>CAJQUW010016961.1:0-266035 GCA_907163375.1 Prostheceraeus crozeri | reverse complement strand
TTCCAAATCTGAAACCGTTTTCCCATCCGATGCTTCGTTTTTGGAAGCTAGAGCCCAAAAACGTCCCCTAAATTCTAACTCTGTCGGTTTTTCCACCAATGTCCCCAAAATCTTAAATGGTGTCTCCATCTAAACGAAGACAGATAGGAAACAAGCCGAATTCTTATAATTCTTTCACTGAACTTTGTCTCACTCTTAGGCTTTCAAACGAGCTATCTGCACGACAAAATCCTTTTTTTACGTCCATCCACTGGAAGCCAAAATCGAAGCAAGGCTGTCCAGGAGGGGGGGGGGACGTCAGTGGACAAAATTTTTCTCTCCGAGTTGGCGCTGGAAATACCCATTTCCTACCAAAATTTCACGTAGATTCGAATTTGGCCTCCGTTTTCCCATCCGATGCTTCGTTTTGGCTCTACAGTAGGCAGCCATCGCAAAAATTCTAACTCTGTCGTTTTTTCGAAAAATGTTGAAAATTTTTTCTCTCCGATTGACTTGAAACTCACCATACAGATAATGAATTTCACGCTGATTCCAAATCTGAAATCCGTTTTCCAATCCGATGCTTCGTTTTGAAGCTAGAGCCCAAAACGTCCCAAATTCTAACTCTGTCGTTTTTCACCAATGTCCCAAAATCTTAAATGGCGTCTCACATCTAAACGAAGACAGATAGGAACAAGCCGATTCTTTCATTGAATTTGTCTCACTCTTAGCTTTCAAACGAGCTATCGCACGACAAAATCCATCCACTGGAAGCCAAAATCGAAGCAAGCTGTCCAGAGGGGGGGGGTACGTCAGTGAAATTTTTTTCTCTCCGATTTCGCTGGAAACATCCTTCCTAACCCCAAATTTCACGTAGATTCCGAATCTGGCCTCCGTTTTCTCATCCGATGCTTCGTTTGGGCGCTACACACCAAAACGTCCCAAATTCTAACTCTGTCGTTTTTTCGAAAAATGTTGAAAATTTTTTCTCTCCGATTGACTTGAAACTCACCATACAGATAAAGAATTTCACGCTGATTCCAAATCTGAAATCCGTTTTCCAATCCGATGCTTCGTTTTGAAGCTAGAGCCCAAAACGTCCCAAATTCTAACTCTGTCGTTTTTCGCCAAATGTCCCAAAATCTTAAATGGCGTCTCACATCTAAACGAAGACAGATATGAACAAGCCGATTCTTTCACTGAATTTGTCTCACTCTTAGCTTTCAAACGAGCTATCGCACGACAAAATCCGTCCACTGGAAGCCAAAATCGAAGCAAGCTGTCCAGAGGGGGGGGGGGGACGTCAGTGAAAATTTTTTCTCTCCGATTTCGCTGGAAACATCCTTCCTAACCCAAAATTTCACGTAGATTCCGAATCTGACCTCCGTTTTCTCATCCGATGCTTCGTTTGGGCGCTACACACCAAAACGTCCCAAATTCTAACTCTGTCGTTTTTTCGAAAAATGTTGAAAATTTTTTCTCTCCGATTGACTTGAAACTCACCATACAGATAAAGAATTTCACGCTGATTCCAAATCTGAAATCCGTTTTCCAATCCGATGCTTCGTTTTGAAGCTACAGCCCAAAACGTCCCAAATTCTAACTCTGTCGTTTTTCACCAATGTCCCAAAATCTTAAATGGCGTCTCACATCTAAACGAAGACAGATAGGAACAAGCCGATTCTTTCACTGAATTTGTCTCACTCTTAGCTTTCAAACGAGCTATCGCACGACAAATCCGTCCACTGGAAGCCAAAATCGAAGCAAGCTGTCCAGAGGGGGGGGGGACGTCAGTGAAAATTTTTTCTCTCCGATTTCGCTGGAAACATCCTTCCTAACCCAAAATTTCACGTAGATTCCGAATCTGGCCTCCGTTTTCTCATCCGATGCTTCGTTTGGGCGCTACACACCAAAACGTCCCAAATTCTAACTCTGTCGTTTTTTCGAAAAATGTTGAAAATTTTTTCTCTCCGATTGACTTGAAACTCACCATACAGATAAAGAATTTCACGCTGATTCCAAATCTGAAATCCGTTTTCCAATCCGATGCTTCGTTTTGAAGCTACAGCCCAAAACGTCCCAAATTCTAACTCTGTCGTTTTTCACCAATGTCCCAAAATCTTAAATGGCGTCTCACATCTAAACGAAGACAGATAGGAACAAGCCGATTCTTTCACTGAATTTGTCTCACTCTTAGCTTTCAAACGAGCTATCGCACGACAAAATCCGTCCACTGGAAGCCAAAATCGAAGCAAGCTGTCCAGAGGGGGGGGGGGACGTCAGTGAAAATTTTTTCTCTCCGATTTCGCTGGAAACATCCTTCCTAACCCAAAATTTCACGTAGATTCCGAATCTGGCCTCCGTTTTCTCATCCGATGCTTCGTTTGGGCGCTACACACCAAAACGTCCCAAATTCTAACTCTGTCGTTTTTTCGAAAAATGTTGAAAATTTTTTCTCTCCGATTGACTTGAAACTCACCATACAGATAAAGAATTTCACGCTGATTCAAAATCTGAAATCCGTTTTCCAATCCGATGCTTCGTTTTGAAGCTACAGCCCAAAACGTCCCAAATTCTAACTCTGTCGTTTTTCGCCAATGTCCCAAAATCTTAAATGGCGTCTCACATCTAAACGAAGACAGATAGGAACAAGCCGATTCTTTCACTGAATTTGTCTCACTCTTAGCTTTCAAACGAGCTATCGCACGACAAAATCCGTCCACTGGAAGCCAAAATCGAAGCAAGCTGTCCAGAGGGGGGGGGACGTCAGCGAAAATTTTTTCTCTCCGATTTCGCTGGAAACATCCTTCCTAACCCAAAATTTCACGCTGAATCCGAATCTGGCCTCCGTTTTCTCATCCGATGCTTCGTTTGGGCGCTACACACCAAAACGTCCCAAATTCTAACTCTGTCGTTTTTCGAAAAATGTTGAAAATTTTTTCTCTCCGATTGACTTGAAACTCACCATACAGATAAAGAATTTCACGCTGATTCCAAATCTGAAATCCGTTTTCCAATCCGATGCTTCGTTTTGAAGCTAGAGCCCAAAACGTCCCAAATTCTAACTCTGTCGTTTTTCGCCAATGTCCCAAAATCTTAAATGGCGTCTCACATCTAAACGAAGACAGATAGGAACAAGCCGATTCTTTCACTGAATTTGTCTCACTCTTAGCTTACAAACGAGCTATCGCACGACAAAATCCGTCCACTGGAAGCCAAAATCGAAGCAAGCTGTCCAGAGGGGGGGGGGACGTCAGTGAAAATTTTTTCTCTCCGATTTCGCTGGAAACATCCTTCCTAACCCAAAATTTCACGTAGATTCCGAATCTGGCCTCCGTTTTCTCATCGATGCTTCGTTTGGGCGCTACACACCAAAACGTCCCAAATTCTAACTCTGTCGTTTTTTCGAAAAATGTTGAAAATTTTTTCTCTCCGATTGACTTGAAACTCACCATACAGATAAAGAATTTCACGCTGATTCCAAATCTGAAATCCGTTTTCCAATCCGATGCTTCGTTTTGAAGCTAGAGCCCAAAACGTCCCAAATTCTAACTCTGTCGTTTTTCGCCAATGTCCCAAAATCTTAAATGGCGTCTCACATCTAAACGAAGACAGATAGGAACAAGCCGATTCTTTCACTGACTTTGTCTCACTCTTAGCTTTCAAACGAGCTATCGCACGACAAAATCCGTCCACTGGAAGCCAAACTGGAAGCAAGCTGTCCAGAGGGGGGGGGAGGTCAGTGAAAATTTTTTCTCTCCGATTTCGCTGGAAACATCCTTCCTAACCCAAAAGTTCACGTAGATTCCGAATCTGGCCTCCGTTTTCTCATCCGATGCTTCGTTTGGGCGCTACACACCAAAACGTCCCAAATTCTAACTCTGTCGTTTTTTCGAAAAATGTTGAAAATTTTTTCTCTCCGATTGACTTGAAAATCACCATACAGATAAAGAATTTCACGCTGATTCCAAATCTGAAATCCGTTTTCCAATCCGATGCTTCGTTTTGAAGCTACAGCCCAAAACGTCCCAAATTCTAACTCTGTCGTTTTTCACCAATGTCCCAAAATCTTAAATGGCGTCTCACATCTAAACGAAGACAGATAGGAACAAGCCGATTCTTTCACTGAATTTGTCTCACTCTTAGCTTTCAAACGAGCTATCGCACGACAAAATCCGTCCACTGGAAGCCAAAATCGAAGCAAGCTGTCCAGAGGGGGGGGGGAGGTCAGTGAAAAATTTTTCTCTCCGATTTCGCTGGAAACATCCTTCCTAACCCAAAATTTCACGTAGATTCCGAATCTGACCTCCGTTTTCTCATCCGATGCTTCGTTTGGGCGCTACACACCAAAACGTCCCAAATTCTAACTCTGTCGTTTTTTCGAAAAATGTTGAAAATTTTTTCTCTCCGATTGACTTGAAACTCACCATACAGATAAAGAATTTCACGCTGATTCCAAATCTGAAATCCGTTTTCCAATCCGATGCTTCGTTTTGAAGCTACAGCCCAAAACGTCCCAAATTCTAACTCTGTCGTTTTTCACCAATGTCCCAAAATCTTAAATGGCGTCTCACATCTAAACGAAGACAGATAGGAACAAGCCGATTCTTTCACTGAATTTGTCTCACTCTTAGCTTTCAAACGAGCTATTGCACGACAAAATCCGTCCACTGGAAGCCAAAATCGAAGCAAGCTGTCCAGAGGGGGGGGGACGTCAGCGAAAAATTTTTTCTCTCCGATTGCTTTCAAATTCACCATACAGATGCAGAATTTCACGCTGAATCCGAATCTGGCCTCCGTTTTCTCATCCGATGCTTCGTTTGGGCGCTACACACCAAAACGTCCCAAATTCTAACTCTGTCGTTTTTTCGAAAAATGTTGAAAATTTTTTCTCTCCGATTGACTTGAAACTCACCATACAGATAAAAAATTTCACGCTGATTCCAAATCTGAAATCCGTTTTCCAATCCGATGCTTCGTTTTGAAGCTAGAGCCCAAAACGTCCCAAATTCTAACTCTGTCGTTTTTCGCCAATGTCCCAAAATCTTAAATGGCGTCTCACATCTAAACGAAGACAGATAGGAACAAGCCGATTCTTTCACTGAATTTGTCTCACTCTTAGCTTTCAAACGAGCTATCGCACGACAAAATCCGTCCACTGGAAGCCAAACTGGAAGCAAGCTGTCCAGAGGGGGGGGGAGGTCAGTGAAAATTTTTTCTCTCCGATTTCGCTGGAAACATCCTTCCTAACCCAAAATTTCACGTAGATTCCGAATCTGACCTCCGTTTTCTCATCCGATGCTTCGTTTGGGCGCTACACACCAAAACGTCCCAAATTCTAACTCTGTCGTTTTTTCGAAAAATGTTGAAAATTTTTTCTCTCCGATTGACTTGAAACTCACCATACAGATAAAGAATTTCACGCTGATTCCAAATCTGAAATCCGTTTTCCAATCCGATGCTTCGTTTTGAAGCTACAGCCCAAAACGTCCCAAATTCTAACTCTGTCGTTTTTCACCAATGTCCCAAAATCTTAAATGGCGTCTCACATCTAAACGAAGACAGATAGGAACAAGCCGATTCTTTCACTGACTTTGTCTCACTCTTAGCTTTCAAACGAGCTATCGCACGACAAAATCCGTCCACTGGAAGCCAAACTGGAAGCAAGCTGTCCAGAGGGGGGGGGGAGGTCAGTGAAAATTTTTTCTCTCCGATTTCGCTGGAAACATCCTTCCTAACCCAAAATTTCACGTAGATTCCGAATCTGACCTCCGTTTTCTCATCCGATGCTTCGTTTGGGCGCTACACACCAAAACGTCCCAAATTCTAACTCTGTCGTTTTTTCGAAAAATGTTGAAAATTTTTTCTCTCCGATTGACTTGAAACTCACCATACAGATAAAGAATTTCACGCTGATTCCAAATCTGAAATCCGTTTTCCAATCCGATGCTTCGTTTTGAAGCTACAGCCCAAAACGTCCCAAATTCTAACTCTGTCGTTTTTCACCAATGTCCCAAAATCTTAAATGGCGTCTCACATCTAAACGAAGACAGATAGGAACAAGCCGATTCTTTCACTGAATTTGTCTCACTCTTAGCTTTCAAACGAGCTATTGCACGACAAAATCCGTCCACTGGAAGCCAAAATCGAAGCAAGCTGTCCAGGAGGGGGGGGGGGAGGTCAGTGAAAATTTTTTCTCTCCGATTTCGCTGGAAACATCCTTCCTAACCCAAAATTTCACGTAGATTCCGAATCTGACCTCCGTTTTCTCATCCGATGCTTCGTTTGGGCGCTACACACCAAAACGTCCCAAATTCTAACTCTGTCGTTTTTTCGAAAAATGTTGAAAATTTTTTCTCTCCGATTGACTTGAAACTCACCATACAGATAAAGAATTTCACGCTGATTCCAAATCTGAAATCCGTTTTCCAATCCGATGCTTCGTTTTGAAGCTACAGCCCAAAACGTCCCAAATTCTAACTCTGTCGTTTTTCACCAATGTCCCAAAATCTTAAATGGCGTCTCACATCTAAACGAAGACAGATAGGAACAAGCCGATTCTTTCACTGAATTTGTCTCACTCTTAGCTTTCAAACGAGCTATTGCACGACAAAATTCGTCCACTGGAAGCCAAAATCGAAGCAAGCTGTCCAGAGGGGGGGGGGGACGTCAGCGAAAAATTTTTTCTCTCCGATTGCTTTCAAATTCACCATACAGATGCAGAATTTCACGCTGAATCCGAATCTGGCCTCCGTTTTCTCATCCGATGCTTCGTTTGGGCGCTACACACCAAAACGTCCCAAATTCTAACTCTGTCGTTTTTTCGAAAAATGTTGAAAATTTTTTCTCTCCGATTGACTTGAAACTCACCATACAGATAAAGAATTTCACGCTGATTCCAAATCTGAAATCCGTTTTCCAATCCGATGCTTCGTTTTGAAGCTACAGCCCAAAACGTCCCAAATTCTAACTCTGTCGTTTTTCACCAATGTCCCAAAATCTTAAATGGCGTCTCACATCTAAACGAAGACAGATAGGAACAAGGCGATTCTTTCACTGAATTTGTCTCACTCTTAGCTTTCAAACGAGCTATTGCACGACAAAATTCGTCCACTGGAAGCCAAAATCGAAGCAAGCTGTCCAGAGGGGGGGGGGACGTCAGCGAAAAATTTTTTCTCTCCGATTGCTTTCAAATTCACCATACAGATGCAGAATTTCACGCTGAATCCGAATCTGGCCTCCGTTTTCTCATCCGAGGCTTCGTTTGGGCCCTACACACCAAAACGTCCCACATTTTAACTCTGCCAAAATTTTGAAGAAACAGTTTTTCTCGCCGATTGAGCTGGAAATCACATCACAGATGCAGAATTTGACGCTGAATCTGAATCTGGCCACCGTTTCACCATCCAAGACAACCTAGGCGGTCGCCCATGTCAACCTAGACGGTCGCCCACGTCAACCTAGACGGTCGCCCACGTCAACCTAGACGGTCGCCCAAGTCCACCAGGCGGTCGGACCAACTCACTCGAGTCTCACACTCTGTCGTTGCAGAGGGGGGGGGGAGTCAGCGAACATGTTGTGAACCCACCTGGCCGGCACACCACGACAGACTCTGTCGTTCCAGAGGGGGGGGGAGGGGGGGGGCGCGCTGTGTTTATTCTGGACCTTTTATTACTACTATCACAACACTGTAGATTAACGTCTGACTGCGTCAGCACCGTCCAAGCCCCCAGTAGGGGGGGGAGTAATGACGTTAAACAATTTGAGTATGTTAAAAACGAAGATCTTGTGCGCAGATCTTTTGGCGCATAAGATCTTCGTTTTTAATGTACTCGTGCACTGGAATAATTTTAGCGGAGAGATCATCAACATTGTTTGCTTTTTCCACATTATGAGCCGCCCGACTAAATCCATCAACTGTATATCATGAATGTTATTTCACTTTTTCATAGAAGAAGACAGTTATTGACCGTGGAATTAGTTTTTTGTCAAAACATTCTGATCCTAAGGAAATTTATCAAACACAAAATTTCAACGTATCAAACGCTATCAGTCTTTTTGCAAATGGAGACCGAAATGAAAAAGTTAACATTCAATAGTATATTTTTCGATCTATGCATGTTTAATGAACTAATGCGGCACTGCGAGTCTGATGATAATTATACTGCGTGTTTACCGGAAAATTAGGAAACTAGTTCGATTAGAAGTCCTCATGCAAAGATACAGAATTTATTTCAATTGCGATTAACCATAAAGATTATTGTCATAAATGCGATTTTTCCGAAATCCAATTTTTCTATAATTTCAATTATAATTTCGAAAACTGGAATTTTCATTTCTGTAGTGCGATCATAGTTTCAAAACCTAGAATTCCCCTAGAATTCTCTAAATTTTGATAATAATTTCGGAGATTTTAAGTGCGTTCGAAAACAGCACTAGTTACGAGAATAGAATTTTGACATGAATTAGGTGATCTGTTCAATGGACAACTTTGTATTAGAGTGGAGCTTCTATTCCGGTGCGAAAAGGTCTTGTGACTTGAAGGACTATGCTTCATTCATCTTTTTAGATGGACCATCAGAACTCATCAGTCTATGACATTGTTAGAGTAAGTTATATAAGTGCAGTGATCTCTTAACCTTTTTGTAAAATATTCTAACAGTCCTCTCTCTATTCCTTGATTTTGCTTTCGATACACATATCTTCAAAACAAGGAACATTTCACTCTGATAATAGATAATGCAGATGATTGGTGATTCAATGTAAATGTGAACTTACAGCGGATGCATTTTGCTGTACTTCAGTATGCATTTCAGCTACAAACCTTGTGCAGATAAATTAACTTCATGATCTTGTATGTGGCTTTCCACATTTGTGTTTTCTTTCTATATGATGTGTTTTACATATTTCAGTTTTTATATTTTTGTGTAACTAAAAAACCAACCCAATCGATAAGTATTTAGCACAAAAAGAGAAGCATTCAAATTCCAATAGAAATTATGCAATTATTTGCTTTTTGACGACTTTTTCCATCAAGACTGATGTCCTTTCTTTAGCATACTCACATTTACCGCCCACCACCCCTGGCAATAATGATTTTCAATAATGTCTCTTTGAATTTCCAATGTACATGTATTCATACATGCGATCTGATAAAAGCTGCAGCTCAAAGGAAATCGACTTATTCTTACAAGAATTAACTAAGATTCTTTTTGTGTTTGCTCATCTGACAAACCATTAATAAATGGAGAGACAATTTTCGTTACTGAAGCGCATCTTCTTTTAAGTTGCAGATGGAAGATTGTGAGATTCAAAAGTTGATTCGTAGTACTAAAGGAAGCTTTTACTCATATTTTCCACTGTATTGAAAGAAGTATTCCCATTTGTTTTTATACTGAAGTAGCAGCATTTTTGTAGTCTGACTAATTTTATTGTTCCCAGATAATTATGCTTATTTTTTGGCAATTTTGTCTTTGAATGGTCATTAAAGACCAGCGAGCATGATAAGAGAATGTCGTCTTTTAAATATTCTTTGGTATCAAATGGAACTATCGTCTTTCATGCGAATACTTACTGGTATGTTCAAGCGGCAGGTTCTGTGATTGATTTTCTCATAACATGAAATTTACTTACTTCCAATGTCAGTGCTAGATATCCGTATAAAAAAAGGAACAAGATTATTAATTTAGAATGAATTAGGAGAATCTGGTCAGATTGATGCAATGGAATGATAGAAACAGGCTTGTGGTTCTGGAATCTATCATGATAAGTATCGAACTCACGTCCCTAGCCTAGCACGTCGCTTAACATCATCAGTGCGACACGAAACTTGGTTAATAAAAATTGGTTCATTGCAAGAAAGTTGGGAATGAATTCGTGGATGAAGTTTTAATACAAATTTTCAGATTTTCACATATCATTTACATCAATTAAAAGTTTTCTATAAATTGTTGTCAGTTTCGACTTTTGTTGTCAGGATTGAAATTGAAGTTTTATCATAATTTTCTCACAATTTTATCAAAGAGCAGTGGAACATTCAACTATGGTTGAATGTTTGACAATGTGATTTCTGAAATTTCTGAAATGCGAGGCTGTGTTGCCAAGTTTCCTTAGGTGCTTTACAGGAAGTTAGATTAATGTAATGAAAGATTGATGGAGAGTTTAGTTGTTAGTTGATGGCAGCCGACGGGAGGTTATTTGATTTCATAGTGAATCTCACTTCCGTTTGTGTCGTCTCCCCAAGAATATATTAGCTGCTAAAAATATGTACAGTCTATTTGCTAAAAAGTATTTACAAGTCCGAGCTTTCGCGAGCCGGCTCGCATTGTCAAGGTTTGGCAGGAGTGACTTCCTGATGGTGAGTGTAGTTACAGATACCAGCACATCTGTAATCTTAAATTTTACATTGATAATAACAGTTTCTTCTCCTGTCACAAAAGTTGAAACATCAAATAATCTCTGGAACGTTTCATGAATTCTCAAATTCCAAGCGGATATGATCAGTAGAGTATCTGCTTGTGAATGACCTTCAAATGTAAATATATGCTCCTGCGTGTAATATCTTTGAAAGAGTCATAAAGGCTACCGTACTATCTTAACAACTCATACCAATTAGTAGTCTGATACGTCAAATAAGTGAATATTGAGATTTAATGATTATCTGGTCACGGATAGACAACCCGGTTACATCGCTGATATCTACATCCTCAAGATGCGTAAGGATTTGCCTGAATTTCCGTGGCAGTTACTTGATGTTGGTGAACTGAGATTTCTATGAAGGTCAATGTGAGCAGGGACCGGCATATATGTGGATATTTCGACATTGCAGACTCCACAGCCATTCGCCAAATGACTTCAAATACGTGGCAAAATGCTTTCTTTAATGTCTGATGCAAGTACAGCAACATCGGTGTAATCAGATTCAGAAATCAGTGATAGTCTTTTTCGCAGAGAGATCTCTAGGAATTAGCATGAAGAATTGAAGAAGTGTGCTCGATGCAATCATCAGCTTTGTTATTCGCTTCATTTATATGATAGTGAGAATGTCTCAAATCTTTAATTAACTGTTACCTATACTAACGGTTTAGTTGCGTTTTTTCATCAATATTGTGGACTTGACGAAACGTAACCGAGAAGTGTAGAACTGTCAAATCTCGAACATCGTAATGCATTTGTTATGATCTGCAAAACTTAATTGATCAAAGAAGCACACGGATGCACGGGCTTCCAGTGCTGAGGATTTAAATGAATTGTTAGAAAGTGACGTTCTGGATCCCTGTTATCTACCATGAAAGAAGTGACTCACATGCGTTGATCGCCAGTGGAATGTATACTCTGCAAATGTCTGAATGATGGGCTCATCACCGACATGGTGACAATGTCGATCATTGTTAAATAATTGTTTGATGTCGATTACAATGTTGATTATCGTCGGAAACACCATTATGATCAGCTAGTTCGTTATATGGACATAAATATCCGCGCAGGTAGCATAACTGATGAATATTCAATAAAGGGTAAGTCTAAATCTTTGGAATTTCATTAACTGAATTATAAAATGTTGTAGACTTCCTTATTGTGGATTGCTTTCCTCATTAAAGTGATAATTGAGATGGAAAGTGGAAGCATATCCAGCATGTTGATATTGATAGTTTCTCATTATCTGAACGCCAGATGCAAGTATACTTACAGATACAGTTTACGGTGCTTTCAGCTGCATAGCTGATATCGAAAATTATTCTTGATGATTTCAGTTCAAGACTATTTTGATTTAACTTGTGAACAGTGGCAATTTATCGTTGTATTTCATGCAGAGATATCGAGATGTATTCAGATATTTAGTGAGTAGTCTTTTTTTAATGGATGAGTTTCTTTTTCACAGTTTCATAGATAAATGCTTTCATTTTTGTTAACGCTGCCTTGTCTATATCACTTTCTATTCAAATCAATTTTTTGTTCATGAATGTTTGTGACAACTGCAACTTTAAAACATTTTCTTTCAATTCTAGACAAAATGAATTTGAAATATCCGATGCTGCTGATGTTAAGATTCTATTCCCAAATTTTCGTCTGTACAGAGACCGCTTCAGGGGATGAAGGAGTTAGCAGTGCCTATAATTTTCAAATGATAAATAACAAACTATATTGATAATATTATGTAAAGGCTGATTATGTACCTATTACACGCTTCTGCTTTTAGATAATATGATTAACACAGTTTGTTATTTGTTATTTGAAAATTATAAGCACTGCTAACTCCCTTCATCCTCTGACGCGGTCTATGCAATTTGGGAATACAATAAGCAGCATCGGCTATTTTTAAATTCAACCTAACTTTATGCTGTTTAGGAGAGATTTCAAACATCTAGACGGAATATTAACAAAACATTTATATAATTGAGTATTATTTCTCACGAATGTTGTGGAAATACAGAATGAATTCCTTTATTCCGTGGTTGTGTCTAAGAGTTATTGCAACATATAATGTAACATGAAAATGCTCCTTTCACAGCCTGAAGACGCGGTTTACGATCCGTGGGGTAAAGGTGTTGGTGTTCCCAACCGTGATTCGCAGGGGAACATTCAACGCTATCGATTTCACGACAAGACCGAAGGCAACATGGTCCATCCTGATGATCTGACAGATACACACAGGGAAAGAATCTATGTGAGATTCGTCAGAGTTTGCAATGCTAATCATAGAGCGCATGACGAGAAAATTTGCTATAATTTATAATACTTTTTCGTGATGAAATCGTCATTGAATGTTTGCCATTTGTAACTTCTGTTATTTTGTAAATGCAAACTCATCTCTTCATGCGCTTATTGAGTTATATTATACTGGCTTTGACCGACGATTGTTGTCTGACAAAATCATCCTATTAATTTGGTACTGAGTTGATTGAGAATAACATCCAAATCTTTGTATTTGATCGGCTGACGCCTACTAAAATCAAATTATTTATTGAACATTGACCACCTTTTCTATCTTCGTTTCACGACCACCATATTAACAATTTTTGCTATGTGATAATAATATTGAAGCACTGATTGTAGATTGATTTCTCTAGCACACTTATTAAATCAATACCTGATCAGATTATATATATCATGACCTGCAAATTCAGAATATTAAGAATGATTGACTTGTCTGAAAAGTATTGATGACAAATATTAAAGTTCGGCTGCTATCTTATGCACATTCCAGTTTCTATGTTTGTAAATTTATAAACACCAAGTCAAGTTATATATCTTTCTAAAAATGTAAAGTTAAAATCAATCGAAATTTTGGATATTTGACAATGATATTTGGGTACTGACCTAGCACATAATCGTTTACTACCTTTTAAACTTATAGAATTTCACTTTTGAAGTCATCGGAGTAGGGTCAACATTTCTTATAAATGAATTTTTGCAAAGTTAGTTTTCTTTGCACACATTGTTCCAACCAACACACGAAGCCATATAAAAGCGAATAAACCGTCGCAAGCCGGCAACTGTCACTAGGTTTTTAGTTATTGACCCTCTTTGTAAAAGTGGCAATACCTTTCAAAGTAGCCAGTCTTGAATCCATACATGTTTACACATTTCGACATGCGCACGATTCCATTACTAATTGTGAAAGGTATAAACATTGTCAATCACCAGCTTAGCATAGACGTACATTCTTTCAAATGTATATGGGCACAGTCTACAACTTGTTTGAGAGCATAAACGTTTTGAGCTTTGCTGGGGAAAGTTCTATGATGCCGTAGGAATTGTAAATGGACAACTTCACATGACCTCGCAATGCGGTTGTTCTCGAATAATTGTCACTTTTTAATGTCTACATACTTTTGCATTCTAATTAAAGTCTGTTGGTTGCGACTAATTCATAAGCATTGCACTAATGCGCTCAATTCAAACTACAACTGGTTTTGAATTCATCAGGATGGATGTTTAAAACTGAATGCAACGATAAAATTGCAAGGCATAATCTAGTATCTGAATCCATGCTGATTTCACTATGCCTAGGTGGTATGATAACTCATTTGGTTGGTTGTTGGGGGTGTTGCACTGAGTGACAGAACTCAGAGGGACTGTTAATCTGGGCAAGTACCACCGCTCCTATTGTAAGTTTCTAACCTAACGTGGTGAGAGTTGCCATTCCTAACAATTCAGCATGGCTTCGTGTTTTTGGTGAGACAAATTAAGGTGAAAAAATGCTGTAGAAGTGATACATAACTTTGCTGAGTGTATTATAATCATTGCCATTTTAGACGCATGACTGACATCTGCTATCTGATCTAGTCCTGCTTTTCAATTTTAGAAGTAACCTTGTAAGGTTTGCTGATTACGTGCGGATGGTTCTTCTTATTAGAATTTCTATATAGTTTTGGACATTTCAAATTTGAATCCTTTCTGTTCTTCAGTCTATAGATGATATTATAATATTCACATTGATTTTTACATCGACTCTGTCAGCAAGCTGTTTATTTACCACAGTCCACAATATCATCAGTTTGACTCTAATATATCCGAGATGTGGAATTCGATCCGTCTGTGTAATGAAGTTCGTGAACCTGTTAGAAATGCAATGCTAGCAGAAGTGCATCATCTCTACTGTTGATGAACTGTGACCAATCCTGACATATGACTTAATCTCTAATGCAAATTATTTGTTTGCCAATAATGTAGCTGAGAAACCTTGTAAAACATAAATCATTATGATAATGCTTTATGACATTCAAGGTTCGTGTTATGATTTCTAAGTTTTTGAAAAGTAAGGTAAAGAATCTTAGTAAATAAAATGCACTTGGCAGAGTATGAGATGTTCACGGATATTCATTTTGAAAGTTGTTAAGGCGGTAGATTTGATGAAGCATTAGTTTAAACCCCAGCAACCTGCGAATCCGATCTGATGATCTATTTCATGGTGACGTAATACTCTCTCATTCCGATCTCGGCGTGCGTGAAGTCTGTTTTCTTTCAAGACAATTTGAAAAGACATTTGAAGAAGCATTCTGGTGCACAATTCCGAGAAACATCTTCACTGCGATGATTTGACCAGACTTGTAAATTGTTCGTGGTAATACAATGATTATTAACTTGATGAATAATGCATTGCATTTAATTCTGAAGGAAAACTTTATGAATGATAATTGAATGTGATGCTAATTGATTTGTGTCGAAGTGACTTGATAACTATAGTCAATAATTGTGAAGTAATCTTAATAGCTAATGAGTAGACCATATGCTTTGTGATGTACAAATAAGATATGAAACTAAAAAAGTGTGATAATTCATCAGCAAGCATAATTAAGTCCTCAAATGTCTCAAAAATATCTGTTTAGAGGCGCTGGTATCATTTAAGATAAGTAGAATGACTTGACATTTATACAAAACCTGTACCCACTTCAGTGTATTACCTATTCTCCATGTAAAGGATACTTGCGAGTTGGCTCCTATTAAAATTTATTCAAGACGATGTAAGTTAAGTTAGTAAAGAATAGAATTTCAGGAATAATCAATTTTGGTAATTTTATGAATGAAGTACAAGTATAGACTTAAT
The DNA here is from genome assembly GCA_907163375.1 of Prostheceraeus crozeri. NCBI lineage: Eukaryota > Metazoa > Platyhelminthes > Polycladida > Euryleptidae > Prostheceraeus > Prostheceraeus crozeri. The sequence continues at coordinate 250,506 of CAJQUW010016961.1, read as the reverse complement.
ATATCCTGAATCATCGAATTTTTAAAACATACCTCTTTGCATGGATTATTTACGGGTGCGCAACTGCACGGGAGACCAATCTCTGGATGCAAGAATACAAACATGAACTATCACGTGAAATTTAAAGGCAACTCAATTGGTATCCTTGCGTATTCACCTGATGTGCAGAAATAAACGGACTGTTGAAGACGCATTTGCATGCCTTAACTATTGAAAAGTAAAGTTTAAGGTGTACATGATTTATATTGAAATGTCCACCTATTATCATCGAATTTAATAACAGTTCACTGAAAATGAAATGGAAATTCCATGTTACATATGTATGTCTAGTAATGAGATTTAAGCACTTCACACTATACCGCTTACACTATGACTTATCAATGATGAAAATAAATTTTAGATGAGGCTCCAATCTTTCATTTTTTATTTCCTGGCGCGAAATTTAATTTATTTATGATGAGCGGAGAAAGATACATTGGAGAAAAGTTGTAACTAGTTTATGCGCAATCGCGGCGTTTTCATAAGTGATGCTAGCAGTAAGTGATAAAGAGCCCCAGCTTGTTGTAGCGTTATTTCAGAAAATCTTTCAGTTGCATTCTTGTTAACTGTATTACTGGTGATCAAGAATGTTAACATATTAACTGTGATGTACTGTATGTTTCTAGTAACAAGAATGCAGAAAGCTGTGAGATCTGCTCAAATGCTTTTTTTGCGGACCATGTTTTTTCTCTATTTTTGGAGCCATGTAGCTTCGTTCTCCATGCCAGGTACCCATTGAAATTCATGCAAGAGTCAAGAATTCCTCTATACCAAGCTAATGCTGCACACGTAAATATCAAAATTTTGAAAATGTCTGAATTTTGGAGAGAAAAAATAGCTAATCACGCTAATTTCAAAATTGGGAGTTTATATTTCAGATTCAATCATTCCTATTAAAATGAGAACACATCCGAAAATGAGCGAAATCGAAGATTAAGTTCCACATGCCATTGGGTGAATTTGTTGGAATGCACATACATGTGCATGTATATTTAAATATTGAATATACATGTATATAGGCGTGTACATATGCAAAGCGTGAGTTTTGAATGTATAGCTCAAGCTTTCAACAGATGGTTTCATGGCCTTGGGTTTGCTTGCACGTCCTCTAGCTCCACGTCACTGGCTCGAACCTATCCACGACTGATGAGGCCCAGCAGACCGAAACATGTATCGTGGTGGTTACATCTGTTGAGGTTTGATAAATTAATCAATTGGTAGGTTGCCTGTCTAATACAAGATATAATGCATATTTAAGTACTATATATTAAATTATATATACTATACTTTTTTTACCCATATATTTTCTGTCATATTTATAATTTACTTATTTTTCCAAAAATCCCTTTTGAGTTGTATTCAGCACGACTTTTAATTGTCCCAAAATAATCCAAATTGTTCCCAATATTTTCTGAAAGCGTTTCTGTGTGATAACTGATGACAATGCTCCGATGATTGAAGTCATCTACCATCAGTTAGTTTCCAAGTGATGCTCAAAATATCAACTTTTTGAAAAAAAGTGGAATCGCAGTTTTCAATTCAGCTATTTATAGTAACAACATGACCTATTTTGTGCACCGCAATTTTGTGAACGATTGAGCCATGAGAACATCAAAATCAGAGGGGTTCCAGGAGCTCCCTCCCGGGTTTTCTGAGCTCAAAATAGCCCTTGTAAAAGAGAGTTAAAGCTCAACAATGTGATGCTAACCGTTGTTCGATGCGCTAACCGGCAAAATTAGCAGGGGACATTTTTAGAAAGACATGTGAAATATAAGTATGGAAAGATGAGCTGTAGAAGTACAGCGATTTTTCAACTTGTTATTGAACAGATTTAAAAGCATTTACCTTTGCCGTTTTACTTAGCCTCCATATCGAACTTTCATGGATCAAATTTCTTCTACAGTGAGTATTGTGATAACAGGCATTCATTCAAGCTTAGCTAGGATGGCAACGAAATAAAATGCACTTCGATAAAAACTTAATGATTTAACCTTGAACATTGCAACCTAGTCGCTCCTCGAAAAGAAAGATCAGCAAACAAATAATAAGAAAATAGAGTCATTAAATGTTTTGTGAGAATTTCTGGATGTTTCATTCATTAATCTGAAATCAGAAAAAATTGTTCAATATTGACATCTGTATTTTAGTTACAGCCTCTTGCTTGGCATTATAACAATTATGTCACGAGCTTTGCAGCAATTCAAATCAATAAAAGTCTAAAATAGCTACGTAAGTTACTGAGAGATGAGATCTTTCCTTACATACTCCTCGGAGGGTCTATGACTATTTTAATTCCATCTTAGATACTCTATGTACAAGTACAATTGCGCACGACACATGATAGTAAATTATCTGACAACATAATTGAACACAGGTGAAATTCGGTCTGGTGCTACTTCTTGAGAGCTTAATCGATCACATATGCAGCTGAGATCATTTAAATTTCAATATCTAAATTATCATTGTCAGAAATATCAAATCAGTCCTCTTTCTGATAGTGAGGTACTGTAAGAGAAGAAAACGCGCACATTATGGATGATTTTACAATTGGTTACAATACACTAGTTCGATACTTTTTAATCGCTATTTTTCAAAAATGAAATGCGGTTTAAAAATTGTGGAAATCGAATTTGTTATGCTACGAGTATCTATTAAGAATGTGAAAGTGATGAATCAATTCGTTGCTGTCCTTTTATCTGTAGGCTACATCTTAACACTGCAGTAGGTGGGTGTTTTTAACGAGAAGTTAATATAGACTCTCTTCTTCAATGGGAAAGTAATTCTGCAGCGAATTAACAAAATATTGTCTTCTTCTCTATAGCAATCAAATTATGACTACTACACATATGAAAATCCTCAAACGCATAAATCGCATTACATGTATACAGTGCACATGTAGAACTTCACATTGCACCGGTATTGTTGATCTTGCATTGCTCGATGAATTTTATGAATTTGAGCAAATGTGTGTAATATGGTCCGATGCATCACTTTCAGATTATTCAGTTCATTAATCATTTGATTTTGTCGGTTGCTATTTTTCATCAAGTAACAGCGTTTCCATTGATTGCATGACTTTCAGCCCAAGCAAACAACATTAGGGATTGGTCCGAACATCGGTCATGGGGCTCCCCTGCAGAATGAATTTGGAGAGAAAGTAACAAAATTACAGGCTACAATGGATCGTCTTGATGGAGGCAAGTTTATCTGTTTCTTAATATGTTATGTTTTTGTATATAATGTCATCAGTTTAATATTCTTTTCTTTCATGCACAAATACTTTTTATGCATACACTACTTAACTAGACATTATCGGCGCTGTGGCCTTCTGATAGAGTGTTCGCTTAGGGTGTGGAAGCGTCTGGGGATCGGATCAAGAAGTAGATCTATAAAAAATGTGCAGTCTTCATTCTTGCTAAATACTCAGCATTCAAGAATGGTGAGTGGGATTACAAAAAAATCGGAAATAAACAAAGTTTATGTATTCATATAAAAACTGAGTTTCATGACTATTTTGTAGAAAGACCATTTTGACCAGGACCCTTGCATACTGTGGTTGTAAAGTGTAGCATACAGTACATGCGCAGCATGTATGTTCTCTCCTAGGTTTCCTTTTTCTAGAATAATAATGATCTCAGGGAACTATTCACAAAAATCTATGTGGGAGGGTTGAGTTGATTATGTCCGATGATATCATAGGTTCGAGACTCCTTTCATGCTTGACAATACATGTACTTGAAGGCAATATTTCTGCACGAAACCTATACTGCAAGCATTCCAGTCTCATACAACGAAGGTGCACTCCAGATATCTGTGGCTCAGTGGACCGCCCACTTCAACGACATGACAAAATGATTTAGCTGATCGTTTTCGATTCATGGAGTCCACTGAATCGAGACGATGGCGCACGTGAAATTGGACGCGTGTGTCTTTGTGTTCAGCAGTATGTGTCTAGTGTCCGGTCACTTACGAACCTGTGTACTGTAAAACAACAAATTTTCGCGAGTTTATGGTCGTACACCATTCGCAATATCCATGGTAAGAAATTTTCGCGTGCAACGTGAAATTTTCACGAGACACTCGCCGTCGCGAAATTCGCGAAAATTTGTTGTTTTACAGCATATGCGCCTCTATCTACGAGTACTACTTCACTTCTTGCATCGCTCGCTTCTTATTAAGCGGCAGTTCGTGATGACACAGTTGCTCGATTACTTTTCTGTTATAAATTCCTATAATAGATCTTATCCAACTCAATCATCAAGGACTTGGCATCAATTAGTACAACTTATGATTACACTAAATTAAGAATTTAGACAAGAAAAGTGAACAGAAAAGTCTTTTGATAGAACACACGAGTGATTATGCTCCTCAATTGTGCTGGGAAAGAAGTCAACGACTGTGTTCAAAACCAAGTCATCCTCCGCTATCTATTTCATTATGGACTGATTCTGTAATAACTTCATGCATTTTAATTTTTCCCATTTCTAACTTTTTATTTTATTATTTATCTCTTGACTTTATACTGGATGAGATTTGGTCAAAATTTATTGCATGCGCTCTATTCTATTTTTTATTTCTTTATTCATCTTAGATATCTCTGCAATTAATTTCATTATGCATACCACAAGACCACGTTATAAGCTATGTCTGTCAATTTGAAGATATTTCGGCTAAGTGTCATTATTTGTCGATTTTAGGAGAGAGCTGATGCTATTTGGTATAATAGAAATCATATAAATTTTCTACTTGAGCAGCGATATTTTTCAGCTTTTACCCGTGGCTATACACTTTTTTTATCATCAATACAAAAAATTTTAAGATTCACGCATGAAACATAGAAAAGTAGAATGATGATGCGGCAGGTAGTATTGGGTTACATCTGACTTATAGCAAGAGTAAGTTTGACCTGACTAAATATATTTTGCACATAATGAAATTACGGTGTGTGTGATAGAAATTCCTGTAGAGAAAGACAACATGCAGGTCTACATGTAGATGGTTGGAAGTCTATGAATTATTTGATGAAATATAAATCTTTATAACTGTCAAGTTCAATTTTGCTTGAATTTGATCTTTCGTTGCCATCGATTGGGAATCATTTTTTTAAAATAATGATAAAAAGCAATTTTCTATCGTATTGGGATTATGTGACAACACGGTCGTAGAAAATTGTTTTTTATTTTTCTTTTAAATTCAATTTTGTTATTGATGATCGGTTTGAGTTGGGTCTCCTGTATCACAGTGGATAGGTGCTTGATTTAGCGATCTTTCGGTCCAATCGTCGAGTCCCCCTGACGAGTCCCAAAAGTGTCATTGGAAGTCGACCCGAAGGACATCCGAACTAAAAGTACCACAATGCTCCAGAAAAGCCTGACCATGTCAGCACCATCTAATCTGCCGGTATGGGGAGTAGTGACGTTAAACCAGCATTTTTTTAATTCAACATGTGTAAACTCAGCAATTTTTATAAGCATACTTTCAAATGAGACAGACTCCATCAATCTGCGACTGTGAGAAGCCTTTTCATCAACAAACGTGTTGTATCTGTCTACAGAAATTTATATTCACACATTATTTCAATATATGTGAATATCTTTAGTCAGGTCAAGGTCACTCTTGCCAGTGGTAAGGTGTAGCCCAATGTCACCTTTCTATCTCTCATGTGTGAATTCTAGAATTTTTTTGCATTGATGACAAATAAATTTGTATGTCCTTCTTAGCGTGATCACATCCACGAATAGTAGCTAAAAAATGGCTACTCTAGTTATTGATATGTATGTTGTACAACAATTGTTATCAGCTGCATCTCGTATTCACTTCATATAATGAGCTTTAATTAGTGAGAACTGTAAACTAGGGGATATTCAAGATGTCCGCGAACTAGAAAAACTATTAAATTTGTACGGCGAATGGTTTAAATTTATATGTAGTGTGATAATTATTTCAGTTCATAACATAATGATTTATAGATGCGAACCTGTCAATCAATATCCCTGGTTAATTATCACTTTTTGATAGGAATGAGGTGAATGAAAGTATTCAACAATTTTGTCAGGATAACTATGTGTTTTGGGACGAAACATTGCTCCTTTGAGAACAAGCAGTTGCAATTTCAGGTATTTGATATTTCCGATAGACAACTGATCTTATCGTTTTGTAATTAGCTGGCATTTTCTTCAGCTGTTCTGACAGCCTGCTAAATTAACTTGTCGTGAGCTCTGTTACTTAGAAATCACTCACTGCTTTGAAATTGCGATAGAGAATGTTAATTGCAGGATAGATTGAAATATTGACTGTGAGAAGACATTGACTTGACAATTATCATCAATAAGATGAGCTGCTAAATAATAAAATCTACCGAGAATTTCATCAAAGCATTTCTCCGACTTTTACTTCACAAGGCATAATTTTCAGCTGTCAGACTGAAATGACGACCTTTAATATCAAGTCACAACTTGACATAAGCATACTCTAAAGTTATGAAATGGAATGTATTAGATTTCTTTAGTGCAGATGATGACAAGTGACAGTGTTAAATCTATGTAAAGAAGCTTTTTTCTTGTATTAAGTCAAGGTAAACGTTTAATTTATGAAATGTACATGCTGCAGGAAAGATAATACATTGCATTCAGTAAAGTCTATAATTAATTAGTCAATTTGTGAAATAACTGATTGAGGCTGCTTACTCTACAATTTACTGAATGAACTCGTTACTTAGATGTAAGCAGCATTTGTCAGTTGTTTTGCAACTCCCCCCTTGGCCCTATTCTATTTTGACTCTCTATATACTCAGCTTCTATTGGAGGCCTGGGTTGTGTTGAGTCTTGAGCAATAATATCTTTCTGATTTCTATATTTTTATAATTATTGATATATCTATTTAAACTGTGAAAAATAGTGAATGCCAGTTTCTAATGTTTACCTATTGAAGAGCATCTGACGTGGATAGCTTTTGTGCTTTTCCATCCTTGATGAAGTGAATACTAGCGCAATTGAAAAAAGTCGAATAGTTTTTTTAAATTCTTATGACAGAGGCATCAAGTTTGTTCATCCCATTCGGAATCATGGTTTAAGTGATCCTAGATATTTAGGGGGTAGATTTAACAAAAGTAGGCTATCATGGGTTGGTTATGTTAGAGGCCCGAGTTTTAATAAAAGAAATACGGTAAAATAAAAAAAAATATTTAAAATAAAATAATTAAAAAAAAAATAAGAATGTAAAAGAAATACGAAAGATCAATAGTTCACGTATTGAAAGCAGAACTGTATCTTTGGTGTGGAATATTCTAAGATTTTGAAAGACTTAGAATATATTAGTACATTCTACGGACGTAAAGCAATCTGTTCTTCATAGATGTTCATTTTGATACGCTGAATTAAAAGCGTAGAACTCAGAAGACGTTTCTACTTTAGCTAAGTATTGCAAGTATACTTCTTCGAAATCTATTTATTCTCTAATTAGATATCAATAACACTCAAATCGATGGCATTTCTAAAGCAATCGTAATAGCCATAGCATATGATATAGAGCTACACACCAATGTTTTGTGTGTTTGCACTTTCTAATCTCAAATCAGAAATAGTTAAATTTTATCAAGTCAAAACAAAATTATTATTTTTTAAAATGCAGTTGAAATGTTGTTGTCACGTCTGCAATAGAATGATCATAGTTTGATAATCCGTCGTTCAAGAATTGCAATGCATTTGGTCATAAACATCTCTCGAACATCATCATTGACAGTGATAATTATAATCCCACAATAACATAATATACTCACTTAACTGCCTATTCTAAGCTTACTGCACCATGTGCGCTTTACACCGCAAAGAAAGGATGATGAATAATTATGCTAATTTGAACCTGCAAACTATTTCAATTGTGATTTCATCAGGGTTGCCATACGTCCGGATTTTATCAGTCCGGATTGTCCGGATTTTTTGACAGAATCTGCTGAAGTCCGGATTTTCTGTCAAAACCATCAAATTTCCGGATTTTTATCGAATCCATACTAATGTTCGTCAGTTATTTCTTTACCCGTTTAAAATCATTCAACTACTTGCTTTGGACTAAAGCTGATTCATCCGTATCATTTTTGCAAACTGCTTTTTTCACAGACTACTGGGGTCCAATTTGGGTAATTTTATACATGCACTATGCTGTTGTTATAACAGTTTACTTCTTGGATTTGCACAAATATATTTTGACTTGTCAATGTGTTTGCAAATTGTATTGTATAGAAGAATTCATTCTACCGTAACTTCATTACGGTTTTTGCATTCTACCGGTTTTTGACCTTACTTCATTTTGTGAATCGAGTTCTCACGCTCCTTGATGCGCTTCGAACCTATTTCGTCCACTATTTGCCCAAAAAAGGATTGGCAGATTTGGCAAAGAATGATCGGTATGAGCGACTTCGCAGCGCATTTGCATCAAAGAAGACAGACATCTACCTCCTTTTTCTATCGGAAGCACTTCCCCTATTTCAAGAAATGCAATTATTTTTACAGAGAGACGATCCCATTGGGCCGGAGTATGTGTATAGAATTTGTGGTATGATGGCTTCTCTAGGCGGACGATTTTTGCTACCTTCTGTCTGTGAAGACATCGTCGTGTCGAAGATTTCAACATCAAGCACGGCCCCTGAAAATCACTCATCAGACGTTGACATAGGCCACCGAACCGAACGTTTATGTCTGAAAAATTTGCAGTCTGCCGAAATGACCCATTTCAAACTCGAAGCGATGGCTTTTTATTTGGAGGCTTTCCACGCAACCTCAAACTTGATCAAAAAGAACACATGCGTTTGTGGCGAAAGTTGACATTGCTGTGTCCACAAAACCGCACGTTTCAGTCGGATAAGGACAAGACAACAAAATTGAAAAACTTGACGTTTCTTGCAGGTCTCATTCCCACAATAAAAGTTGATGACATGCAACCATTAGTCGAGGAATGGAAACAGCTGGCAATCAACAATGATATTCAGCCACTCAAAGAAGAACGGCTAGATGCTTATTGGAGCAAGATATTCGAAAAGCACAAATATCCGCTGATCAAAGTTCTTGTGCAGGCATTGCTTTGTAGTCAGCCACACAATGCTGCTGAGGGAAGAGGATTTAGTGTAAATGCAGCTGTAGTCACAAAGGAGAGAAATCGTCTCCAACCTGAAACTCTGAACGGTATCCTGCGAGTGCGATCTCACTTGAAAAATATCGATGGATTACAACATTTTTCAGTAACTCAGTCCCTCATCGACTTAGCTCGAAGCTCTTCCCGGCGATACTTCCAATCATATGAGCACGATAGTGCTAGTGATGATGAAGAATCATGAACGTAAATTTTTAGACTATTTAAAGAATTGTTTTTGCCAAAGAAGAATTTTTTATCGGATTGTTTTTATGGACAGATTTCAGTGAGCTAGATTGTTTATACTTGACGTGTTTTTATTGATAGTGATCATTTGTCTATCAGTGATGTATTATTATATAGACCTGTTTTCTGGTAACGCAATCACAGATGCAACGTTGTATTCTTTATAGATTTGTTGATTCATAACCCAACCATAGGCGCACTAATGTATATTTTTATAGATTTGTTGATTCAATCATTTAACGAAATGATAGACACGCTGATCAATTTTTATATAGCTTTATACTGCCTATATTTTTTAGAAGGATTTGTGAAATATTCTCAAGACTTTTGAGATTTATTGATGTATTTGTTAATTGAATATATTGGGGGTGCATAAAAAGCTGCGATTTTTCATTCAAAATCACCTGTCATTTATGAATGACGAGGAAAAGAGATACGCATGATATTGATGACAATCTTATGCATAATGATTATTTTCCATTCACAGTTAAGTATAGAAGGCAATTAATGTTTATATTTACTCTGATGACATAACATTAGAGCGTCCGGATTTTTTTCTGGACGAGTTTGTCAACCCTGTTTCATTCTGAACCTGATTCAGTATCTTGTTTAATCTTTCAGTCAAAGTAGTAATTGAATAATTCAATCGATTTTCAGGTATGTCAGTTCAGGATAACGTCCCTGGGAGACCAAAGAATAATTTTGACAGCAATGATAACATATTCCATCCCTTTGGAACACCTGGAGGAGGAAATCCAAATTTCGACCAAGACGGAAAGCGAATTGCTATTATTCCTGGGGCCAGTACTGTCAACGTAAGTCAATTCGTCAATCTGCTATGGTCCACGTGCGTACGATGAATTAAAATGTGAATTCATATAACACCAACGTTTCCTGTAATATGAATTTGTGTTTGAAATCGCAGAGATGAATAACAAAATTGCATTTTCTATTTTATTAGCTTATTGGTATTGACTTGAATAATATTTACATACAAAAATATAATTTTTGGTTTAATCAGCTAGAAATTTTGATGTGAGAAATCGACCTAAGCAATAAGGCCCCTCATGTTGAAATTCCATAAGATAGAAGAAGAAAATCTTGTGACAAATGCCAAGCTTTATTTCTGCGTAGAACTGGGCAATTGTATTTGCTGCTACTACGAGATGTCACACAATATTGACGGAACAGGATAATTATTCTTGGTTGTTATCATTACAGCTTACTGCACTAATTGTTCGCAGCTTAACTTCACGAAGCGTTTTCTGAATCTGCAAGATGTATTTACCTGTATTAAAGCTTTTTAGCTGACGATGAATTTTAACCGAAATTTGATTTAGAAACTTGTAGCAGATTGTTGATAGAATTTTTCAGTTTCGAGTTTATCTCGATAATATTGCTTCACCTCACCTTGCTCAACTTGGATTGACCCGGTTCAGTTTTATCCTCTCGGGTAATCGAGCTGTGTGCCTCCTCGATAGTAATACTTCATTTACAAATTTTAACTTCATTGACATTCGTGAGCCCCCTTATTCCCTTATTATACACCCTTATGCATTCCCTTATTATACACTGGTGTTTCATTATTTTCATATGACATCATCCGTGTAAAGATTTGTTTCAATACTGATATGATCCGTAAACTATCGGGTCTCTTCAGAGAGCGAGAATGGTCATGAAATTTCCACAAAATGATGTACTATCTATGGGTACAATCAACAATAAGAATAAAATAAGATATTCGATATACTTCTAGTAGGATTCGAATCTACGACCTCAGGTTAACTAGACATATGCTCTACCATAAACTACTGATAAAATGTAAACGGATCTACTATCTTATTATAAAATAGGATATAAATTATGTATGAAAAAAAATGAAAAAATATCAAATCGGATCTACTATTTATAATAAACTACTATAAACTATAAGCAGAAACTCTACCGAATAACCACGAATCCTCGCGACTGTTAAGGTCTAACCTGACAGATTCATCTACAGCTAATATCAAAGAAAACACATGCAAATCCAATAGAAACAGATAGAAGCTTTCTGTAACAATGACATTTTGTGTTTCATATATTTCTTCAATTACTTAATCTTGGGCCATTTTTGTAATTATATGTCTTCAGATATGAAATTAGATGGAAATGTAAATTTGTCTACAAAACTAAGCAAGCAAATTTAGTAATGACAACGTAATCACAAATTTTGATTATATTTTGATAAAAGCTTTGTTTCATGTTAATTTTTTTGAAACTTTATATTGTTCATTCTCGCATGCGTCACAAATTAGAGTTTGAGTTTATGATATTATTATTACATTCCTTATTCCCTACAGAAACCCATTTTGGCGCCCATGCGCATACATGAAGTGTAGCCTGCCTCGGGATTTCCATTGTAATAATAATGGCTAAGTATGGCTACTTTTAGCGGTGTATAAAATATGGCTAGATAATAAGCTACAGGAAGCTACCAAAATGTTTAAATCTTAGAATCAATATGAATCTTAGCAGAGAAAACTTAATAGACTCTCCTAAAAGTCACAAGTCTTCATTGTATCTTCAGATTGAATTTTGTTAAGCAATATTTTCAAGATAAAGATAAAGAAGGGAAAAAAGAATAATACGGAAAATAAGAGTCAACTTCCGAAAATTGCGGTTGTTTTTCTCCCTAATATTCTAAGGTGCCCTTTCCGCCCGGAAAATAAGAGCAGGGGAAAGTATTAAGTAGGAAAAGTAACAAGGGTACAATATGTCTAAGCTGTCTGTTTCAATCTTAATAGCTCTAAATTAGTGAGGATTCATTATGAATAAAATAGCTAAATGCATTTTCGATATTTGCCATATAAGTGAAAATTGTTTAAGTATTTCATTGCATTGACAGTGAAAAAACATAAATTTCAGTGGGACGAATACATGCACATTTTGTCGAGATTGATTTTGAAGAGATGATACAATACTCATCGGCATTCAGATCCACTTCGTTGTTCAAAAAATTTGTAATGAGATACTGCAAGTTGATTTTATAAACGGATGTCGCGAATATGATGTTGTATATGACAAAAGTACAACATGCCTGCATGCATTTTCATAAAGTGACCCCAAGTTTTAAATCGCTCCATCGCGACTGACTTCAATCACACGATGACAAATATGTGCATAAATTGTTTCAACTGTTATGTTAAGATGTTCAATTGATAGAAAAACGTTGACATTGAAAAAATCACAGCACTGTTACTTTTTCGTCATTCTTCGTGTTTTGAGCCATACCTGGTATACCTGTTTCTAACTCATCTGAATTTTCAACATTAGGAGCATAAAGTTGGCGTGCAGGTAAGAACCCATTCACTGCTTGCTTGTAGACATGAACACAAAGTCGTCTCTGCTGTGAAGAAGGAGAATTTACTTAGCTGGCATCTTTATTTAGACGGGTCATCAAACTTGGATGACTCTGAGCATGAGATTCTTTGAAGTGACAATCACTATTGTTTCTAGTTGCTGTTGACAACTAATAACCCAATCCTCAATTTTTTCAGCGAAACACAGAGGAAGAGAAGAAAAAAGCCTTAGCAGCTCAAGAGCTCAATAGAGAACTTCGTAAGTCAGAGATTAGAGAACAATTAATTGTAAATGTCTATTAATGGTTTTTAATCGAATTGTTGTTAATTCTAGAAAGGGGAATCATAGAACAAGAGCTGAAACGGAAGCAAGAAACTCAGAAGATCCGATCCCCGGTAAGCTGAAGTCAAATGTTAGGTTTGTTCTTTATAATATTCTACTGCTTTTCTCGGTGTTATGATGCATAATTTTCAGTGTGATGTAGTCTTTTTCCGAATAAGATCATGAAAGTTTTACTTCAGAAAGCCAAAACTGTCCGTTGAAAAAAGTCGGCACATGCGCAAGTTCCACACTATGACGCCTCCTAGAAAGCCATAACCTCGCACCATTGAACTTGAAAGTTCAATTTGAGTTTGAAAAGCTCAGTGTTGAACTGACATAACTGTACGGCGGTAAATAGAGATATGTCATCAGACTTGAGCAATCTGAGCAGAAAAAATCTTTGTCAGTCGTATGCGCTGCGTTTTGTCCTACAAGGACTCGTCAGCACGGCTCGGAATGGTCTAAACTAGCTTCAAATATTTAGAACGGCTGAATAAGCTCAAGAACTGCACAACAGATTACTTTGGGTTTATTTATCCTGGCTTTGCCGTGTGGTTGATAATTATAAGGATTGCAGAGTAACACTACGTGAACTGACACTCTACAATCTTTATGATTACGCCGGTGGTTTATGTTTTGGATATCAAACGCGCAAATGCTTGAATAATGTTTAGTCAATCACTTCTGCTACAATTTCTCGATATTTTCAGAGATTTTTCGTTTGAAGATTGATTGTTGCAGTTGAGATAAATACGTGTATAGTCCGGCATCCATAGCCAGCTTCTGCAGGGAATGAGGCCGAAAACAACACTTTCACATCACTTTGTACATCCTATACCTACTACGAATCTGCGCGTCTGCCGAGTTCTACCTGGTTCCCCTTTTTGTCAGACACTATCAAAGAAAAAATTAATCCAATGGAACGCAGATTGTAGTTTTTGTCAAAAATGAAATTTTTATGTTTTCGCTTGTTAAGCTAAAAAATACTAAGTATAGTTTGTTTGAAAGAGGCCCTGACTGATCATTTTTAGGTTTACAGTTGGAAAGAATCAGGAGTATTTTATGATATTATTATTATTGGAAATGTGTACAAAATGTTTCGACTGCTATCTGGCAATCATCTTCAGGTACAGAACAAAACAGGTACTTTTGTACGTGAAGATGATTGCCGGATAGCAGTCGAAAAATTTTGTACACATTTGCAATAATAATAATATCATAAAATACTCCTGACTCTTTCCAACTATAAATCTAAAAACTAAGTATAGAGCCATAATTTTTGACATAGAATGTCCTCAAGTCATTTCCTATTATGTGAATGTGTTGTTATCATGCTTCTGATCGGCAGCGTATCTGAGGATGTGGTTAAATGTGGATGAAATTAACCAAACTGTCTGTGTTTGCCGACATTAGGAGATTCACCAACTATGAAATGGTCTAGCTTCATAGATAGGGATGCATGAACATGATGGGAATGACCTGAAGATATTCCATGTCGAAATTTATGACTCTGGGCTTAATATTTTTTGCTTAATCAGAGAAAACATAGAAAATTTCAATTTAACCAAAAAACTGCAATGTGCGCGTCCCATTGGATTAATATGTGTTTTTCTTAAATGACACTAAGACAATAAGAGGAACCAGGTATAGCTCAGCAGGCGCACAGATTCGTAGTAGGCATAGTGTGTGCATCATTCTGCCAAAGTCTCATTTTCGGCTCGCTCCCTGCAGAAACTCCTTCTGGCTGCCGTACTAGTATTTGTTGCTTTACGATGTCTGATGTGAATGTGTTCATAATGATGATAACTTGAAATGATCATCGTGCTCTCATATGCATATGTTCAAAGTCATTAGGACCTTATGATCAAGTCAATAATTCTGACAGTTTATGTTTTTGTCTAAAGACATGCTCGCGCCTAAAATAAATTATTCATTTGTATCAAAAGCTTTTCAAAGTTATATTACTGTTTATAATGTTGCAATATGTCATTATCTTTCAGTTATACTGCACAAATTCACATCTCTGATTAAATATATGCTCTTAGAAATTATGTATTGCATACAGTGGCCAGCACCGTGTGCTTTAGGTGGCACAAATACCACATCAAATGCTTTGAAGTTGATATTTATATGCAATAACTGAATGTGACAGCCTGATAAGTCAATCAGTTCACAGGATATGATTGAGGTATTTATGATTAATTCATCATTTTTGCTTATGCATTTAATTTGTTAGTCAATATGTTGAAAGTTTTTGTGCCACCTGAATCCTTCTTTGCACGTCACGAGTTGCCTTCACTATCACAACTGGTATTTTTGCTACACGTAGTACTTCAATTATGTGTATGTATGTTCACCATGTTTTCACTTTGCACATTGTTTTAGACTGATGGAATAGCTGACAGAATGTTATTGGCTCAAGTTGGCAATCCTCGTCGAGATCCCAATACTGGCCAGTTAATGGGCCAACATCTTGGTTCGACAGACGTTACGGAATTAAGTAATATTTCACCGCGATTGGGCATTCCAGTAAGAAATACAGAAATACCCGCTTATTTACCCTCACCCGATATTAGTCAAAATAGTAATATGATAATAAAATACAAATGACTAATGTTCATTATTCATTTCAATTATTCTATAGTTTGCGATACTTTACTGACGCTAACATTGTGTCTAACTCTTCTATTTCGTCGGTCAAAGAGTACTAACATTTTCATGACTTTTAGTGAATCTGATTGCCTTTCATACTCAAATGTATAACCACTGTTTTTACTGTTATATAGAATGGAAGTCTGTTATTGTATTAAATGTCACCTAAAAAGGGAGTTAAATTTCCATTTTAAAGCATTTTCTGCGATGTATATCGAATGAAATTGAAATATGACTGCAAATTTCTCACAAACTATTGGAACATTAATAGTAGGAAATGTAATGTCATACATGTAATATAACATAAATCTGTGAGTATTGTATACTTTTCATATGCACCTTACGATGATGCAAAAATATAAATTTTTGTGACGACATAGTATTTTATATAATGTTAAACGTAAGGCTGTAACTTGAAACTTTGCGTATTTTCTAATGTAATTTCAATTGCTATTATAACAATCGACATTGATTGCATGACAAGGAAAGATTGCATGATTTACTATATCACTTAATTAGTTATTCAATTAGGAAAGTAGTTTTTTCGTCAACCAAGTGCTTCACTATCAGCAGTCAGCAGTCAGCAAAGTAGTTGATTATTATCAGTTTATAATTTTCATTCATTAAATTAAGCTTGTAAAAAGTCATTAATGAGTACCTTTGAAATTCCAAGAATTTTCGAGGTTTGAGGGCTCAGTCCGCCAAATATTACGATTCCGATGACGGCTATCATGCTAGTTGTGGCTATAAGTTTATCCACTAAGGTGTCTCAAGGTTTAATGCTGATTTAGGCTTGCTGACATCTCGCTGACTGATTTGACTCTTAATAGTTCTCTACTCCATCGTCGTCCGAGCTCAGGTGGTGGAATAGTGGCTCAGAATGACAAAAGTAGTTAGTTTAAGTTTTTGGCACTCATTATTTATGATATCAAAACATACAATTATCTATGATTCTAAACATATTATGCGATTAATAAACAAGGCAATAGAAATCAGAAATTCAGCAGCTGGAATCATATTATTTTCAGTTTAATAAATTGTGCGGATTTGTCGCTCCATTCAATTTCACGTGAAAAATTATTTTGAATATGTCATAGGTTTTATGTAGTATATAAATGAACGATTGCAATTACAATTTTTATCACTTATATTTCAAAACTCAACGATATGAATGAATGACGCTATTAAATTGGACCTGCACTTTCATAGCCCCTTGATGCGTAACCACTGAGCTACGAAACATTCGATGTGCTACCTCTAACTTGATGTCATCAGACAATTCATAGAAAATCTCGTGATCGCTAGTAAGCATTATTGCTTTTGCTCCCACCACAAGATGTTTGCAACTGTGAATAGCACCACAGCGAAATTGCCTACTATCTGATGTGCAAGTAAGAAATATCATCATGTACACTCGTTTTATCTATTTTCATTTTATTTAATATTTATTTTTCTTAATTTTATATTTATTGTATATTTTATTTATCTTAATTAATTTGAATATTTGTCCATAAATGTTGTGAGTTTCAGTTTAAAGCAGAAAATGAATGAAACACAAACCTAAATATTTGACATTTGAGACATTTATCATCCGATAACTAATTATTTTTAAGCAAATTTATCCATTGAGTCACGCGAACTCCGCATCTGTTTAATACAAAGTAATTCTCTGAATTACGAAACAACATGCAAAAAAAGGAATATGAGTTAAAATGTAGCAATAAGAAATATACAAGAAACTTAGGTGCCTACTTGCTAATTGAACTCGTACAGGCATTATCTCATTCTAAATTTGCTTGACATTAGCACACCATGTCTAGTGAATGATCTCTTATTTAATTAAAATTAAATAGTTTTATTCATTTTATTGAAGAGAATTTCCTCGGTGCTTTCCGCATTTAACTTTGTATAGTAGTCTGTAAAATTAATTCATTTAGGGAAAGAGGTCGCTCAACATCACACCTCACAGTCAAAATTTTTGTAAGTGGGAAGCAAGTTTCTTGATTTTACGAGTAGATTACCAGCAACAGCGACTGAGATAGTCAGTTTGTGTCATTTACTATTTTTCACATCAATATAAAGCAATGTTTTATAATATTGCTGGAACAGATCTTGCTTTAACATTTGGAAGTCGATCGCTGCACTGTTTTCATATTTAAGTGCTAAAATGTAGCCTTACATTATAGGCTGATCCCCACAACTATCGGATGCAATTATGATAAATTCAGAATTTGCAGCAGACTAAGAAGTATGCCTGAATTGCTTTTATCCAGTCGTTACTAATGACTGAAAACACTCATGTACAGTCGATTAAATCATTAGGATTTGATAAATAGTTTAACGTGAAAAATCACAAAAGATGAAACTTGACTCGGTGTCAAAGATTGTCATTATAAGAGCACCAATTGCATTGCAATAAATGAAGCATGATTTTATTGCTCTTACCCGTCATTCATCCACGGATGAGTGACGGTAGTAGCCAGTAGTGATCAGTAGCCGCGGATGAGAGCGGGTACGGGTAAAACCTCTGGGGCTGATACACCCGCAAGGCTCTAGGAGTGTCCCTATATGTAGGTGCACTACAATGAAGTACCTATGGCATAACCGAAAATCAGCGAAAGGACAGTTAATGTGAGTTAATTTGATAAGTGGATCGAGGTCAGATCTACAACTTCACAAATCGATCGACTCAAACAACCGATTTCATTTATAGATGCATAATGTACTTATTATATACGAGTATGACCATGAATTATTATGGAATCATGCTTGTGCCTCAAATAACTCCAAAATATAAGAAGATGGATGAAATTAATGGGACAGTAGTAAACGAAGTTAGTAAAATAATTAACAAGCTTGCCAAAAATGAATCATACGCATCTGCTGTGGTTGAATCAGTGGAGCCCTATGTTCAAAATACCCTTGGGATGAATTAATACCCTTCCGGGCAGCTATGACCCTAGTAAGGTCGATGAAGAAAAACGTGCTCGTTGAAGTCTAGATAATGATATAAAAGTTTCGTACATGATTGCATAGCAAAGTGTAATTAGAGGCTTCATCTTATGTTAAAATGCCTCTGTTTTTGATAAAATTAATGTTATCAAATATCATGATTTTTATCACTTGATAGGCAGGTTATTGATCTGATTGTTCATCATACGTTTCTAAATATTTTTACAGCATACTCAAAACTATGGAAATCCGACTTCTTACTACACTGACCTGGAGCGTCAAGTGGAAGAGCGCAGGTTAAGGAACATGCTGCAAAAGCGGCAAGATGTTCAAGAAGCGCGTCTACATCACGAAAGCTTTTACAAATCTCTGGGAAACAATGCTCCTGAACTCCATATGCTGAAAAAGGTAAGTATTTTTCAAAACAATGCTCTCAAAGATGTGCACCGGCATTTCAGTGCACTCCGCGCTCCTGTATGATGAACTTAGAGTGATTACGTTTCCTGAATATCTCTAAAAATAAATTGATGCTTTTTGTTTAGGTTTAGATACAGTCATCGCAAAATTTCCTCTCTTACTGCCATGAAGCCATTTCAGCGGTGATATAATCTTTGTATTTATCTTAAACAATAATTTGGTTGATAATTTTGATTTAAAATTAATTTTGACGCAAAACTATGGAATTCTCTACTTGAAAGCAATGATGAATCAGATTTAATCTACCTTTCTTCTAAATGAATCTTGATGCCATGAGGTAAATAATGATTCTGCAGTAGATGTAAAATTCATTACCATTATTGATGAATATATTCAATCTTAACATCGTCACGATTAATTTCCTGTGTTGTCTTGCAGCAAAACTTAACAAAGAATTTGTTTCATCCTGACGGTGTCAAAAATGAATATCGAAAGTCTGTACTTCACAATGTTCCCGTTGCAAATACAAATTATGTGAAAAACAATATTCAGTCCTCCCACGTGACCGCTTACGAAGTTCAAAACGATTTTGGCGATGTGAGTGTTTTTTGCATGAAGAGTCTTCAATAACGATTGGTTTCCAGATAGACAACACAAATATGCACGTGTCTATGGTACTTCATAAACATTGATCCGTGTAAATGCCAGTTGAGATGAGAATTCTCAAGAAATGAAATTCAAAATTAATTAGAAAGACTTGTTATACGATTGTAATAAAGTGATAATTTTAACTGTCACAGCCTATGTTAACTTAACAGAGGTGTGAAGCAGTTGTTAATGGCGATGGTCTATAGGTAAAGTTGAAGAGAACGACTGAGCTTGAGAAGATACACAAGTGATGGATATGGGCTTTATTCTTAACTAAATACCAAGAGTATTGATGTCTATTGCAGGGGATCTCTCTGTAATGGCGAGTTTTGCTTCCATTCTTTTCAGCTTTTAAGAGAGTACTTATTTCTGTGTGATCTTATTCTATAGATCATACCTCGTCGGTATTGAGTCATTTTACCTGACCGCTGTAACCGGACCAAGCGAAGTGGAGAACTGCCAAGCGAATATAAGCATACAAGCGAACCGTCGTACCCAACATGGATGTAGCAATCGAAGTTAAATGGCATGAAGAGTGAAGACATGTATGAAGAAATATAATAATTCTTTTACTCTAAATTTCTATATTAATTCTAAATATATATAATTTCTTTTACTTGTTTCTTGACATCCTTGAATATAAGACGGGAGCTACTGACACTTTCTTCATAAAGTCGCGCACAGAGGGCTTAGTAGCATGGATCTGTAGATCTTAAAACGCTGAATACAAAAATCAAATTCTTGAGTGTAAAATCGAGAAATTAAGTCAAAACAGGAAAGTTACTCACTTTGTAGAGGCTCTTAGACATCAAATACTGAATCATGTGACTCACTTTAACTTTCATATCAAAGTTGATGTTCCGAACTCAATCATGTTTCAAATTTCATGTCATTCTGATAAATAGTTTCTTTTCTGCAAAAGAAAATGTACGAAAATTCCTAAGTGTTTCACAATCCATAGATATTTCTTGAATTTTGCCATTGGATTCCAATGGGAATCCTTCAACCTTGCCTATAACCGAATGCGACTGGCTGTGATAGTTAAGAATTTGATTTTTGTATTCAGCGTTTCAAGATCTACAAATCCATGATATTAAGCCCTCTGTGTGCGAATTTATTAAGTGTCAGTAGCTCCCGGACTAATATCATCATAGAAGAAAGACGTTTTCAAAGCTTCCTGTGTTGAATACAGATAATTTCAAGAATTCTTGCTGCAAATTGACTGCGGTTTGATGACATTTTCATTTCTAATTTTCTTAATGCATCAAGAAGGGTCCATTCAAAAGTTAGTTTTTTCTTTGTTAACATCGCATAGATGATTCACCGTTGCTATGACAAAAAAAATGACAAAAATGAATAAATGTTATCTATTTTTTTCGAATGTCAATGCCTTCTCTTGTTACCTAATTTCATTTTATCTTTATTTGCAGCGATCTTATGCAATCAGAGCTCCCTATGCCAATCACTAAAACTGCTATTCGAGTCAGAGAAGATTATTCTACAATTGTTTTTCTACAACTTTGCAAGACTTTCATTTTTAACAATTCGCCTTATATATCTGTAACAATGATACTTTATCAACAGAATGGATTTCTCGACAATGCTTTGATGTTTTCTTGTAGATCGTGTTTTTCTAAATCATGACATTTGATCCTTGTAGAAGTGATTTTTGTGCACCTTACCAATATACACCCTTTTGCATCTCTATTATTTTTGATTGTCTTTTGTGACATCAAATTCGAGACGATTAGATTGCATCTTACATGTACGGCTACACATATAGGCCTTAATTACTCCGGCAAATTCTGAATCATAAGCAACCCTCCAAAATGGGCTTAGGGCATCTGTGTACTTCATAGCGTCGTAAGGCTACAATGCACCTTTGGCCTAAGCCGATCGTTGAAATTTGAGTTTTGTACGACAGTTAAAAATTTGCTCTTCAAACGATGTCTGGAATGATTGGAAAATTAGCGCTTTTAATATAAGATGATTTAGCTAAACTTTCATTAAACTAACTGCTGATGAAAGCTGCTCCTGTGTAGAAGTCATTCATTCTTCGACTGCTTTGAGGGGAAATATGTGATTTTTGGGCTATATCAGGGTGACCATCTTGTTACAAAATTTCCAACAAATACGAAATGGTTCGAATTGGTACGAAATTCGGGCCCTGGTTCGAAAAAGTACGAAATTGAACTCATACAGCTAAATATTCTGTCATTACTACTTAAGTGCATACTTCGTACTAAATGCAAATTCAAAATTCTGCAATGTCTTACTGCGGAAGTTAATTTACCCTCACTGGCTATGGTACGGTGGTTTGATTATGTTATATGGTAGGGATGTTGCCTGCCTGTCAACTCTATGCGGGCCGTGTGCACAGCCTAGTCGAAGTCGCGACTAGGAAAGTGCTATGTTTAGTGA
Source organism: Prostheceraeus crozeri (assembly GCA_907163375.1). Lineage (NCBI taxonomy): Eukaryota > Metazoa > Platyhelminthes > Polycladida > Euryleptidae > Prostheceraeus > Prostheceraeus crozeri. The sequence continues at coordinate 228,345 of CAJQUW010016961.1, read as the reverse complement.
TTTTGTATGTACAGCCTGGTCGCGACTAGAGGCTTCCAAGTCACGACTTGTGCTAGTTTTTGGACAGTTTAGAGACGGAGATAGGATTGTGAAGGCCTCATAGCTAGTCGCGATTAGGATTTTCATGCACAGCTTAGTCGAGACTACATAGAATTCCGTCTTATTTTCAAGCCTGGTATAAAGTTCCTCGTGCCGTACTAACATTCAAGATTATTGATTGAGTGCTGTTCATCGGAAAATAGTTGTTACAGGATAAGCTCTTTCAACACAGCATCTCGCTCTCCTATGAGAGTGAGTCAATACTGGAGGACGAAACCGCGGAAGTTTGGGTTGATGCTCTGTGACTTTGAATCTTAATGTGACTTTTTATAAGTTTGATCAAATGATGGGATTACCTTAAAAATTTTCAAAACATCTTTCCTACATTTCACTTAACTGCATTTCCATAAATTTTCATGAATAGGATAAATGAAGAACCATTTTCATGGATAGGATTAATGGCTCAATTCGTGTAGCCTATCGAACGAATGCTTACTACTGCTGATGATGCGTTACGAATTTCGAATCGTCCACGTAACTCACGCATCTACGTGCAAGAATTTAAAATTGTTAATACTAGGGCATCATTGGCTTTATTTCGACCAAACCATGAAACATTTTGTAGAAATTTGACATTTTTTGGAAATATTAGAAGACCCCTCGTTCTAAGGGAATTCCTTAAATTCGATGAGGCCCTTGGGTAAAGACTTCAGACAATGTATTCGGAATTATCACTAATAACCGTCACCCATTGGATGCATTCGACTGACTAGAATGGACTCGACTAAGATAGAATTTTTTTAAAAAATGTATAAAGAGTAAAGACTCGAGTAAAATTTGGTAACTGTGGCCTATAGATAAGCTTATCGATAGAGATAGGCTATAAGATAACCTTAGTCATCATCAAGCTTTAGATATATAGCCCTGTTTGAAAATTGCGTTGTATTAGGACATGGTAACTAATTGATATAAAATGGCAGTATATGGTATTAAATTATTGATAAAATTCGTCGGTAAAATACGAATTCAAGAATACTTAGAGATGTGGTGGAATACTAATGGCTGTAAACGGAGTTGCAAACCTATGTTTAGCAATGTGCAACCAATTGACAACATGAATCTTAGGAAAGTCAGGGCAACAACTCTAAACATTGCTTTCACTAAGTCGAAATCTTGGAAGAGATGCATTATTTTCTATTATATATATTGATGAAACATAACATGTTACTTACAGTCATTTACTAGTACTATAATATTAATGCTAATAAACACGCTGGAAATGTGATCACATTTCTGTTTTTAAAATTGAAAACATCATTTAATGAGTTGCAATTAGTGTGGAACACAAGGGAAGCTACTTTGCTATTCATATACTTTGATGCTAACTGCTTGCACCGCCCGACAAGGAAATGGTAGCAAGCAAACCTCACAGCAGAGTGTAATATTGAGTGGTTGTTGGTAATGGAGTAACCTCTGAAATATCAAAGTCTCAATGCTGCAATTACGCTGCTATCGGAGTGATTCAAACCAATCAGAATTCTCTAAACACAATTTTCTTTAATACATTGAAAATCATTTTTCCATACACTATGTTCAAGGTTACTTAGCTACTTGCTTCAGAATTCACTTCGTATTTTTTTAGAGTTAATGTTTTATAGACCTTTCTTATTCAATGCCAATTTGCTGTTCAATATTCATTTGCTATGTAAATTTCTTCTCCGGCTGAAGAGTTCCCTTCTACAGCTCATCATTCATTCACACGCAATACGAACATAGCTAAGTCAAACATCGTGATGGGTCGCTAAAAACACTGTTGAGAGACGAGTCTCAGAAATGATTCCGCTCGATTATGAAATGTGGGAGAGCTGCTTTCAGGATTATACAAATGTCGCTCGCATTTTGGTGGAACCTTTCCGCTGTATCTCAAATACTATGTTACATTATTTCGATAATCAAATGTCTATTTTATCATTTGAAGCTCCATCAGTAAAATCATAGGCACTTAAAAGCATGATTAAATAGAAATAATTCATTTATAACCGTCACTGATGATAGTACAAAGAGTTCCTGCTGATGTGAGAAGAGTCCTTCTTTATTAAGATATTTCTATATTTACTAAAATGAAAAATTCTAAATGCTGGATGCAAAATCGCCTTTGTTAGGCGACCATTATTAGGTAAGTGAGTGCTGCAGATGAGCTTTTGTCACCACATGGTCTTGCAGGACGTAAAACGTCTCGCGTGTTTTATCTAAATACACGTACATGCAAGAATATCTGTATATATATTTACAATGTCACACCGCGGTAATATTTTGCTGAAGTGATTAAATCAGCTATTCGAATATCTAGATTAAAATTATGCAAGATTTTTATGGCTAGTGATTCAATTTCTGGCAGACATCAGTAATCATTATCTGTGTTCTTTCACTGCTTTAATCATTGATTAATAATTTATTGTCCAGCTTTCATTAGGTTAGCTTCATAATTAGTGAAGCACACGTATCAAGACTACTAATATATTGTTTGAAACCTCCCTCCTCTTAAATTCATGTTTCTGAGTGGCTGTGACATTTAATAGGCTACATTTGGCCTATTGAATAGACATTAAAACTTCTAGGCCCTATAAAATTTATCATTTTATGATGTGCTTTTTCAATCTAAAAGTGGTATATGCAGATATACTGAAGTTTGAAGAAAACAAGGCATGTCTGCGAGCTAAAGCGTTTGCCAACTAGTCTAAAAAACTAAGCTTCTCTACATTAATTGTTCTCCATGCGTAAATCTGCTTGTACCATTCGTATTTAATTGTAGCTTTTTTTCTAGAAGGAATTGCATCATATCTATGTGAATTTTTTTCAGATAATGCTATGAAATTGCGATTTCATAAATGCAAATATCCGAAACAGTTCTGAAGAATAATGCATTAATATGCATTCATGACCAACAGTCATATTTTTATCAATACCTAGGCTCAAAGTATATGCACGCTTATCAAAAATATTTGAGTTTTTCCATTGTTGTTTTGATTATAGCAGCATGGAAATTATGACTATAATTATATAATTAGAGATCATTTTACATTACTGATAATGGTTGTGTTTATTTCAATATGTTTCTGATTTTTATTCTTTTGTCATACATTTAATCATCTGCACAATTCTAGCCCGTGTCGAAAGATGACCGGCTGATCTTGAATCCATTGGAGTGTGAACTGTAGACCAAAAGAGACCTTCAACTCAGCGACGGTGACATCAATCAGGAATTTGTAGCGGCATAATTTTGCCAGCTATGCTACTCTTTACTCTACGGATCTGCATCTTTCACCCACTCCGTTCCTGGATAAGAATCAGCTCCGCTACAGCTTCAACCTGTTGTATACTTTGTATTCAGTCTCATACGGACCCCGGTCGGAAAAAATGCAATTCATTTCCGTTAGCACCATCGTGTAAAGCAGTTCATCAGCACTTGAAAAAATATAGCATACCAAATAATCCAACGAGCTAATCAAGAGTTATTGATATCTATTGATTTTTTATAGATTTTTTCAAATTTTTGCTAAATAAAGCTGATTTGTTGCAGTGTTAAAAAAATGCAATCCAATGTTATTCATACTAGCTAAATTAAGTTTACTGATAAATGTATCGAGCTAATCAAAAGACATTGACATTGATTAATATTTTTAAAGTGATTTTTTATTTTTATCAAATGTTTTGATTTAATTCACTGAAATCAAAATGTAATAAGGTGTTTTAAAAACAAACAATCCGCCTTATTTGAGCCATTCGTAAAGCTGGTGAATGCATCCGCCTTTCATTTTCCATTGTCTTTGTTAACATCAAGTTTACCCGTACTCCGATGCCAACAAATTGGAACGAAGTCGCATATCTTTGTAGCAGATCCCTGCGTGATCTTCAGTTTATCGAATATAATGCACTCGTAGGCTTCAGAATGTTCACGTAGTTTTCCAGAATTTCTGGGCTAAGCGACTTGAGAAAATATAGATAATCCTTCGTATTCTAGCGCATTATTGAATTCGGTTGTTTAATTCACCAGTAAACACATTTGAATATTTTCGTTATTGTGTAAATATGTTAATTATTTTTAAAACTGAAATGCTCTTGAAGCATAATTTCAAACATTCTTGATGTGCTGTATTAACTGATGACAGATGAGCATCGTATTTCTGTTTGAATTAATAATTTCAGTTTAACAATTCCATCTTCTCAGTGCGGATACGACCAATTTAATTGTCTTTATGATATCATTTTTTTAAACAAGTAGTGCTCATGGAACTATTTTTGATCAAATGCATCATAATATAAGGTTGATAATTGAAGAATTTTTCATCAAATGCAACTCATCAAAGAAACGTAAATATAGTATGTGCTGAAATTGCATTATTATTACTAATGCTCCAAGTTTGGCTGTGTAATTGAATTCAAACTGCTATTAAAATCTTTAAAAATCAATTATTAATAATTGTCAACATCATTAGATTATAGCTCACTGAACATATTCCTGAACTGACTTTTTTCTTCTTCATGCATTATTCATGGCTATATGAATAAAATTTAATTGCATCTGATTTCAGTGACTAAAAATGTCAATGAAATTCGAAAAAATCAATTAAAGATACTAATAAATGTCAATATCTTTTGATTAGCTCGATACTTGATCGCTTTAGCTTTCTTTTTACTTTTGATCACTTAGCCCAGAAATTCTGGAAAACTACGTGAACATTCTGAAGCCTACGAGTGCATTATATTCGATAAACTGAAGATCACGCAGGGATCTGCTACAAAGATATGCGACTTCGTTCCAATTTGTTGGCATCGGAGTACGGGTAAACTTGATGTTAACAAAGACAATGGAAAATGAAAGGCGGATGCATTCACCAGCTTTACGAATGGCTCAAATAAGGCGGATTGTTTGTTTTTAAAACACCTTATTACATTTTGATTTCAGTGAATTAAATCAAAACATTTGATAAAAATAAAAAATCACTTTAAAAATATTAATCAATGTCAATGTCTTTTGATTAGCTCGATACATTTATCAGTAAACTTAATTTAGCTAGTATGAATAACATTGGATTGCATTTTTTTAACACTGCAACAAATCAGCTTTATTTAGCAAAAATTTGAAAAAATCTATAAAAAATCAATAGATATCAATAACTCTTGATTAGCTCGTTGGATTATTTGGTATGCTATATTTTTTCAAGTGCTGATGAACTGCTTTACACGATGGTGCTAACGGAAATGAATTGCATTTTTTTCGAACAAAATTTTTTGTGACCGGGGTGACATGCAAATGAACCTACAATTACGTGTACACATATCGATGAAATAACTGTCAGAATGATGTTTGATGTCGGTCAACGTAGTCAGTACATTGCCAGATTTGTGAAACTTGGCAGCTATACTTGTGCGAGCTAGCATGATATACGGTTGCTTCATGTACATAGTTAGTAGCTGTCTTACATGTGGCATGACAGAATTAGTTTATGATGACGTCTTTCATTATATTAACATTGAAGCTGTTATAATAATATTTCCAAGAATTCTACTGGACGTCGCAATGTCATCTACTCCGCTCTGATGTGCCTTCCGCTCCGCTCCAGATCACTGATATCAATGCAAGGCTTCCAAAATCTATAATTTATACTATTTTTCTGTTGCATAGAGATTTGTTTCTTTTAGAGTCATTTTTATACTGATCATCTTCGCTGAAGAATAGCTGAAAATAGTCAATCTTTCTGGACGTTTTGATTTGACTTGAATGGAAGCTATTTATTATTGATTGGAAGATTATGACAAACCAGCATGTCAAACAATCGCGCTAAACTGTGTGCAGTAAGTCGCGCCACCTTATGGCTCCATTATTTTTCAGTTCGTCACCAAAGCAATAGTAAAGATTTTCTATCTTCTCAACTTAATCAAATTTCCTACTTTTGTTTTCCATTTACTTTGATTCCAGGTCGCACTGCCATAATTTCCGCCATCAAATTCGCACGACTTGCCATTGCCATGGATGGACTCATAGCTTAACACAACTTAGAAAGGAGATGGCTATAATATAAGCAGACGGAAAATCGCTTAAAAAAGTCTGTTGGACAATGGCAAAAGTCGTAATTGGTATTAGTTTCACTAAATTTCAGTGAATACGATTGTCTGTCACAGTTGTGGTCTAGCTTACTGAACCATTCGAAAGTAGCGTTAAAACACACATGGGCGAGTAAACTGGATAGACTACTCGAGTGGAAAAGGTTAATGATAAATTAGGAGGGAGTTTGAGCAACAACTGACGCGATTGCGAAGAAGGGACGAGATTCAAAACCTAAATAAGTGCTTATTCTTTTGTTGTACAGTCCCTATCGTAGCTTGAGAAGTTGCAAACAAGTACTTGCAAGAATTTGTAAGCGAGTTAGTATGATGATGGATTTAATATTTACGTCATCGATAGAAGCGGGTACAATTTTGTACATATGATAATTGATACTGTAGAGTGCGTAATGTAAATGCATGGTGCAACTCTTGATGTAAACATCAGCTCATAAAAACCATGAAAATCTGCCTCGCAGACTTCTGAAACGAAAGGATGCTTGCAATACAGGCCTATTGCCTGATGACGCAAGCTAAGCAATTTCTTCTTCATGCTTTGTTTATCTAATGCAATTTATTAAATGTTTCAAAATATTCGGAAAAATTAGTTCTCACACATTAAATCGAAATCGAGCGGAAGCCACAGCACATGAATAATTAGCTCACTGAGCAAGATAGTAGGCCAATTTGCCTAATCCTACGAACATTTGACTTTTAGCCACGGTAAAATAAAGGTTAAATATCAACTATCAATCTCGACATTTCTTTCGTCTATAATAAGTTGATAAAGTCATAGCCAGCCATTAGAGAGTTTATATATTCCTTTTCACGCATGATGAAGTCAAATGGTAGTGAAACAACTGAAAATGACTCTTCAAATGTAATCAATTAAAGTACATCTCATTAGATAGGACAATTCTGATGAAAGCCTAATTGACGATGGACATTTTAGTAAAGCAACAACGGTGTTGCTGAGAATATTGGATTGATGAAACCTGTGGAGCACAAATGCCGACAATTTGATCGTACAGAAACAACTTACTTTGCTCTTCATTATAATCTGATTGCATTAATCGACCTATCCTATGAATCTACATGCACGCACATGCATCAGTAAAGCCTGAAAAGTTGAATTAGAAAAGCAATAATCATGAGAATCAAATACAATCAAGGAGGAACATGCAGGCCCTATAACATCACGGTACCTGCGAGTCAGCCATTATGGAGTCTAATCGATTAGGGTCGTGATTCGCGACTCGCATCATGGAAAACTTTTATATGCCAACTTTAGCCTATTTTTGATGTTTTACTTACTTAGCCAGCTATGCCTGTGACAATCGAATAAAAAATGCCTACCAAATAAAGACTTTATACATTCATGTATCTTGCACGATTATTGGCAGATATAGGCCTATTGACACCTTGACACTCATGTAGAAATATGCAGTCAAACAAAATTCTCTTCATTTTTCTGAGATAATTTTAGTATACCAAGCCTTATAACTGAAACATATTCCGAATAACATATTGAGGATAGATGATGCGTTATAGATCAATATTTGTGAAAATGAGCTGCTATTGGGGTCATACGCATAAATTTGGAAAAGGGGAAATCCCGTTGAAATTTGTCCTTTTTTGGTCATTTCTGAAACTTGAATTCGGGCACGGGAGAACCATCTCTTCATGATATAATTGACATTGTAAATGTGGTAGATATTGGATGATACACCATCTAGATCAAAGTGTTTAAATATGGTCTATACTTACTTTGATTTACATATTAATCAGTCTCATAATATCTTAATTAAGTTGCTCAAATTTTAGAAAGAGGCAAGAGACAACACGCAGTTGATCAACCAACGAACCGAAAATATGATAAGATTTAATTAATAGTCTTACACGGGAGGTTGGTCATTTGGTGAAAAATATGAAAAGAAGAAGTTCGTTCCCAATTTACGACTTTATATTGAAATAAAATGCAACTTTGAAGCCCGACGTTTTGTCATCCTGCCCACTTGCTCACGGGGAAATAGCCTTCTGTGCACTATAATCGGCTTTACATAGAACATTTGCAGACCATTCAACAGCGCTCATGTTGCCTGTTTAGTTCAGGTTTGTATTGATTGATAAATTTGCTTTATGACAATATCGTGGATATCGGATCATTGCAACGGTAAAGTTTGTCAAGGCTAAAATCATCAATAGATAATTGCGAGGTTTGGAATGCTCTGAAATGGCGCTTTTATTGTCATGCTTCTGAATACTGGATTTGTGTTCTTTGAATCTTAGATAAAAAGGACGTTTAGTTTGACCTATATATTTCTGGTTACAAATACGGCAGGTGAAACAATATGCTAAGATGCGATTGTTGCAACGAAGTTGTGAGGTAATTTATCACAAATATCACAATTGTTATGCTTGTTATGCAGGCAACATGAACGCTGTTGAATGGTCTACAAATGTTCTATATAAAGACGATTATAGTGCACAGACTGCTATTTCCCGTGAACAAGTCGCAGGATGACAAAACGTCGGGTTTCAAAGTTGCATTTTATTTCAATATGAAGTCGTAAATTGGGAGCGAACTTGTTGTTTTCACATTTTTCACCGACTATGATTAGATCGTGTGCAGATGAAATAAATACATGGTTGATTACTTAATTGATCAATGCATGAACGTACGTGTAATGTGATCACCTTCAAAACTATTGATATTGCTTGATTTAAAAGCATTGTAATGAAACTCGATTCAACGACCTGTTCGAATTAAAGTGACCAAATTTTGTAAGTAAGAAGTGGCCTCTTCCTGCCTATAACTGAAATGATCAAGAACAGAAATTGGACTATTGTTGTTTACGTGCACATTCTTTTGTCAATTTTTGTAACTTTCAGTTTCGTTCTGAGGTCATGTTGCATGCATGATGAAAACTGACATGATGAATAGACAACATGATAATTATATGACATTGATGTTGATGTAACATATAAATATAGCATGCTATGATACATCATTACATGCGTACATGCAACATGATAGTACCACATATAGGACATATCGTTAAATATAAGAATTATATGCGATGTACATGTACACTCAGTACAGACATTCATACAGAATGAAAAAATGAGCTGGAATGATCAAAAACGTGGTCAAGAAGCTGAGCGGTAACTGAACAACCACTTCAACTAAAAACTAAAATATTGTCTCATCTTTTAAGCAACCGACTACGCATTTTCACACGTATATCAGCAAGTAAGTATTAGTCTAGTTACCTACTTAATGTTTAATGCTAAAGTACCTTCCGTGGAGTCATGATAGAAATAGAAGGCAGTTATCAACGAAATGCTTTTAAGTACCGGTAGTTCGTTTTTGCTGTTTACGCTATTGTATTCTTATCAATTCCTATGTAAATGTGCATTTGTATTTGTAAGTCATGCCGAGAAATCGCGCTTTATAGAATGAAAATAAACATATGACGAACAAGAGCAAATGTATATCTCATCATGCCATTCATCATTGAGGCTTGCGATCGATCGCAAGCTCTGCAGCTTCATATATAGAGATTGATCAGATTATGCCAACGACGAGGTCTTGTAAAGAGTTTGACATAGTCATACTGCAAGCAGTCAAGTTAATAGGAGAAAATAATGATGGTATGAGAAAGTAATATGACAGAATAAGTAGTCATACTTATGATATTTGCTTGCAATTCGTTCTAATCTACCTATCAATGAGAATATCAAGCATTGTAAGAGAATCATGAGTGTGCTGTCGGTGACTTGCCCTATGTTATGGTCAAATTTAGCTTTAGACCATGACGTCTATAATACGATATGATAGTCTGCTAAAATTCTATCCCAAATTTGACGCGTGAAATACGACATTATATTCGTTGAAGAAAATCATTTAGTAATTCAAATTTGAATGAAATACATAATAGCATTATCCCCATCGATTTCATACATTAAATCATTTCGTTAACGCTATTTAGATAACTTGGAATCATCTCGTTGTTCATCTTTAATATCAAATGTTATGAATGAGCCAATTTTACCTCAAATTCTTTTTGCTTGCAATTTCACGAGCCAATTTTGACACAGACGCACAGCATTTTCATAAGGTCTGTATTGATAGGCAATTTTCTTAATTGAATCATCAAAAGGCAGTATGCGATGAGAATGGAAAATGTGATTGGTTGGCATCTGAGAGAGCATTGTCTTTGAATCTAATCTAATTTTCAGATTAACTGTCACATTTCTGTTATTCGCTTTTTACATCAGCGATAATTTGCTGTATAACGACAAATTGCACTCACTGATGTTTAGAAATACTGACTCAGCCTCTTAGTAAGAGAATGGATAATGATCATATAACTGACAGTACAAAGCACAAACAGTTTTGTAACGGTGGCTTGACATCAAAGAAATTATTCTGAGAAATCTTAGAGATTCCACCTATTTCTTTCAACTTTCATCTCCTGATATTGCTTAATTTGTGTATTAAGCTCGTTATACCAGTTAATTAGATGAATGAAAATGATAGTGGCACATTCCTCTTTCTCGACTTTGTCTTCTATTTCCTTCGGCAACCTTACATAAGAAACTGGGAATCATCTTCGAAAACAAAAATCGAATTTCCTAAATCTCATTGATGTTTTTGAAATGATGTGGCATTCATATCGACGATAATTTAAGTCCGGTTTAACAGCTAATTGCATAAATAAATTAAAATTTACTTGTCGATTTGATTAAACAGGTTTAAAATTTTGTTACATTGATAAATTACAGAAATCCGACACTTTACAATATTGAGGGACTAGAACGGACACGCACACTGAAACAATATCATGTCCTGGACACGCGTTGTCATGACAGCAGTACCTGAAGAATGGCGACTTTCAGTGACTGACATTGGTTGGTCACCGTGCAAGTGCACCTTTTTGGGATTCATCAATACCGTAAATACACATAACTATCATATAATTTGTATTTCAATTAGTCATCAGATTGATAAAATAATCCACATTGAATGTGGCACTAATTTGATTATTCTGAAGATCTATAAAGGTTGATCTACTTAATGTATATAGATCGATGCTTAAGTGCATAAATGAATTAGCTATGATCAACTAGCTGACGGCTTTTTTTCTGTATATGCCGTTTTGCATTACATTGAAAAACGTTGCATTCATATTGGAGCTTGTTGTGATCAAATTACAACCATCAGTTACAGCAGGTTCAAATAGAATGCAACAAGGTTTGATTAAAACGTAAGGATGTGTGTTCCTGCTGATTTAAGCAAAGACAAAAAGTCGGATTTCCATTTATAAAGGGTTTTGTGAATTTAAGTGAAGAAATTTTAATTAGCAACGATAATGAAATTGTATAAAATTCAATTTTCATAAGATGATGAAAGTCATCCCAGCAGTTATTTGTATTAGAACCTAATTATTACTCATTCCTGATGTCCTGATGAGGAATGATTGTGTTCTCTAATCCGTAGGTTAACGAATACAATGCTGTTGTAACCATTGAATTAACTAGCTCTTAAAGAACTCAGTTGAGCTCTCTCGTAGCAACGAATTTAAATTAACCGGCTTTGGCCCAATAACTGGTAAAAAAGCAACTGTTACTCAGATCTGAAAATTTTTCCAATTGTAACTCCGGACTGTTGATAGGACTCCGACTCCGGCAATCTATATGGGAATCTGCAGATGGGTGCAGTAAAAGTCAGCATTCACATTCCTTGCAACTTCAATCATGCAACAAAAGGAATCAGAGGTTAATTGAAAATCGAAGTAATAAGATATATAAAAATTAGAGCCTTGATGATAGCAAGCTTGATATTTGCTATCTTTTCCCGTACCTCCATCAATCTACTTTAATAAAGAATTTGGCGGGTAAATAGTTATTAATTTTATACCTGCGTCGTTTGCGTAAAATATATCCCGTAGAAAAACCTTATAGACACGTCAAATATGTAATCACTATATATGAAGACGCTATCAGGCTGCGTAATGTCTGCCTAGTTTGGTCATTGTCCAAATAACAGAATCACTCTCTCTAAAGTCCTTCAATTGCGACATGATAAATTGAATTATTAAGAAAAGTATGTCGACATGTATGCGACATACTTTTCTTAATAATTCAATTTATCTTATTTCTCTTTGCTTTTACTCACTCTTAGTTCCTCGATATGTGTTTAAGGCATCCATCAATTTTGCAATCTATCTCACTTCACTGAAATTTTGATGGACTATCTATATGGTCTTCTCAGAAGACAAACGATTCGACTAACCGATTATAATTTATGACGATTTCAAATGATAGAATATCCGAACTTCAGTAATGTTCATGACATTTCAAAAGAATATCTAGTAAAAAGCAGGACAACTAGAAAGTCAATAAAAGGACAACACCCATTTCGTCAATCTACTACGTGACGTAGTCGAATGCTGGTATGGCGTCTTGCTACATAGTGAGTGTTGATTTAGTAGCTTTCTATCAATAACAAAGACTTGAAACAGTAGTCTGGATAAGTATATCAAAAGCTCATTGGTCAATAATAAAAAGACAATAAGCTGTCGATTCACTTGGAAATGGCTTCTGCCTTCACTCGCTTTGGTTTTCTGCCGTCGCCAAGGTCCAGTGAAGAAGGTGAGTGCTCGTGTCCGCCGCGGACTTCGGTTCGATTCCAGCGTCAGGCGAAAGCGGTCGAGGAATCAACCGAGGTGTTGGTGTGTCTTTTATTGACTTAATGGTTGTCATTCTATGTTGATATTCAGGATACTACGACAGACCTTTTAAGTAGACATTTCAAATGCTTTGAAAATATGAAAATATGACAGTAGAAGAAACATTGCCAATGAACAACGCATTTTTTTAAGTAAGATAAATTTTTATCATTGTCTTTCCTAAATTAGGCTACAGATAACTTTTAGTGTTCATGAGAAATTTGAAACCTACTCGTGTCTACGACTTTCAAAGTGCTGCTTGTTGTCGGCAATTATGCCATTTCTGGTTTAAAACTTTTAACATGAGTCGCTGTAGTTAATGTCATGAATGAAGTTAGCGCCACAGATTTGTTTAATGAGGACATAATCCCATTGGAACGTTCTCTTCGAGCTCTAAGGACACATAATCTCATTGAATTGTAATTCAGGTTGGCTGTTGTTTCGCTGTTGCACTTCGGGAGCTTTAAACTCTTCAACAGAGTAATTTACAATTAATAGTTTAATGGACGTTGGACAAAATTTACTATCTTGTCAGAATGCTTCGGTGGGAAATAACCGTCGACAGAATTACTGGTACACTTAAAACCAAATTCGATGATTCCCTTGACACCACTAGCAAGAGCATAGGCACTCTTCATAAGATCAAGTCTCATTTCACCGTAGCGAGAGAGTTTGAGCCATGGCTTTGATTTACGAACCATTTTGACCTAGCAGCCATTCAATGCGAACAATTCATTAACTTCGACATCAACAAGACCAGTTTTCCTCTTTCAAAGAGAGTTATTCACCGTTGGGAGCAACACTCCAATTTTCCTTGTTTATCTTTTCTATCCAACACCTGTCATCCCAACAACTGGTATCGGTGATTTGGCCCTCATTGCGCTCAATTCACTGTCGTACTCCTCAGCGATGATGTTCGATTCCGTCGAGCCGCCTCTTTTTGTCACTACGATGAACTAGTCTCATTCTACCTTCCAGGTCAGGAGACATTAGTGCCGAAATCGGCAAACGCGTTCAGTTCGAGTATAATCCTTGCCTCGTTCTAACCGGGGAACGCATTGTTCTTCATCTATTTAATTAGTTTTGCCTCTCATGATAGAGATTTAACTTAGATCAATCCATCCCTTAAGTCCTGGCAATGCCTTTATATGGTTCCTCCGAGCACCGACGAGCCGGCATTATCCGGGAGTCATTTGAGACGTTAATTGACGCACTGGCAATAAAATTTCGTTTTGAAGACTTAAGTTGCTACAATTGAATGCTCGAAATATTATTGAAAGCCTGGCTAAACTGTCAGATCACATCTAGCTGTAGACCGCTTACCTCCGCCTGGGGATGACTTTAAAAGGAGTGCTTAATGGAAGGAAAAGCATTAAATTAGATCTTATAAAACGTTCTGCAAATCCCCTAATTCCCTTGGCCTTTGGCAGACAGTGATTGTAAATAAGTTATGACAGCTTCAATTTAGAGCATGCGAGCAAGCATCGCCGCTATTGTCTGTGTGAACCGTTACAAGATGCTAAATGCCTTGTTTCCGCGTGCGCAACAAGATGCGATCCTCCTCTGCCTACCTTTTGCCGCCGATTATTTGACGTGCCAAATGATAACTGTTTTCTTTTAAATACCAACAGCGACAAAACGGGAAACAAAATGAAGAGAACATGATGATTGTTCCTTTGTACAGCTTATAAATAGGAAGCGTTATAAACCTTGCCAATTTATGTAACTGAAGACGTAATCAAATTTAAGTAGAAGAAGAACGCGGACACTTGAGACAAATTTGAGACTCTAACTCAATTGGAAACATCGATTATGCACTTAGCAAGTCTTTTCTGCCAAATTGTTTAATGGAAAATGAATGAACGTTGCTGATATAATAATCTCTGCAGAATAGAAAGTGACAGAAAAATTTGAGCTAAACCCGAATATGCTATTTAAATCAGATTCAAAAGTACAACAATTTATTAAAATGTAGCAACAAACAGCAAAGGTTCAACATCATGCGCAGATATATAAATATCAAAGAGCAGCTTTTAAAGTTTCATATTTCATTTATTAGGCGTACATGTACCCTAAGTCATATGAAGTAATCAGTGTACCTAACATGGTGCATATGAAGAACTGTTCTGACATAAAAGAAGAAACACGATAATTTAGAACAGTTGAAATCTAGTTCGACGCAAATTTGCGACTTTGAGCCCTTTTTCAAAACTTGAAACTTGTATGTTGCAGTGTAATTTACTAACTATACAATCTTTGAAATTCATGTTGTCACCACACATTTCCACAATTCCATTTTTTTCGATTCCATGATTTCTTATACTTGCATTTCTCTTTCGCATGCCCGTCGATGGCTTATTTCTAGCGTTATTTCCGTAGCTTATTTCCGTCGATAGCTAACACGGAAGCTCGAATATGACTTTTATGAAGTGGACCATTGTAGTGTACAAAACTTGCGCTGACCAAAAATCTGAAAGCTTTATGTTGTATGTAACTATCTTCATCTTCAATAAATCGTCAATTATGATCGCAGATTCAACGTATTTTCACAATTATTTCATTATTTTTATTTCTTGCAAAATTCTCAATTTCAGTACTAGGAATCAAGTATTATGGATCTTGATGTTAATCAATCGAAAAATAAATTTGGTCAGTTTAATCATGATTGAAATGAAGTAGCAGATGTAATAGGTTCTTAGAATATGTTCCGAAAGTTCTCCACAAGTCTCTTGCGAACATACAAGTACAATGAGTGAACTCCGCCCGGATCGGTGCCTTCCCCCGCTTATTCAGAGCTCCCCGTTCAACCTTGTGAATAAATTTCGTCCTATTTCAAGTTCAATTACTACCTAAATTAATTAATTAATTTTGTCTTTACTGATCAGCAGAATAGAACACAATAAGCTTAGAATATCAATATTATGCGCATAATACAACATACAGAAGAATATGATAAGAGGCATCGAAAAATACCGATACTCAATACTATAGAACAGAATAATATAATTATTTTATGCAATACGATTATGATAGGGCCTATAGGTATAATTGAAACATTGATTGGTCAATGTCACAACAGTTTCTACATTGTAGCGCTAATGAACATGTGTCTAGCAAAGTGCCTGAATAAAACAGACGAATTTCTGAGACCACTTCTGTATATTACGACGTTAACTTAATTAACGTCAACGTTTTTCATAATCATGAAAGCACCAAAAACAGTATAAAAATAGTCATTGGTTATGTCCATTTGTAAAATAAATTTCAAGTTTAATTTTATTCACTTATGAAAAAATCATGAGTTGCCAAATGGAAGATATCAAAAATGTACGAATCCAACTAAATAATTTCGCTAAAAAAACGAGTTATATATTAATCTTTTATAGCATGTTATGACAATGCTTTTAAAATCTTGCGTCTCCCTTAATCATTTGAATAGAACCCGAAGTCAAATTCTGCTGAGAGATTAATTCTTATTAATTTTGATTCGATTCCTTTCTGAACATTTGATTTCAAATTTGAATTGAAAGTTAATCAATCCTTCATTTGCGTTTACGATAAACTTCGGAGGGTTGAAGTTATTGATTTAATTCAAATTTTAAAGCAATCCAGTCGAGCATTTGTTCTGCAGCAACCACGCTATAAACTCTTCAACAAATGAACTTCATTGCAGTGAGTCTTATTCTCTCGAGCCCTTTTGTCTTTAATTCCGCATGCCTACCCTCTACGATGGACTCTGAGGTCAATCGAACGCTCTTGCGCTTATATTTTGGTCACAGCAATTCTGCAATCGAAGCATGCGCGGTTACAGAAGAGTGATGGAGAAGAAAAGTCCAACGAATGAATGTCAAGTGCGTCGGTTGGTGAAGCGATTCAAAAGAGCCACGGTCATATCTTTCAAAAATAAACTGTAAGAGAATCTTCCTTATGGAATGTGCTCTACGAGGCAGATATTTGAAGCTAAAGTTAGAGATGCAACAATTTCAGGAAGTACCGCTCATTGTCTTTTGGTGGGTGAAGGACTATCCCATGCCGACCAATCCAGGTTCAACAGCCGTTTGAATGTGTGATGCTTGCAAAAAGAGCATTAGAAATGTTCTATGGAGATTTTTCTCAGATCTTACGGACAAATTGGCACATTGGCAATATTTCGTCTAACGCCCAATGTGCATTCTCTTTGTGGCGTTGTTTGGACTACTGAACTGAACAACCAAATTCGTAAATTGAAATTCCTCTTCACGACAAGAGTGTCCACTTTTAGGCAGAATTTTCGTCTAATTTGAAACTGCCTTCTTACTTTTTCATCGGGAATACTAGTCTCCGTCACCACTATTCATATTATCGTCCACTGTGTACTATGAATAACGTCAGGAACTTCATAATGAGAAATTTACACAAATTACACTGCAAGATGCACGTTTCGTGCTCCCATCATTTCCTCTTCCCTTGATTTTCACTTCCTTTTCATTTATTGCAACTTATAACTTTTTGTATACGTTGTACGTCTGTCACTAAGGAAATAAAGCTTATTATTACTATTTACAGGAGAAGCTTAGCTCACTATGTCAACATCTCACTGCATACCATTCCTAACTCGTCATCGCTCATTATCTAAGACAGGTTTCCAGCAGAACAGGACCGCAGCACACAATGCTGCAGATGTCAAGCGGGTGCTGACGAAGACATTCGGCTTATCAGTCATAAGTCACTATTTTGAATTTCTTTGACCTTCCAGAACTTCGGATTTATCGGTGATGGACTTCTTACTATTGGGAACATTTAAAGCGATGAATGAATTCGAGAAAGTCATCGACAATAAGTGGTCTCAAGGCTATACTTTAAAGAGAAATCCAGGATTTGGACCAAGACATGCTCAGAAACGTGATGTCGTGCCATACCGTCTGTGAACGAAGGAATTTGAAACCGAGAAAGGCAAATCCGTAAATTACGTGACTTTTGAAAATGAACATGCTTCAGGATGACTCTCATAACATAAATTTTGCGCATTATTAAAATTAAATACACATATTCGTTATCTAATATTCTTCAATTTTCGTCAAATTCGTTATATGTCTGTGCTTGTACAGTATGTCATCATAAATATAAGATTACAAAAATTGAATTAAATGCCTAGCTACCGACTTCATTTAAGGTCAATAATGGAATTAAGGCCTATAGATTTCTGTCCACTTTGTAATTTTATGCATTATGTATCAAGTAGTTATTTGTTTTGGTAATGTACTGTAATCTTCACACTTACAAGCATGGCGTTTATTTCATGGTATTATCATAATCTTGGCTTATCAAATATCTATCGGCGGATCCCGGCCTACTTATATTACAATATTCCAAATGGTTACATTACTGACAACATCTCAAACTTATCGTGAATTCTTTTCATCATATTCCAATTTATTACATGCAGCCGAATTACATCAGGAAAAGCATTTTGATAACTTAATGTTAATTGACAATGGATTTGTTCTCTCTCGCCATGCGGTGTTTACTGGCGCCGTATTAATCCATCTTTGCGAGTGAGATCAGAGGACTTATTAGTTTAATGTGCAAATATTTTGAACCGCGTTACTATTTGACGCACGGATTTCGGCTCATGTTCCTGGTCATTTATTTCTCTTTTGGAAATTATTTGGCGCTGAGTGTATTTAATTTAGCGACAATGCTTGAACATCGCGTACCATGTTTTATTTAAACTCCGGATTTGGGCCTACAGCGGACAGCATTTTCTCCCATGGAAACTCAGTCGTCAAAGGAAAATATAATATATAAACTTATCTACCAAGACCAAACGACAGCAGACCAAACGACAACGACCAACAACAGCTCACTATCTTGAACTCCGTCTTACTCGCCTGCTGAACTCCACCAGTGACTTCCTCCGAGGGCATCGCTTCCCTATTCACTTCTTCTGGATAAGTATCACATTCTTTGTATTCAGAAGTACTGATTCATTGTAATCTTATTGTGCTGATTTTTGAAAGTTATATTATACGTTCGACTTGCACCTTTTCCGTTTTTGGTTAACGTTTAATTTGATGGTTATATTTTTAAGTGGTAGAAACAGTCATAATTTTTGGATACGTCAGGCGAGCTATTGGGGTAGTTAATCGTGCGTTAAAGAGAAGATCATTATAATTCTCACAGTTTTAGAGCGGTCACTTCTTTTCAGTGGCTAGTAGAAAAATCGTTTAAGTGTAAACTGCATCATTTCATCAACCAAATTATTAACGTTAGATAAAAAGAAGTTTACAGTACTATGGATAGAGTCGATTCGCTAAGACCTATTCGCTCTGAACTTGCCTTTTTTTGTTTTCCGTATCTGGGCTAGCGCTCATGGCAAGCACAAAGTACATGTTGATCAGAAGCCTATAAGTCTACAATTTCGCGGACAAAATCTACAATATCATTGAATTTGTCCGGTTTATTGAAGTCTTCACTGTCGGTGACACTGTGGCTTCTCCTCGTCGCATGCCGGATCTTCCTCGCATTACACTCTCGGAATATGTGATCCACCGTCTCAGTCACCAAGTGGCACCACCTATATTCTTCCTCTATCTCTATATTTAATCTCCGGGGAAATTTTCCTTACCACTTAGATTCGCCACATCTTAGCTGAGAAGTGATGAAGTGTTACTCTCTAGGCGTTGATGTCACTTTTTCAACTGCGTTCTTTGATTTCCAAGCATCCTGGATTTCATCGTATCTTGTTTTAGTTCGGTCGTCCGTTTTCGTTCATTTTCCTTATAATTGCTGCCTTAGCTGCTTCGCATCCGATATTTCCCCCGGTCTCTGAGTGCACAGCCTCGTTGGCACCGAAGTCCGCTCTTTCATTTTTCTCAATATCACAGTAGCTTGCTTTGTCCTAACTTGGACTAACTTCTTCGAATCAGAATTTAGAACTACCTCCGCAAAATTATTTATCTAATCGAAATCAGATTGCTTATAATCTAAAATCATTGTATTTTAGATTTTTAGTAATTAACACGAGCTTTGATGATATTGAGTAAAATGATTAGGGGTCGATAGGCGAGTACGAACTGATGACTGACTGTCCTCAGCACTATGCTTGATGCCTCCTGATACAGTACATGCCATATGAGTATGACTGACTGTTGGTACATGCATGTTGTGAGACATTTCTTGAGAGTTCAGTTCTGTGTAAATCGTCTGTACGTATGTGTCAGTTCTTGCAGTCATCATCGTGTTCTTGGGAGAGCTAGTCGAAGAGCTCACGAAAGTCACCTTCAGCAGAAAGTTAATGGTTTAAAATGAAAAAACGCATACTCTGATTTCAAAGTGACATCATGAGAAGCCCTCGATTTGTACGCAGTAGAGGATTTTCAGATTGGAATTAGCCTTTCAGGATCGTGGACGTGAAGCTGAAATCATTTGTCCCTATGTCCTTGTACAAGCAAAGATGCATCCATTGCGGAGATGTGATTTCAGGCGGCATTGGAAATTACATGGGGACCAACCTCGCCGTTGTAGCTGCGGTGTCATTGACATAACTTTTTAAGGACTTTAAAAATACATTAACAAAAGTCAGATTTTAAGACATTCTTTATCGACTATGTTGGACCAAAGGTCAGCTTGGGTTGCACCATTCAAACAACCCGAAAATATGCGACCGTGTCGTCGAACGTCGAATTCGTGACATAATTCGAGTCATCGTCAACCAAGACGACTTTGCAAAGAATTGTGCGATACAGTAGACGCATTCATGCCATACGACTGCTCTTTGAGCAGAGAGAGAAGCAGAAACCACGTTACTTTCCTCGAACTGGAGAAGGCACTTGATTGAGTGCCACATTAAGTCTTCTGGCACGCAATGCGCTGTCACGAGGTCCCAGAAGAGCTGATCGAATGGGTAAAGCTTCTGTATGAACGTCCAAGAAGTCGTGTTCAAACCTCGCCGGAACATCAAAAGAAAAGAATTTCGCAATACCGTAGGGGTTCTTCAAGGATCGGTCCTGTGCCCGCTGCTTTTTATTCTAGTTATGGACGCCGCTATGATAGCATCAGAGGATAGGATGAATCTTTAGCAGCGAGTCCAAGCGGCTCTATAGTGCCGAGTGCAGGCCTGCAGCGAAAGATGTGGGACTCCGATTCGGATTCATGGAGACGAAGATGTTACGCTGGAGCTCCGACATCACCCGGCACGTCCATTGCATGGGAATCCGCCGGCGATGTGGTGTTGCCCCATTGCAGACAATATGCGCGAGACCCGGCTACGATGGCTCGGCCATGCTCTGTGTGCCAATCACGATGCCTTGGCAAAAGTGGCCTAAAACTTTGAAGCCGCAGGTAAAAGACCAAAAGGCCGTCTTAAACAATACTGGCTAAACACCCTGCGCAGCGATATGAAGACTACCGGTACCCATCCCGACCAGGTTCATGATCGTGTTAAAGAACAGCGCAACGGACCCTATCATCCTTTGGGACAAACGCTATAGAAGGATCCGCGAGTTAATTAATATGTTGTAGTCATCACGTGACTTGTAATCACGAACTCATTAGAGTGGTGTAATGTGAGCAAGTCACTTCATCAAGACTATAGAGCGACAATCTTGTACAGCGTTGTGTTTCGATTCCACTTCACCATCAGAAAATTATTCTATAACTATGTATACTCCTTCCTAAGGACACATTTTTCAAACCCCCATTTGCTCCAGCATCGCATGGATGGAAGCTGATTCCACGGCTGCGCCGCACAATGGAAGAACATTTTGTATAACTAACCGGTACTGTACTGGTATCTTCAAGCGTGTGTGAGTTTGCTGTTCGTGTGCAGCTGGAGTGGGCCGTCGGTGTGTGGATTTGAGTTGCCTCTACCGAAACTGTATTGGAAGAGCATACCTGCATATTAATACGAAATATTCATGGTATCTGTTTTCAATTTTCTTCTATGCTATCCGGTGAAACAGGATTAATGCGCATTTTTATTCGATTAACACAATTAATGTGCAACTTAATTCGAAAAAAGAATCAAATACAATTTGTGGGAGTTCTAGGCATCGCATGAGGCTGAGAGTGGTGCCACTAGAATCAAATTGATCTCCTCTTTCTTTTGGCTACAAGTTCTACCACTATGAGATCAACATTGCAACAATGTGCTCATAAGGACGCACTATGCATGAAAGGGTTCATCAATACTTTTCATGATGACAAACTGGTTGCATGTACTAAGAAACTACTTATGAGTACTATAAAGAGCTTGATTGTGCTATGAATGCAGCTCGAATCTACGGATATGAAATACAACTATTCTGATGTATCTGTGAAATGGTATTCTACAGATCTGCAGTTAATTTTGCAGGTAATGTGCTATTACTGCCAAACTTTCCAATATGTAGAATTTGTGCTTCATTTGAATTTCCAACACTTCATTCGTTGTTCATGGTGCAATAAATGATCATGATGTGATCTATGGATTGACATTTATAAAATAATCCATATTGAAAATTAATGAGTCTGATCTAAAGTTATCCAACAAAATGTTTGCCAAAAGTAGCAACAATTAGACTATTGAAAGAAGCATTTTTCAAAATTAGTCATGAATCTATTTGACCTTCCTGTAGAGACCAAAAGCCGATCTTTTTACGGAGAACAAAGCAAAAATGCGACAGAGGGTGTGTCCTACCCCGGCATGGACAGAGCTAACGAATAATCGCAGTAAAAAAAAATTCATGCACTGCCGTTTTAGAAAAGTGTCAACGAAGAATGCAAGAAAATGTTGCTTCACAAACAGCTGAGCGTGCATAAAAGTTAGCACTCAGTTATATAGTTAAAGTAGGCCCAAGTTATCATATTCCACAAAGGCAACACTCATTAACAACTTCCCTTATTTGTGTACAACGTTATCAAAATTATGTTAGAAGAAAAGTTGTTCAATTTTTTCAGTTCACCAATCAGACATCATCAATAATCGCTGAAGATCAGTAACTTAATGTGTTCAGGTTTATACCCAACGATGGAGGAGAGAAGTGAAAGAGGCAAGTCCGTCATGTGGACGCTTTTCACGTGGTTCTAAGCTCTTCGTTTTCGAAGTTTGAATTTACAGTTGGAAATATCTCATCGAGGCATCGAGGTATGTCATCAATATATTACAAAAATTCCAAATTCTACGACCGAGAAATTATTTTAAAGATACACGCGACGTTTCGCACTAGGCTTAGTCATGCAAATGGTAAAACAGCGATTACAACTGAACATTTAAGTCCGGATTGCGAGTTCTAATCTCATACAACTCGATGCTTCGACGCAATTGAGTATTCGTGAGACCTGTATGTAACACTTGCCATTGAAGACCACTCAGCGATGGGCATGGATATCTATGAAATATCTATGAATAACGCATAATAACAGCAAATTATGATAATGCCGATTGCTTTGTTAAGAATGTGGTCGACCTTATCCGATGTCGAGAGTGCAGCTCATTCTACATCGGAGAATCCAAGCGAACTATGCGTTCCCGTCTAAAAGAACACATCATAGCGTGCATCATTGGTCTATCGGCACTTAAACGAATTTCATAGATATCCATGTCCATCGCTGAGTAGTCTTCAATGGCAAGTGTTACATACAGGTCTCACGAATACTCAATTGCGTCGAAGCATCGAGTTGTATGAGACTAGAACTCGCATTCTGGACTTAAATGTTCAGTTGTAATCGCTGTTTTACCATTTGCATGACTAAGCCTAGTGCGAAACGTCGCGTGTATTTTTAAAATAATTTCTCGGTCGTAGAATTTGGAATTTTTGTAATATATTGATAACTTATTCCTACCGATGAAGTTGAAGGACATCGATGTATGTGAGTATATTGCCATTGAATGATGGCGTAGAGTTCCGCCGGGGCAGCATATTGGAACCCCATACTTTTGAGAGGCTGTTTGCAGTAGCAGTAAATGCACTACAAGTCATGCGCCACAGTGGGAACTAGCATCGGGATGAGTACAAATATTTTAGACCCTCACTTTATTATATAATTTTGAGGTAACATAATAAGTGCTTTCATTGTTCTTTTACACCTTTTCCAATTCATTAGTAAGACATCTAAAATCAAGAGTACGATATCTCAGATCAATCATACATTCTCAGTTCAATAATGAGGTGTGAACATTTGACCTATCAATCTCAGATCAGCGCTAGAATACTCATTTCAATGATCACATATCTCAGTTCTATCACAAATGTCTACATTCAGGAATTAATTGTCATATCAAGTGGACAATACACCGTAGATATAGGTAATCAAAAGAGTTTTGCCTCTACAAATAATATCTTATCATGGTCCAATTAGATATGTCAAATCAAGTGTGCGGCATCTCAGTGTCAATCATACATTCTCAATTCAATAATTAGGCATAGAAATTTATCCTTGAATCTCAATTCAACGATAGAATCTTGATTTCAATTGTCAAATATCTCAGTTCGTCTGTAAATAGATATATTCATTGGCGAGGCAACCCCCAAGAAGCGGTTCGGTTACTACAGGCTGACATGGACAAGATTTCAGCGTGGTCCAGGAAATGGCATATACGTTTGAATCATTTCAAATCCCACGATACCTCCTTCGGCCATCGTAATCCCTCCAATGCCTACATATCGATAACCAGTCCCTCAAGTATTCGGCCTCGGAGGAGGATCTCAATCGACCTCAAAGCTCACAAACATGTCCTTATGTGTACCCAGAGAGCTCACATGGTATTCTCCGCACATTCCGCGAACTTTCGTGTCCCGTGATCCTGATGTTCCTCTTCGCCTCAACAAATCCTATGTTCGTCCTCATCTGGAGTACGCAACGTGTGTGCGGAATCCCCTTGCTGCACAAGACATTGCCTTAATCGAAAGGGTCTAACGGCGTTTTACACGGTGTGTGATACGCTTATCGGGGCAACACTATGAAGACCGCCTTCGAATGCTGGGCATTCCAACGCTCCAACTTCGCCGCCGTGCTTTTGACTTAACAGTCGTGTTCAGAATTTTTCATTTTCTCACCCCATGCGATCCAGCGAAGTTATTCAACCTTGTGACTCCAAGGACTCGTGGCCATGACTTCAAAATCTTCAAAACCCTTCAAGGGTTCAAGCCCGTGAATATTTTTTCTTAGCGTGTTATTGACGACTGGAATTCCTTGCCCCCTGACATTGTGAACTCTACATCCCTACCGAGCTTCAAGAAGAACTTGTACAATTTGCTGTTTTGAAAAATGATCTTTACTACTTTCCCAGTAAGCCTACCTGTATATATGATCATCAATGAATTTGTCGACTTTACCTTGTGCACTTATATTTTGCAAATTTTCTTTGCCTTGGTGCTTCATGCACTGATCGGTGTAATAAAATAATAAATTAATGAACCAATTTCTCCGAGATAAACTAACCTTGATGGATGGAAAACATAATATATTGCACTAATATCCTCCTTGAACTTAAAAAACAATGTGCCGCGAATAATTTAGACATATTTTATCAACTTTGACGACCTTCAATCACACGGATCGTTCGATGCACTCTCCGTGAGCGTCCATAAGCGCCCTCGATTCTTTGCACAGTCCACTCTCGAAAAATTAACCTAGAATGATGTAAACGAAAAGAATGATGAATTTCGTAATCAAGGGTGTTTTGCAGGCATGTCGTTTGCAGTGATCAGCCTCAGAGTCAAAGACGGTGTTGTTGCATCTTATTAAGCTATTGAACTCTACACAGAGGTGGGCAGAGTGCTTGGAGTATCAATTGGAGCAGTCAGGCGCCCTACTTTATCTGGTGCAGTTGCTAGATGACGTTGTGGAGAGATAACATCAATTGTGAACATCGACATTGTGGGAGAATCTCTGTAGTTTACACTGTTGAAGATTAATGAAGAACCCCATTGGACCTACCATAAAACCTTCAGTTTCAGATAACAATGTAGCGAATATTTTGTATTGAGAATAAAGAACTCTGAAGATATTTCGTGATCCTCCAGCTCAGCGCAACTCAACAGATATCAAAGCAGCTCGTGACGAACATGCAAACTGGATTTTTCAAATCACGAAATGTGAGGTAGTTTAAATTTCTGAGAGTGGATTTTACTTGTGAATCGAGTGCACTTATGGACGCTCACGAAGATGGAATCGAACAATCCATGTGATCGATGCTCGTCAAAGTTGATAAAATATGTTTGATTTATTCGCGGCACATTGTTTATTAAGTTCAAGGAAGATATTAGTGTAATAGGTTGTGCTTTCCATACATCACGGTTAACTAATCTCGGAGAAATTGGTTCATTAGTTAATAAATTTAGATATTTTTAAGCCAACTGAGACTATTTGACTATTGACTATTGACTATTGAAATCAAGATTCTATCGTTGAATTGAGATTCAAGGATAAATTTCTATGCCTAATTATTGAATTGAGAATGTATGATTGACACTGAGATGCCGCACACTTGATTTGACATATCTAATTGGACCATGATAAGATATTATTTGTAGAGGCAAAACTCTTTTGATTACCTATATCTACGGTGTATTGTCCACTTGATATGACAATTAATTCCTGAATGTAGACATTTGTGATAGAACTGAGATATGTGATCATTGAAATGAGTATTCTAGCGCTGATCTGAGATTGATAGGTCAAATGTTCACACCTCATTAAGGCCAGTTTATACTTCCTGCGTTTTTTGTCCGCAGACGTCAACGGATAACGCAGAGTCAGTACGTTATCCGCACCAGCAAGCGGACAAAATTATCTCCGTCCGCTTGTGGGAAGCTTTCTGCAGACCAGTATCCGCTCTGATGTTTATACTTCGTGCGTCAAATATCGTGACGGATTTGAAAGACTAGTTGTTTTCACTTCACCAGTAAGCAGCTTGAAGCATGTGTGATCACGGGGACGACATTCTTTTACTGGCAGCCACATTTCCGCAAGTCCAAAACCGAAAGCGTCGACGAAAAAGAATATATATGAAAAGAATTTTTCAGCATCGACCAACAAAATCTGAGCAAATACTGGTGAATGAAATGCGCTTATACGATGAGGATAGTCATTTCAAATATTTCAGAATGACAAGGAAAACGTTTGATAGTCTACTTTCTAAAGTTGGTCCTGAACTTCTCCATGCACCGACCCATAAATTGCCGATATCTCCAAAGGAACGCTTGGCAATGACTCTCAGAATCCTTGCAACAGGAGACAGTCACCAGACAGTGTCATTTACCTATCGCGTTGGGAAAACAACAGTATCGAATATTGTTCTTGAAACTTGCCAAGCAATCATCGCTGTTTTGGAGGATGAATGTATTCCAACAATAAATGAAAGTTTGTGGAAGAAGATCGCTGCTGGGTTCGAAAAAAATGGCACTTCCCCAACTGTATTGGAGCCATCGACGGAAAGCATGTCAGGATTCGCTGCCCACTTAATTCTGATAGTAATTATTATAATTATAAAAATTATTTTTCATTGTGCTTGCTAGCTGTTGTCGACGACGAATATTGTTTCACCTATGTCGATATCGGAGCTATTGGACGGGAAAGTGATGGTGGCATCTTTAGCGCATCGAATTTTGGCAAAGCACTGAATGATGGAAAATTGAAATTACCCTCCCCAAGAGACATTCAAGGTAAGGGAACACATACTCTTACAGGAGAAATATTTCATGAACAGATTGTTTGAGTTTTCATGCACTTATTCGCGAGCATACTCGTATATAGGCCATTGCAGAGCTTCCTATGCGTTTGCATTGGCACATCAGTAAAAAACTGTGTTGATAGACATGCACTACTTCGAAAATTCACCTGTGTGATGTTTAATTATGTATACCCAGTAGGTTAATTGCATGTGTTAAAATTCATCTATCATATTTGAAAAATGCATTGGCCTAAAGTCAATTGTTCAAGGAAGTAACTTGGAAAGCCAAATGTCTCCAAAACTTTTTGATTTTTTCATGTGAAATCTTTTAATATTTTTTCTAGACGTCAATGTATTTCGGCTGTACGTTTATTGCCGAAAAACATTTGCATACTGACCTTTAAAAAAATTATAAAGAATATTCAAGACACTTGGCTTCCCAACTTCCTTAAATAAAGTTAGTATTATATGCGTTATGAAGACCTTCTTTGCTCAAGAGATATGCTTATGATTTCCTTCATTGTTATAATGTGCTCTCAGACTCCAAAGACAGGAAACTAAACTAGCTTCCTGTTTCACTAGAGTCACCGTACTATCACATAGAAAGTATTTTTTACCTGGGTTGTTTGTTGTCTATCCGCTACATAGCGATTTCTCGATTTGCTGTGGGTCGGCTTCTTTGGCCGCCAAATATATCAATTATCTTGCATTACCAAATGGACAAAATCTGTTCCAAGGATGTATTAATCACTTTTAATGCTTATTAATACTGCTACGTAGGACCTAATTAGCATTTACTTTCACTATGTGTTCCTATTTTTTAAAGTGACAGTGTCGTCTTTCTTGAATTGTACTCATATAGTTAGCAGATCAAAGTAGAGTTTTGAAGCATACACAGAACTACAAATTTCCCATAGTTGCCGTAATCTTTCTTTTTCATTTATTTCTCTTTCAGAATACAGAAACATTCCGTATGTTTTTGTGGCCGACGCTGCATTTCCCCTGAAAGTAAATATATTGAAACCATATGCCAACAGTAAACTAAATGATGAAGGATCAAACATCACAGAGCAAACTAAGAAGGAAGTTCTCAAGAAAAGGATTTACAACTACCGCTTGAGTCGGGCACGGAGATTGTCAGAAAATGCCTTCGGTATTCTGTCTTCAAGATGGCAAATGTTTCACAGAACACTTCAGGTCACACCAGAAAAATTCTATTCATATTAATTTTACAAATATGTAGTATAATATCCAGTATGCGTAAGTAAATGCTCACTTGTTGAATTTCCATTTTCGCGTGAACCGATGCGTTTGAGTCCATCTTCTTGAGAGATCTTGCAATATATTTACCATATGCATCGAATTCATCTTCTGAAGGACAACTTCGACCATCTTTCCACAATTCCAAGCAAGACATCAGTTCATTTTCAACCTTGGTTAGCTCTATCTTTGTCTTTTTTCTTACTTTTCATTTCAACTTCATGTAGGCCTACCGGAATATTCTCCCTATTGTCCTTGCTGGGGATACAGACAGAGGGTCCCTCATCATCGACGTTCTCACTGTCATCATCCATTTCTTGAGATCCATCGATTGTATACGAAATCGTTTTTCGAGTAACGGTTGCATTATCTAAGAACTGTAGATTCTTAAAAAATTTCCACTGAGCTGCTCTTCCACCTGCATCACCACTTCTTCCAACATTCTGCTTTTTCACTCGTTGATATGTGTCACGCAGGTTCCGCCATTTCTTTTGACACTGCTCTTTCGTCGTCACGATCCCCATCGCTCTGATGCTTAGGGCAATGTCATCCCAAGCCTGCTTTGCGCGTTCCAAATTTTTGCAATTATTTGAGCTCATCACCCAGAGATTTTCATGGTTTCTCACCTCCTCAATTAAACTCACTTCGAAGCTGCTTTCCATTCTGCTTTATCCGCTCAAGTGTGCAGAAAGTTTGAAATGATCTCAAACAGCCTGCAGACTGTCCGCACAAGCCTGCGTACACCCGATGACTCAGCATAGATGACATCGATCGCAAAATTTTATCCGCAGACGTGTCTGCGTATAACGCACGAGTCAACAGATTTCAGTCTGCGTTATCCGTTGACGTCTGCGGACAAAAAACGCAGGAAGTATAAACTGGCCTTTATTGAACTGAGAATGTATGATTGATCTGAGATATCGTACTCTTGATTTTAGATGTCTTACTAATGAATTGGAAGAGGTGTACATGTAGATATCACGGAAGCGCATGAATTGTCGGATCGTTTGAGTAGAGGGAAAATGCGATCACGAGTATATCCTCTGTGGGTAGTCTTCAACCACGAACTGTTGAAACACCACTTTGAGGCGTGTTGTTCTCTTACTTGCAAGGCTGGCGATGGAATGCAGCTCCACATTATACCGATCTTTCTATGCGAGCTTCGTAGGACTGATGCGACACGAATGAAATGGCGGACATTTTGGTATGGGTTACTCATACGATTTGCTTAAATACAATTTAATTAATTTCACTTTCATGAAGGATAATTGTGTGAAGACAATAATAATCTACATCAATCAACTGATAAATCACCTGTCATCCCTCTAACAATCGGCATAATGTTGACAAAATTTCCTGATCATACCTACAAATCAAATCACATCACGAATTTGCAATCAACAATTCGTGAATTGTTTTTTGACAAATGTCTTTAGAAAGTGGATGGAGGAAAATCTGCATGACATTCCCTTCATGCAACCATTTACGAGCATTGCCTTATCTATTCATTCGTTGTTCTGGATACACAGTGTAATATGTTAGATTCCAGCACGCTACGGCGCCACTAAGTGGGATTGCAGCTTCTTAATCCCACGCAGCATGAATGGAAAATAATGGAGAGATGCAGTCTGTAATTGCAGTGACTCATTGATTCTGACTGCACGTAGGAATATTCGTGAATTATCTTTGTATCATAAAATGAGAGATATGGATGATGTTGGGCATATTAATGGATAGGCATACAGTTATCAGTGTAATACATATTGCATTTAATATGCAAATATACTAGCATAGTAGTATGTAAGGTAGAGTACCAGTATTAATTAAAACGCCAATGTGCATGCAGTTTCGATTTTATTAAATGAACTCGAGTTGAGAACTAGTGCCACATGTGTTTTAAAGAAATTGACACGGAATTGACTGAGTGATCATGATAGCAAACCAGAAGAAAGAGTAATATTTTACAAATCCTCCGTGTCATGATAACCTCCAAGAGGTAATGCCCATTAATCTAGCTTCTATGGAAGTGAGTATTACATTAATGCTCAGCCATAAGCGTGATCATGTCACAAACTAACTACCAATGTAACAGCAAAATATCATAATGAAATATCACAATTAAGTTAAGGATATATAAATTAGTCCACTTCACATTACTATTCAGATTCAAGAAATGAAACATAAATTTAGTGAATCATAAAATCATGTGCCAATGAAAATTGAATAACCCCATTAAAAATAGCTGCATTAGCTAATGCAGATTCTTATCATTGTATACATTTATAAATCAATTTTCCCAATGATCTTATTGACCGTGGAATACAGTCTGATAGTAATAATTTAGACAAGAGTCTTAAAATTACAGATCATAGCTTGATGGAAAAAATCCATTTACTAGATTTGCTAAGTTAGCAAACTTGAAATTTGAGCCAAGAAGCAGGATAAGATCTCAACTTTTGTATGAAGACTTGCATCATAATGCGGTTCATGAATTTCCTATAATCAACTCAATTTCCGTATTATTAGGACACCTGTTAGTAAATCACCATTCTGTTTGATATCTTATCAGTTTCATACTACTCATGCATACACACAGTACCAAATCGCTAGCATATAAACACAGGAATTATTATTTGCAAAATTTTAGCTTTTTGCTTTTGGTTGAACATTGTTTTGGATCTCAGGAACGCCATCTACGCAAGAAGCTAAATGTTTAGATATGAAAATGTTCTCTATATGCTGACAATTTTTGAGACGACATTCTACCTACGACATACTTACTCTACAATGTAAATCGCTCAATACCAATCACATACGAAGGATGCATACCAAAATTTGTTTTTGGTATATTTCTGTATTCTCATGGTATATATTTGTATGCTTTTCGTACGTTATTTCAAATGTGGTATGCTTTACATACTAAAGCCATACCAGCACAATGTTAAAAGAAAGCATAAATCATGTCCAAACCATGTTGATTTAAGGCCTTTTGTCAATAAAGATCACACTAATGTTACTACTGTTCTGTAAGTAGTGAGATAATGACATTCAAGAGTCATAATTTCAATAATGAATTCGATTTTAATACACGTAAGTCTAAGGCATTTCATGAATAATCAATAAGATTTCAACCATCAACAATTATGCATTACGTAATTTTGAAATTAAGCATATTATCAATCGGAAATAAAAACACATTATAATTCATGAACGCAAAAATAGTTATGTTTGAGATATATAAGTCAACAAGATTTCACTGAAGATATCATTTAAATGAAATGATGTTCATCAACTTTAAAGTAGAGTTAAGTAAACGGCCTGTTACTGTTGCTAGACAAGTAGCATCGTCGACAATCTCGTGGAGCATAAAATTCACAATAAATCTAATGTACTTAAATATCACTCAATCAAACAAAAAATATTCACGACTAGTGTTAGTGAAAAAAGTTATTTGACAGTAGCATGTACTACACAAATTTTTTTGCTATGAAACTTAAAGCTCCACATACCAAACGCATACCAGAGGCATACGAATAAGGATGAATTTGCATCGGGTCTCGTATATAAAACATACCAACAATTCGTATTTCAGTGTAAAACAGCCAATTACAGATAGAATAGTTCGTATTGCTACATACCAATCACATACTAAAGTAAGTGAGATGTGGTATGAAAAACATACCAGATCTCTGTAGACGTACCAGAATCTCGTATCAGATGCTAGTTTCAAATTGTATGTGATTTTGGTATATGTTTGTATGTAATTTTCGTATCCAGCGATTTACAGTGTATGTATAGTAGCATCATTTTTGTTAGCCTAAATGATAATGACGAAGCAAGCGATGAAATTTAGTGCATGCAACCTCTCAAAATTAGTCACCTCACGTCACTGCACAAATGTAAAATGCATTTTCAAGACTGTTCGTCTATCATCGCTGACCTTTATATTTTAAGATTTGTAAATAGAATGATTTGACACTGCAGTGGATGACATGCCACACGGAAACTTCACAAAATATTTCACCGTCATTCGGAGATCGAGAAATGGAAATACTCTGCATTTCATAACGCAAATTCCTCTTTTTCAGAAGAAATACTATTTAATCTCATCGAATTTGGTGGATTTATTTCGCGAAGCCAATAGCAGTGCTTCGAGTAATACTAATAGTCAATTCAATCTATTGACTAATGGAAACAAATCAATGAGTTTCGATAAGAAATAAAATTGTTTCTACCATATAGTAAGTATATTAGGTAGAATAGCAACTCAGTATTAATTAAATCTCCAATGTGCATACAGTTTCATTTTAGTTAATGAACTCGAGTTGAACCCAATTAGGTATTGATACCAAATATGAGCTTTGCAAATTTTTGTAGTTTTGAATAAATTACCACGGATTTGACTGAACATGATTGCAATACAGAAGCAATAATAGCATTTTACAGATCCTCTGCATCATGACAGCATTGGAGAGGTAATGTTTGTTAAATTAGCAATTGCTCAACTTCAACTTTCTTAATAAGAGCAAATTCTTAAGCGTGATCATATCAGAGGCTACCTGTCACTGGAAGGGCAAAATAACATTATCAAGGACAATGATTTCAATAAACTTTAAAATATAATGGGTCCACATCACTATTCAGATTCAAGAAATAAAACATAAACTTAGTGAATCATAAAATCATGTCAACGAAAATATGAATGAAAATCTTCTCATATGAACTTCACATTGGCTGAAATTTCATATGAATGAAATTTCAGCCAATAATCACATTAAGATCTCAAGTTTTTCATGAAGACTTGCATTACAATGCGGTTCCTGAAATTCCCGTGATAATCAGCTTAAGTTCCGCTTAATTGAGAAACTTGTTAGCAGATATTCATTTCTCTTGATATCCAGCATGCTTCATGATACTTATATATCGTGTTCCTGTCAATAGTATAAATTATTTGCAAAAATTTTGTTTTAAAGAACTACTCAAATAACTTTTTGGATCGTAGGAACGTAATCTCTGAAAAAATGAAATTTTTCATATAGAAATTTTCACAGTATACAAATAATTTTTTGAGTCAAAACTCTGTCTACTACATGCTTACTCTATGGTTTGAAAATTTATTTAGATGTAATAGAAAATTTAGATGAAAAATTTTTATTTCGAGGAACAAAAGATACGGAAAAACTTGCGTTCGAAATGCTCAGTAAAGAATAAAGTCGATTTGCACTTAAAAATTCCATTTCAAGATCTCGGAATGACGACAGACTACTTTTTGAAATTCGTGTGGCATGTCAACTGGTGTGGTGTGAGTTGCATCCCTATTCAAAGATGACATCCTCCATTTCATTCACATCGGCACTCAGCGGCAGAGCTGGAGTTGGATTCGGTTCGGCCAAACTTTTAGGAATCGGTTGATTGCATGAAATTTGCAGCTACATGTAGAGTTTATTGAAAGGATGAATAGGCAAGAGGACACATAGCGGCAACCGTGCCTGCTTTACTTGAAGTTAGTGACTATTTAAAAAATTTGCAAGTTGTGCTTGAATAACCAATTGTCACATTTCAAGATTCAATCAAGATGCTTGTTCAGAACTAAGCAATTGAGTATTCACAAGCTCATAACCACTATCTAAAACTAAATGCAATTTTTGTTATTACAGTAAATGTACATTCATATGGTATTAATACATGCTCAAAAAATTCGAAACATGCTAACGCGTGCTCGCCTTTCAAACCGCAGTTACGACTCCCGCCCTCGAAAAAAATCGCGATAACTTGTCCCTCCAATACACTATATTGTAAAAATGATGTCATATCTCCCAGAAGGCGATTTTGTCCAGAACACGTTGGTCTTGAAATTCACTGGTAAAATCATTCTTTGGGAGAAGATATTGCGTGTGTGTCAGGCAGACTCATATACTAGCCATCAATCATCAGTTTTCATAGACATGATTGCAATCTGACTTGTGTCAATTACTTCTTGCTGTAGCTTGTGTTTGTGGGGACTGGAATTGTCAGTTCTGAATTGATCAGCTGTTATCTGCTGCTTGGTGGAAACATACCCACGTCGTGAAATTATTAATCATTGATTTTTGATCACGTGTGGTCACACGTCACTGAGACACGACCTTGTCATCATTCACGACAGGAATTGTGTTGGAAATCATGAGACGGACTTGTAATAATTGCAATCCAATCAATGGCGTCAATACCTGATATACTTTCAATATCAGAGGCAGAGCTTTGTAAGCGCAATAATGTTCCAAAGAAGGACATTGATAAAGCGTTGACCTATTTGAAAAATCAATATGCAGAAATGTCAACAAAGTCTGATACTTCAGGACTACATCGACAGGATGCAGGCCTAGAGGCAAAGCTTCGAAAGCACATTCAGCCTTTGAGTCAGAAGTTGGATATTTTGATCTTGAGCTATGAAGATCTGAAAGGAAAATATGAACAGCTGCAAAATAGATGCGAGAAATTAGAGCAGGTTGACGATGTACTTAACGAGCATCATTCGAGTGTTGCTATTAGGCCAGACAGTGAAGAAATAATTAACGAAGCAGTACAGAGGTTTCAGAAACGTGATTACCTCATAATCTCTGGCGTACCTGAAGATCCTGTAAACACATTATCTGAACGTACAGTTTCGGATATGAAAAAGGTTGAAGAAATTATAGAAACTCTTGAATGTGAAAAGTTTAAGGTATACTGATTGCTCTCGAATCGGATCTATTACACGAGGTGGAGCAAAGCCACGTCTGATACGAATAGGATGTCCAAATCCAGCGATACGTAGCGCTATACTTCGCAACTCCAAGAAGTTAAAAAACAGCAACACTTTCAAAGATGTCTTCATAAAGCCAGATCAAACACGTATGGAAAGAGAACTGAACCACAAACTAAGACAAGAGCTAAAGAAAAGACGCGAAAACGGTGAAAATGTCTTTATTCGAAACGGCAAAATTGTGGAAACTGACTCTAACAGCAAAAATTTTCAGTTAGGGTTTTAAAAAGTGGCAATGAGACTTCATACCCTATCATTTGTTTACTCAATGTACAATCACTGTTGCCAAAAATACATAGATGAACTGATACTATGTTTGCATTTAAAGAAGGCATCGATTGTATGTTTGAAAGAAACATGGTTGAACTCTAATGTAAACTCTTCTCTCGTGAGCATACCTGATTTTTACATGTGCAGATCTGATCGGTCATATCGTAGAGGAGGTGGAGTAGCGATATATTTATATTCATCATATTCATTTGTTGATGTAACCCATACGTATGCCGTCATAAATGACATTGACCTTCTTGTCATTGATATTTCAACTCTGAAGATGTTTCTTCTATGTATTTACATACCACCTCATTGTAAATCAAATGTTCTCTTTGATGCGCACACTTTAATACTTCGTATCATTGACGATTTGTATATGTACAAAGCCTTCGTATGGTGGTATTATTGTCGGCGATTTTAATCATTTTAAGATCAGAGACTTATGTGATGAGTTGGATTTTGTGGATCTTGTTCAGAAGCCTACACGGAAGAGTAATGTACTTGATCATATTGTTGTTTCTAAAGATCTCTCTGATATTTACGACATCAATTGTATAGTCTATGATTCCCCTATTGCCACAGCAGATCATCTTATGTTGACTTGTTCACC
Organism: Prostheceraeus crozeri; assembly: GCA_907163375.1. NCBI lineage: Eukaryota > Metazoa > Platyhelminthes > Polycladida > Euryleptidae > Prostheceraeus > Prostheceraeus crozeri. Next base: position 191,905 of record CAJQUW010016961.1, on the reverse strand, counting down.
AAAGAACTTGGTTCCAACTGACATTCATAATTCGATAAGGCTTCACAAAGTTTATGATTTTTGACAGTCTAACTTGGCCTATCTGTTTCATGTGGTTTTTCAAGTTAATTGGGTCTCATTATTGGATTCTTTCGATAACGTGGACTCTCAGTGGCATGCCTTTCAAGAGCAGCTATCTTATTTGATAGAAATATGTCTCCCATCCACATATGTCCCAATAACGCGATCGGATAAGGAATGGATGACTCCATTGACGAAGAAGTTAATAAATGATCGTTGGGCGGCCTACAGAGCGCAAAATTGGAGTTTATATAACCATTTGAAAGCGAAAGTGAAAGTGGAAGTGGCTCGAGCAAAGGAGATATGGGCAGAAAAATGCATGTCGTCAGCAAAAGGAATGTGGAGGGTGGTTTCAAATCAACGGAAAAATCAGCAGGATCCTTTATTAAAACTAACTGCAGATCATGGGTCAGTTGAAAGTTTATTGGAGCATTTGGTTTCAAAAGTTTCTTCCTCGTATTATAGCAGTGATATTTCGAACCCTGTGTCAACATTTGATGCTCTTGACGATGATTGGACTGCATTTATTTCACCCAAGGAGGTTTTGGAAAGTCTACAGATCGTTAATACCAGTAAAGCCAGTGGAGATACCATGCCAACCAGAATTTATAAGGAATTGGCTGAAATTCTGTCAGCGCCATTGTCAATGATTATAAACCAATCAATTAAAAATCGCACAATACCACAAGAATGGAAATGTACAAAACTTTACCAGTTCCAAAAACTATCCCACCGAGTACGGAGAAAATGCGTTACCTAAGTCTTCTGTCAACAGCAGCAAAGATAATGGAGAAACTTATCCTACGAAAAACGAAATCTATTTTTCTCGACGCATTCGGACAGACTCAGCATGGTTTTAGACCGGGTGCATCAACTACAACGGCGTTGATACGCACATTTCACACAGCATCTAAGTTCTTTGATGAGCGAAAATATTTTGGCAGTGCTATCTTGAGCTACGACTTATGTAATGCATTTGACTGTATTAATCATCGCCTTGTTTTAGAAAGGTTTCATGAGTTGGGCTTCCCCAATGGATTTCTGATTTGGCTCAGGTCATATTTTTGTGATCGCTCAGCACGTCTCAAAATAATGAACTTGAAATCTGAACCCATTCAAATGAGGACTGGTGTGCCCCAGGGCTCCGTCTTGGGACCGATGATATTTGCTGCTTTTGTCGGAACTTCTGTAGTTATTCACCATCCACAGAAGTTGTGAAATATGCAGATGATTTCACACTCATAATTCCCCTAACATCAGAAGAAGCAAAAGCGCTTACAAGATTGATCGTTAATGAAACTACTAATTTGAATATATGGTGCGAAAACAATCAGATGAGACTAAACACCGCAAAATCTAAGGTGTTGTTGATTACTCGGTATCTTGTTTTCTTACAGAGATCGCTTCCAATACAGCAAGTTTACATGATGAAGCTCCTTGGTGTTACATTGTCAGAGGACCTTAGCTGGAAAGAACATTTCAAACATCTGAAAACGAAAGCCTGCCAGCGTATTCATATCATTAGACGCCTCAAGCCTCTTTCATCTCCATGTGATCTCTATGTAGTGTATACAGCATTGATTCGTTCTCTTTTTGAGTATGCAAGTCCTGTATTCGTTGGCATTAACAAAAAACAAAGTCACCTTATTCAGAGAATTGAATTGAAAATCGTGTGCATAGAATCATGTATTCGACACCTGATGGCAAATGTGTCGACAGAATGTGCAGTTGTTCAAGTGAATCTTTAAAAGAAAGACGTTTTCAAGCAGCATTGACGATTTATGAGACAATGGAATCAACACCGACTCACATCCTTCGTGATATGTTACCAAGAAAACTGTTATATTGTAATAAGTATGAAGTGCCTTACACGCGTACCGAAAAATTTTCGAATACTTTTTACCTGTAATAGTACGTTTGAAGAATTCTTTGAAAAGTACATGATGACATTGAACGGAATTTGTGAATCTATGTCATGCATTTGTATGATGATTTCTATTTACTTATGAATAAACGCTTACTTACTTACTTACTCATGAAAAATAATGTAATTGACTACAGCTATTAATTGCATCTCTATCAATGCAATTGACTAAAATTACAAATTGCTCCGATTTTCTTCTAATATTTTACAATTACCACTACTTGTGATAATTGCCGGTACTTAATTAAGATTTTGACAAAAATTATCCTCGTGAATTTCTTTGAAACAAAAACCGGTAGTTACTCAACCGATGCACATCAAAGTGTGGAAACGCATTATCGACAAGGAGAGTAAAGAAATTGAGGCTGTGTACAAAATGAATATGCATGTATAGCTGTTAATACATACCGGTTATAGCGACTATACAGCTATGCATATAGCGGATAACATAACTTTAAGTGGCATAATTAAAAAAGGCTCAATCAGCAGCTCTGTATTGCTACCATTCGATCAAGTTTGTGGAAAGATTGCTTCATATACGAAGCTCAATGTTGATATAAGTAGCCAGATATTTTTTTCGACGAAGCACCAGGCTGAAATTTAACAATTTGCTATCTCCGATATCCCTGTAAAATTCGTACTCAAGTTCCTAAGCGATGAGTGTTTGAAATGGTCTAAACATTGTGGCACGATTTCATTCAGACTTGGGGCTGCGCTGAGAGAATTGAAACCTTTTATGAACACTGAATCCCTGGTGACTATTTATAACTGTACTATCCGAAATTTCCTTGAGCTTTGTGCTCCATCATTGATTTCTGTACATCAAAAAGACAGTGATTTGTTTGATTAGGCAGGAAGACGAGTGCATAGAACTGTATGTGGTGCTTCAGCTTCAAGTTGTTTACGAGATAATTTTCTGCCTCTAAACTATTGACGAACTATCCTGGCATCTACTATTCTCGCAGCTACTTAGTGATCCTGAACATCCACTCCATCATTTCAAACGAGATGTGCTTCCCCTTTCTGGAGAATTTCGTGTACCAAAGTGTGTACACGGCTAAAGACAAAGATCCTTCCTTCCAAATATGTGCAGACTTGCAAAAAGTTGCTTTCAGCAACTTTCGGCGTATTTTTAAAGCTTGTTTTTCACTTAATTACTTTGTGTGATTTGCATTTTGATTTTCTCACGACATTTATCATTGAGACTTTATTTTCTTAAGTATGCGACGTTTAGTATTACTATTATTATTATTTGTACAAAGGTTGACTGTAAATAAGTAATTGCAAATACTTCTCACTTACATCGCTGGAAATGAAAATTGATTACAAGATCTAGTTGCAATTTCCAAATATAGTAGTTGTAAGTTGCAATCCGAACAATTGAAGCTATTGGGCATCAACAGTGCATAGCTGAAAATGTCAAGTTTGAGAGGTCGTCAAAGAAAATTGTCTTAAAACCTGGATCAGTTCCCTCTGTGAATGAACAAGAAGTCTTGATAAGGATGGCATGATTGCAAAATCTATTCGATTTCACACTTCCATCAGAATTGATAAGAGAATAATGATCATGCTTTGAAAAGCTCCCTTCTCGACAGGAAGCATGTCTTCTCCAATTCGAAGTTCTTTCCTTGTGCAGTCAATGAATTCAGTATATTAATTGGATATATATATATATATATATATATATATATATATATATATATATATATATATATATATATATTATCAATTCATGCCACCATTTAGAATATTTTCATCATTTTTTTCATTTTCAATGTAGTTAATGTGAATTAATCTAGCTAAATCTAAGTTACACCTAAATGGAAGACACGCAAAAATTTAGCAATCATATTATTTTGTTATATATTTTCAAGTATGTGCTATTTAGCATTTAAATTTTGCATTTACTGTTAAGAAATATTTCATAATAGGTAAGATTAATTGTGATGAAACCTATTCAAATGTATTAAATTAATAGAAGAATATCAACAGTCATAACTGATGTAAATAATTTTACACGAAATTCGTAGATGATGCGAATATCCTGTGGCTTCATTTGACAGATGTCACGCTGCATACAAAAATATGATAAAGCTCCATTTAAACCGCATTTATCAAATAAAATTACATTGAATATGAATTCTATCCGATCGTCCATGAGTAATGCAATTGAATCCCTATAGTATGACTACATTCAGATGCATTACTGGTCTATCACAGTTGACCAATGTTGACCACAAGAAATACTCTCTCTTTTACTTAGGGGCATGGGACTGGAAAAACATTTATTATCTTACAAGTATATACCGGTACACAAGATGATCTTTTTTCCCTTTCAATAATATGACGTTTCTATGAATGCATAATAAAGAAACACCATTGCCATTTAATATTGAATTTGGAAACAAAAGTAATTGGAGAAAAGTATCCTACTTTTCTTTGCATGCTAAATTACGTTCATTTCTTCATTATTTGTTCATTATTCATTCGATGGTGAATGCTTAATTGCACAATGCAAGTTCGAAAAATTTACATTAAATATTCTACGTTGAAAATACAGATAATCCTGTGCAATCGTTTTTTAATAAATACAACTATGACGGACTTAAATTTGTCAAACGCAGTTACAACTGTCATCATAAAGTTCTTCAAATCCTTATTTGATTATTGTGTTCGAGAAGTTTTTACATAGAAAAGCACCGAAACTAACGTCATGATTGTCAGATTATCAAAGATTGCTTGCAGTAATGAGCAAATGAGTTTGTATTTCCCTTGTTAGTCAATAACTTGACAATGTAAAGGCGTTGACTGAATTCATTGTAAGCATTTAACCATTAGAGTTGATGGTGTTAATTTAGATGCAACTATTTTCACAATTTCCACAGGAGCATTTCTAGCAGTTGTTTTTAAAATAATTCAGTAATAGAAGTTGGGCTTATTCTTCTTATAAAATTGGTGGACGTTTCGATTTATACATTAGTCATTCATGATAGTCCTAAGTGGCAAACAATCTGCAAAATGAAAGGATTGATGTCACATTCGGAAATCGTCAGAAATTGATTATGAACTACATTAAAAAACTTAATTGCGAAAACGACTCTACGTTCTAAATGCAGAACTCACTTGTGCATTCAGGAAAAAAGCAAAAGTATGAACGCGAAGCAAGCATTGAAGAATTCTTTCGAAGTTTGTTGGGACAGAGGATTTCAAATGCAAGTTCAGATTCGTGTACAATGAATGTACCATATTTTAAACACCATCCTGAAGTATCTCCAATTTTATAAAGAGCCAGCAGCAGCCTAGTAAAACATAATATGCCTATAGAGACAGTTTTAAAAATGCATTTCGTCATATTTAATTTTATATTTATATAATTTTTTATATGATTTTTTTAAGGCAAGAAAGCCTTTTTTTGTGTGACAAGAGTGAGATGATGTGTGATGAGATGTCTGTTGTTGGGTACTACCGAACAAATCAAATGGAATGGATGGGATGGATACAGATAAAATTAAATCAATATATGATCAAAATTAAATATCATGATATATCCCAATTTGATTGCGTGATCATGATATTTAGATCATATAGATCATGAATAATATGCTGTTTATTATTTATTAAATAATATTATTGAATAAAATTTTATTTTAAATTAATTTTAAACAGCATTTTTTGGACATATTCTTCAGAAACTAAAACTTAGAATCCCATCATCTTGGGCCTTCTATTATTCAAGCAAAATTATCTTTATTCTTTTGATGATGATGTCGTTTTTTTTTTTTTTTTTTATTTTTTAAGGTTTTGTCTTTTATTTTTTGAAATTGGTGGTGGGGTAGCGGTGTGTAGTAACGTAGTGAAAGAAAGAGGTGGTTGGACGAGCAATAAAATAAATAAACACACAAACAAAAAAAAAAAAAAATAAATTCTTTCTCTAGTAATATAGCGTGCTTCCTAGAATCAAATTTCTGTCTTATATGAGAATAAGACAGACTAGAATTCAAAAGTATTGGTTACCATACTGCATTAAGCATGATTTGATGTAATCGCGACATTGCATGTCTGAACGCTAGGAATATTAAAAAAACATCGTTGTGGTATTAATTATGTGCGTCTGATGTCTAAAGTCATAAAGGAGGTGTAAAACCCATCGTCCTATATTATCAGAACTTATCGCAGTAGAACTTATTACTCCGGAGCGATTCCTGTCGCATTGCCACACCTTATTAGTGCTACAGAAACAAAATATGACAGAATACATCTGCGAGTATCAGTAATTTCATTTGAAATACAGAAACTAAGGACAAACAGACACTATCCATAGAATAAAATCTATTTATATGTGCATCACAGACTCGTTTTGTGAAATATTTAAAAAACTGTTGTTATTGCTATTGACGTTGGGCACTCACGGCGGCCAGAATGTCGCTCGTCGCTGTTATCTTCAGTGTGCCAACGCTTCTTGTGGATTGGAGCGTAAAACGAGCATCACAATCAATCAGTGTCCTTCTTGGTCCAATCGGCCTCCATCACCCTGTGTAAATCAGCCCACACCTCTCGTTCACCCACTCCCTTCACTTCTAGTATCTCTTCATCGTCACACACGCCCTGACGTTCAACTTATCAGGTAATATATAGTCTCCACTGTTTCAACCACCACTGCACCATCATTTCCCAACAAAACCGCCACCGATCAATCCTACTCATCACATCTCCGACAGAAACTGGTACCATCCAACCAAAGCCTCTCTGTAGGCCCCAACTGAAGAGAGTGTCCGAACTTCATTCTGGCCATGCTCAATCTTTCTTCACTGGACGAAGTAATTGCCAAGTTGTGCCTCATATCCGCATCATACCCCGTCCACACTTCTCATGAGACCATGCAACAGCCACCTCCCACTTCTTCCATCATCTCTTCACCACCTCATACCAGTAGAAACACTCTACCTTATCCTAGTCTCAATTTCTCTCCCGATTTGCCTCCTCATCCGCCCATTCATTGTCCACCGAGCTACAATGACAAGGGATCCACACAAGCACCATCTTTTCTCTACATCGTCCAAATATATCTGTAACTGAACAAACTTTCTCAACAAGCAACAGTTCAATCGAACAATACTAACCTTCATCATAGCAAGAAAATTCAACTGACTATCAGACACTGCCATCACACTATTTGAATGATTCTGGTGATCAAAAAGACATCTCATTGATTCCAACATCGCCCCAAACTCCTCCTGGGACGACGAACCAATCATTCCGGCATCATTCAGCAATGTATCACCCCTGACAGGTTCATTTGATGGTTCCCTGATAATGACCATTATTAAACAACCTCTTCTTCACCTTCCACCACAGACCCATCCGTATAAAGCGTCACATCCACCTCCCCCACACTCATCATTTTCTCAATGCAATCGCCTCTCTTCTGCTGGATTCCTCATTTCCGAATTTCTCATCCTCCAGCATCCATTTTGCGCCTTCCTTGAATATCCCTTATTCTCTTGATCCCTTCCGGAATCGTGCTGCCCAACCACGTTCTGGCACAAGACCGCCAATCATCTCTCCTCACCAAACGTCTCGGAACCACCTCGAATCCCCAGATTTGTCTAAGATTCTCCTCACCAACCCTCACAGAGTTCTTCAACTCACACATTTATAATCCCTTCCCACCTTTCTCATTTCACATAAACCAGCTTCCATCAGCACCGCCTCCCTCGGTGCACTTCATCAATCAGTCTGACAACCTCCAACTGCACCGCACCCTCTCAATCTTACTCCACTACGTCTTGCTCACCCACGGGGTCCAAACAAACACACAATTCAACAAAATACCTCTCAGACAAAATGTGCTCAAAACTGCAAAATAGTCATACAGGCTGATTATTAGGACAATAAAAGATGGAGGATGCGCACCTATTTTATACGTGTGGGTGTGCGTGTTTTCGTGTGGGGACATGTATGACCCTATGGGGTTTTTAGAGGCATGTAAAATCTAAATGGATCACACTTCAAAGTTCGGCAGCTGTGACTTTGTCACTCTTTGGACCAATTACAAAGTCTTTATGATTTGATTTGAAAAGCATTCCATAAACCGAAAGTAATCTTAAGAACTAGTTGGCTTATGTTTGGGGTCATATATGACTCCAAATATAGAAAGGTAGCAATCTGCATTATTTGCATCCGTCAGATCGAATTTAAATGAAATAAGCTGAAATACTCCTAATCTAATTATACATTCACATCTGCGTAAAAATGCATTCACGCAAATATTATATGACAATTACAGTAGGCCTATGATGCTTATTCAAAAATATGTTTATGGGCCTACTGCATGTATCATCGTGAAAGTCATTGAAGGGCTTCCTTGACAAAGCGGCGTTTAGTCCTATCAACATTGATTATTTTGATTATTCACAACGAACGCAAAATTGCACTTCTATTTAGGCCTGCATAAGATAAAATGAAAGCAAGCCAGTGAGCCTACCTTCGTTAAAATGCAATGATACTACACGTGATGGCATCTATTATAGCCTCTTCAAAACTAAATTCATCAATATGAAATGACAAGCCCAATAAAAAGTAGGCCGTAATTGCTATAAAGTTGACAGCCTTTTTCGAATTTATGGCTGATTCTACGACTGCAACGAATCATGTTGCGCATAGCCCTACATTTTCATGAAGCTATTAAATTTGCTGGATTCCATAGATCAAGATCATTTTAGAAACTTTGAGTAGATTGAATTGAAGTAAGCTTTTCATCTGAGAGTTTCTGTTTCAAATTTCATATAAATGTTCAGTAAATTTGCTTTCATCGTAATGATGTAAGCGTATATCAAGTTGAATTTTCACACAAAACATACACGTCTTCGAACTTTGATAGACGCAGCGCACGTGACTTATGAGGACAATCGATGCGTATGCTCATTGATCCGCCGATGTGACAGGTAGGAATTCCAATCCCGGGATCCTGAAATCCCGGGATTGGAGGGTCAAAATCCCGGTATTGATAAATTTACAATATAGCTGTATTCTGTTTAAAGTAAGATAAATTGGCGAAGATAAAACCACCAGAAATCTGCACACACGATAGAATTAGGCTCTTCATACTTCAATATAATCGTCAACGCTACGTTTTCAATAATCCTTTGGCGAGGTTTTTTTTGAATAAAGGTCAAAACTTTAATTTGAATTTGTCATTTGCCGGAATCTTTAGAAGGCAAATTTCTCATTAACCCACAGTTTTCGTTCATATGCTAGCCATCGGTTAACTCAATGCCGGAATTAATCTGTTCAGGAAGAATTATTCTCATCTGACCATAGTTGTTATTCATCTTAGCTTACGGTAAAATGGCATATAAAATATTCTTCAATCGTACAATCCCGAGCTCGGGATTTTGGAATCTCAATGTGCTCGTGCAATGGATTGAGGAAATAGTTATGATTTTGATTATCTTGCCATTTTACTCGTATATAGATGCAACTGGTGTGCCTATATTTTATGAATCTCGATCCCGGGTCATAGCTTGTAATCTCGAATGCCGGGATCAAGAAAAGTCGGGACTTTGTAGGCAGGCTCCAATCCCGGGTCTTCACTCTGCCAATCCCGAATCTCAAGAAATCGCTGATTGAAAGTGCAAAAATCAGGAATTCGCAGCTGTTCCCTGTTACTGTCAGCGTTCTCGCTATCAATTTGTGCATGAAGCGCAATAAACTTTAAATTATTGAGGCATACAAAATTTTAAGTTATAAAGACCTACTGCAAGTAAACCGACTTTTGGAAATTCCCTCTCTCTGCTATTCCCACATCCCGGCACAATTATTGGCATACACATGTGCTTTGTCATATCATAGTTACTGTTCTGCTCAATCCCGGAATCCCGTGACCAAGATTTTCCGGGATTGTTTAATCTCTACTGTGTAAACACAAAGGGCGCAAGTATATAATCACACATGCAAATATGCTGACACAACTGTAATATGTAGGCTACAATTCTCAATAAGTAATTCAAAGAAAAATTTTGAAAAGTTTTCGAAAATCGATTCGGTTTCCCCTATACCGAAGCAATAAAGCAGCTACAAAAATAATACCAAAATAACAACTGAACTGATAAATCAATCCTGGGATTTTGATATTTGCACAAACCCAAGGAATCCGGCATTTTAATCTCTGCGCGTATCACATGCTATCAACATGTAGGCCTATCTATGCTTTGTAATGGGATATTTACGATTCTACTCATTCCCGGGATCCCGGGATTTTGGAATATAAATTCGTGAAGAAGCTGGGCCTAAACGTGAAATTCACCCCGTCGATTAAAAAGAAGCTTTCCTCATTTATGTTGATAATGTTATTGATGATGTCGTTATGTGCGTAGATGAATCATATGGGAGCCGTTATGAATCGTTATTAATCGTAGAGGAATTCCAGTCGCTGAGAAAGTTGGTCGTGGTAGAGACAGAGGTTCTTCCATTTACTTTTATCGCAGCAACATGACGCTTCTCTCTCATAAGGACAAAGGAACACGTCCAATACTACTCTCTACCGAGCATTTGCAAGGAGAGTCACATGATGGAAAGTCCGACATGATGGAAATTCTGACATGATGCAGGCATACAACTCAAAGAAGTCAGGCGTTGATAATTTGGACCACACGGTGTGTCTATATGGCTCCAAAAGAGTGGATGCAAGTGGAAGAGGATGTCAAAAAATATATTTAATAGAATATGCATGTACGTAGGCGCAGTTGGATAATTTTTAGCTGTCGTGTGATGAGCTGTACCAAGTTTTTAACTGTTAATTAACTAACTAAATAAAATCAACTCTATTTACTACCGCTCAATCGTTGCTTGATTTAGACTAATATTTTCAAAAGACAACACAGCGAGGATGAAATATGAGATCACAATGATAGACATACATACACATAATACTTTCTTTTTTTCAGGGTTCTTAAATTTATGTTCATTATGACATGCGTCTTCCCATCTGTAAATTTTCTGTCAAATTCGAAATTGAATGTGATCTACATTTAATGTGAACATCTTCATAGACAAATTGAAGTTAGGTGAATAATCGGATTATCATGATGGATAATACATAAATGAAGTTTTAACTGTTTCCTTTATTCAATCAAAATTGACTTCATCAGGATACTTTTCTGATTTTTGACATATTCCTATTTCAAGTTATTGCTTTTCTGTATAAAACCTCTAAAAGTGAAGTGACTTGAACGACAATCTTATAATGAATATAGACAGACATCTGTTGTGTGCGAGCCGCGAGGTGACTTTTGTGCGTGTATGTTAACAATGTTCTATTTAAAGTACACATCAGTGGCATTTAAAATCACACAGAATGCAAACTTGATGACTTCAAGTCAGACTTAATATTTTGTATTAATACATAAATTCAATACATATTAAAATACAGTGCATCTTCGATTATCCGGATACCGATTATCCGGATTTTGATTATCTGGACGTAATTTCAGAATCCGTTCGATTCTCCATGATTCCATCAAAACATGTACATGTACATACATGGAATCAAATGTTCATTTTAGCATTCCTCTCCTCTTTAGGTAACACATACACGAAGTACTCTTGCTTTACCAGCAATCAATTTTTGCTCAATGTGAGGTTCTCGCCTGAGTCAAATAATAGGCAACCAGCTAAATGATTGGAGCATTCTTAAGTAGGTTATGCATGCTAGTCAAAGCTGGGATACAGCTCTGATAAATCATTTTCAATTCATGGTCTCAGTTCACGGTCATTGTTTGTGTACGTGTATTTATGTGCTTTAATAGGAACGACAGTGAATATATAGCAGACATGTACAATTGATGCTCACAATTTCATTAAACAGTCGAAGAATCGGAATCAAATATATCAAGTATTACATTCTAGGTAGATATGCAGGATGGATATATGCATGCAGATTATATGAATATATGTAGATCATATTCTACGGGAATCTTGTTATATAATCAAATGTCTTTGACCTAAGCCTACAAGCTTTTGCTAACATGGGATTTAAAAATTCGCTTATCCGGATATTTCGCTTATCCGGATATTTGACTGACCTATTGGGTTTTGACCATCCGGATAATCGAAGATGCACTGTACTTGATATATTTGATTCCGATTCTTCGACTGTTTAATGAAATTATGAGCATCAATTGTACATGTCTGCTATATATTCACTGTCGTTCCTATTAAAGCACATAAATACACGTACACAAACAATGACCGTGAACTGAGACCATGAATTGAAAATGATTTATCAGAGCTGTATCCCAGCTTTGACTAGCATGCATAACCTACTTAAGAATGCTCCAATCATTTAGCTGGTTGCCTATTATTTGACTCAGGCGAGAACCTCACATTGAGCAAAAATTGATTGCTGGTAAAGCAAGAGTACTTCGTGTATGTGTTACCTAAAGAGGAGAGGAATGCTAAAATGAACATTTGATTCCATGTATGTACATGTACATGTTTTGATGGAATCATGGAGAATCGAACGGATTCTGAAATTACGTCCAGATAATCAAAATCCGGATAATCGGTATCCGGATAATCGAAGATGCACTGTATTACATTCTAGGTAGATATGCAGGATGGATATATGCATGCAGATTATATGGATATATGTAGATCATATTCTACGGGGATCTTGGTATATAATCAAATGTCTTTGACCTAAGCCCACAAGCTTTTGCTAACATGGGATTTAAAAATTCGCTTATCCGGATATTTCGCTTATCCGGATCTCTGACTGACCTATTGGGTTTTGACCATCCGGATAATCGAAGATGCACTGTACATACAAAACTGATGGTAGTGTCACTTCGCCCGACGCGTCACTTCACTCGACAGCAGGAGAGATCTTACTTTGTACTAACGTATACATGATTTATCACTGATGTCAGGCTTTACACGTTGTAGAAAGTCCGAGTCATACATTAAATATGCGAGTCGATGGAGACTGGTAGCCTACATTTAGTCTATGAACGAAAACTTTCCAAGTGAAAACTGATATCTATGATATATCATCATTTAAATACCGCATGAGTGCATGGTCGTTTAATGCACTGATTTTAGGACTTTCAAAATCAAATGTGGCAAAGTGATCTTTTATTGCAAATTTTTTTCACCGTTAAGACGGCTTTATCAAGCAGATATAATGTTGCAAAGGAAGACATCAAAATTCAAAAATCAGTAATTGATATTCTGTGCATTCCTCCCTGTTATTTAATGTAAGACATAGTCTTTTGATTAGCACAGATTCTCGAAGGCGTAAAACAAATGCTGCTTAAAATAAATTAAGATTTTCAATTGAGTTCATTCAACAGTTCAATTCATAGTTGCGAAAGGCAATGAATTACATGGTATTGTACCATGAATGGGCATTTAAACTCTGGTGAGATTCAAATTGAAAAATTGAATCAGTAGTGGAAGGTCAAATAAGAAGGGGACATAATGGAAGCATAAATAAGTGTTTTCGAACTAAGCGACTAGATCCAAATTTGATTCATGCTGATATGTACTGAATTAAGACAAAAAGTTATCCCCCTATCTTTTAGAACAAAACCGCTCGTCGCTGGCTTTTCTGAATTTTAGAATTCCCTTGAAATCACTAAATTTGAAATCTTTTTAAAATGTCTGAATTTCGCTTTTTTTGGAAATCTTTAGTGCGAAAACTTTCAATGATGCGATCATGTATCATTGGCGACATTAATTGGTATAAAATATAGGCTTGTCGCTCATAAAATATTGTAGTACATAAAACCTCTCAATATATAAAACCGTTTTTCCATCATAAGCTTATTTAAAACTCTGTAACAGACTTGTACACTTGTAAGTTATGAGAAAATTTTCCCATTACCCGACCTTGACAAGCTAATTGACCAAATACAGAGCCTCTCCATGAAATGTTATGTGCAGTGCATAACTTAGAATACGCTCTTCAAGTATCGATGAAGCCATTATGCAGTACATATCGATAACAATGTTCTTTTGAGAGTGGGCCTTATTAAGAACTGGGCCTTGTATGGGACACCTGCTATCCAGCATAAAATATATCAATGACCATGACCGCATGTCAACGTCTGCGCCCGTTCGTAAATACCCGCAATGGATCCATCCCAGACGAACGTTAGTCTCACAGACGTCTACAGTTCCACTGTCCTTGACAATTCAATATTGTTCAATTGATCAGAGTTCAAAAATTTAAATCGCTGTATTGATAAAGCCATTGTTAGCAAGTATCAGTGGCAACACTGATCATTTTTAGAATTAACCATAAATGAGCTTCCGCACTATACAGTGAAATTCAGCATTTACTGAATATCAATTTTTCGTCATATCGAAACAGGAATGAGCTTATCATTGTTTCAGCAGTTGTACAATTCGTATTAATACGAATTGATTAATACAACTTGACGTATCGATACTTCATGTTTGAAAATAATTTCAAAGATTAATATCGTGTGTTTATAAAGACAGGAAATTCATAGATCAAATTGATTTCATGATAAGTATGTAATATCAACCAGTTTGGTAATGAACACCTTTCTAAGGGAAATGAAAAACTGTCGATCATGAAAGCAAATATGTAATAAGTTGAACGCTACATGCTTAGATGAAGCGGTTGCGAGGGCATTTCAATAAAGGTATATTTTCACTGATGTTGAAGCGAATGTAATGGATTATTATTATCTTCCACAGAGCAACCAGAGAACCCTAGAGCGCCATGTATGGCTATTTGGCATGTCGTAACGTCGCTTTCAAATATTCCCTTGAACAACAATACTGCATCAAAAACACTTCATGAATCATACACGTCAATTGATATGTAATTCATGTATGTTAATTTGCATAACAGTTGCATAAATAATAATAATAATAATGTGTATTTGTCTGAATATGATACAAAAGTCATGCACGAAGAGATACATAACCCAATGAGGGCAAATGATAACGCAGGGTGTGGCTATTATATCATAGCATCGCGCTGGAGGGATGAAAGTTACCAAATGTCTTTGCGTTTGAAGTAAGAGCTGATACTTTTCTTGAATTGATTCACAGTATTGACGTTGATTTCCTCATCAGTAAGAGCATTCCAGTGGGATATTATATCGACAGTAAAAAAGTTTGATCTGTAATCATTGTTTGTGGCTGGAATCACTAGTTTGTGAGAGTTACCGCGGTTGGTGAGAAAGGATGAATATCGAAATAAGTCATTTGGATGAAAACTGGTCCGGAAAGTTACAATCTTAAAAAGATACAAGAGCTTTTAACGGAGGCGGCGCGCTTGAAGTGATGATAGGCCGAGTTTGTCAAGCTTTTGGCGATAATTGAGGGACTCCATATTGATAAAAAAATGACAGAATCGTTTTTGAATTCTTTCAATCGCATTAATATACTTCTGGTAGTGTGGGCACCATACGATACTATTGTACTCGAGGATTGTTCGAACAAACTGTTTGTAGAGTGTAATAAGCAATTTATCACGGGAATAGAATGACTTTTTGATTATTCCAAGTCTTCTATTTGCAGTAAGGCAAATTTGTTGGATATGGCCATTGAAACTGAGGGGGTACTTACTACGACACCCAAATCTCTAAATTGGATAATTTGTTCCACGATGTTATCATTTATACAGTAATTGCAATCTTCTCTATTTCTTCCAAATCGCATTATCTTGCACTTGGTAGAATTTAGATTGAGTCCGTTTTGATTTGTCCATTCGTGGATATTCAGCAAATCACTCTGTGATTCCCTTGCAGCCGTTCTCTCAGCATCGTTTGTTCTCAAGTAGGACACGGCTACCTTGACATCATCGGCATATTTAATAGCGAATGAGTGTTTCAGACGAGTGTCTAAGTCATTGACGAATAGTGCAAATATGACGGGTCCGAGGACCGACCCTTGAATAATGCCACTCTTTATGACTTGAGGTGATGAGTAAGATCCAAGTATTCGGACGATTTGAGTACGTTCAAAAAATAATCGCTTAGCCAAGATAGTAATATTCCGGAGATACCGTATGCTTTCAACTTTTGAATTAGGAAGCCATGCGGAACTGTGTCAAATGCCTTTGAGAAGTCGAGAAAGGCAACATCAATGGAATTTCGATTGTCAAGATTGTATGTCAGGTAATTGTAAAAAGATATTTGAGCAGTTTCAACAGATTTTGAAGGTAAAAAACCATGTTGAGAAGGCAATAGCATCCCTTGTCTTTGGATGTAATTTAAAATCATTTTACTGATTATGCGCTCCATTATTCGAAGAATGCAACTACTGACAGCAATTGGTCTGTAATTCGAGCATTTGTCTCTCGGTCCAGATTTATGAATTGGCGTGATGACAACTTTCTTCCATTGAGTAGGAATCCTTCTCTCTGCCATTGAACGATTGAAGAAGTCCGAAAGTTTAGCCGAGAGAAGTAAACCTCCTTGATTACACCGTAACATAAACCGTCATGATCTGTAGAAAAGCTATTGGGTAATTTCCGTACCGAATCATACACAATTTCTGGAGTGAATCGTATTAAGTTGAGGGTATCTGTCGGATTTATAATGCCCAACTCAAAATTAAGAGGTGGGTCTGATGACGTGAAATTGTCGGCGAAATGAGCATTGAAAATATTGGCAATGTCGGAGTGATCTGTGACAATCTCATCAGTTTCAGTTCTCATAGATGTAAAATACGATTTTCTTTTGAGTTTGTTATTGACGTAGCTCCAAAATTTCTTCGGGTTGGATGAAAACTCAGTTAAGATGGTGACTTCGTGATATTTTGTCGTTGCTATTGCAATTTGATTTAGTCGCATCTGTGAATAAAACAATTTTAACTTGTTAGCAAGGGTTGGAGATGCCGCAAATCTGTGGTGGTCGCGTCTGACTTGTCGAAGGATCGTTCTAACTTTGCTTGAATTTCCTGGGCACCGCGATTTCTTGGGTTTAGAAGGTATGGAATGTTCAATTGCGGTGATTATATTGCTAAGATACTTCGACCACAAATCATCGACGTCAGAAGAAACAACATTTGGCCAAAGGGAAGTTTTGAGGACGTGTCTGAAATTACTCCAGTTGCCATTACCATACATACGGATGAGATGTTCGGATGATCGGTCGTGCGGTAGTAATAAATCAAAAGATACATCATAAGTAATTATTTCATGATCAGATGATCCGAAACATTCATGAATGGATGCGTTTCCAATATTAGTGGCAACATCTGAGAAAACTAAATCAAGGGTATTTCCAGATTGAGGTCTTATTGGAACGCGAATGTGTTGATAGAGAAAATGTCGCATGGACCATTGAAAGATGGAAGTAGAAGATGCATTAAGACCATCCCAATCAATACCAGGTGCATTAAAATCCCCTGTAATAATTATATAATCTCTTGCATGATGCACAATAATTGAGGTTAAGTATGTCAAAAGTGGACTATTGTCATCCAAAATATAATCAGGAGGACAATAACAGCAGCACAGAGTTAGAGATTCACCAAGTTCATTGTATATAGCACATGAAATAGCTTCAGCACGATTTTCACTGTGAGAACTGATAAATATGGATTTAAGGCTCAAATTGATATGGATAGCAACACCTCCACCAGAAGTCGATCTTCTATCACAACGGTAAAGCGTGTAGTCCGTTAAAGTAAGATACGAGTCAGTTATATCTTCAGTGGCCCAAGTTTCAGTAATAAGAATAATTTGAGGTTGATACTCATTGATATAAGCCGATAATAGGTCCATTTTGTTTATAATTGATCGCGCATTGATATAAAAGAAGGACAAAGACGCTTTTGAGTCATTAAATTCAGAATGTCTGACAGAGTTCGTTAACTCCATAACTCTGTAATTGTTTGTTTGTATAAGCAATTTAGATTCAATCAGATTGCACAAAGATTTGGGGAGTAAATAGATAGAATATTAAGAATAATTATCAGATTCATATGTATTTCTTACATGTGAATATGTAATATATATAAGCAGGAAAAATTAAATAAAATATCGCATTCAATGTAATTAAGTTTTGATTTGATCAACTTTTGAAGTCGCAAAGGAGATCAAATCTATATACCGCATCATGCTGTGTACCAATTTTCATCGTAAATGGACACCTGTAGTGGTGTCAGATACATTGGATGCACAACCAATGATCTGACACATAGAATTAAACAATTAAACAGCATGCTAACATCGGATCCATCAGCAAACATCTCAAATAAGAATACAAAATTGTGAAAGACTGCAACATCATCAGATAGAGCACCATCGTCCTAGAAAGATATAAAAGAATGAAAGATCTTGAGATAACCGAAGCAATGCTGATGAAGAAAAATGAGCAAAAAGCAAAAAGCAAGACTTACAAGGTATCTAGCAGTGATGTATAAAGACCTGCTTTTTGTTATTCAGCATCTCTTAGTATATTAATTCTATATTGAATCTAGTTATCACGCTCATTTATAGATCTTCGTATAATAAATTTACTAGGATTTGAATTTAGAATCAAGTTAGCCTGTAATCTTTTTTTTCATTAGTTTGCCATGAGGTTGGATGCTGTCGACATCTGAAAGCGTTGGCTGTGAAGCAATAAAATGGTTTGCAAGAATTGTATTCAAGTTTTCCAACAATTAAACAAAATAGTCCGGTAGCCAGAACGAGTTTCTGCAGGGAATGAGGCCGAAAGTGAGACTTTCACAGAATGATGCACACCCTATGCCTACTACGAATCGTCACGTCTGCCGAGTTCTAGTGAGTTCCTTTTCTTATCAGACAGGATCAAAGAAAACCACACGTAAATCCAATGGGACGCAGATTGCAGTTTTTGGATAAAATGAAATTTTGTATGTTTTCTCTGATTCAACGAAAAGTAGTAAGCCCAGAGTCATAATTTTTGGCATGGAATGTCTTCAGGCCATTTTCTTTCATGTTCATGCACTTCTGTCTATGAAGTTAAACACATTCAGATTTGGCGAGCCTCTTAATGTCGGCAAACACAAGCATTTTGAGCAACTTTATCCACATTCAACCACATTCTGATATACATTTCCGATGAGATGCATGATAAAACCACATGCCCATCATAGGAAATGACCTGGAGATATTCCATGTCAAAAATTATGACTCTGGGCTTACTACTTTTCGTTGAATCAGAGAAAACATACAAAATTTCATTTTAACCAAAAACTGCAATCTGCGTCCCATTGGATTTACGTGTGGTTTTCTTTGATTCTGTCTGACAAGAAAAGGAACTCACTAGAACTCGGCAGACGTGACGATTCGTAGTAGGCATAGGGTGTACATCATTCTGTGAGAGTCTCACTTTCGACCTCGTTCCCTGCAGAAACTCGCTCTGGCTGCCGGACTAGTAGGGCCTATGGCTTATACATAAGACATCGTAAGTTTAGATTCAAGCTTTATACACTCGAATTACAAATATGCCTACAATATGCAGTTGGCTAGGCCAACAGCATCTAAAGTACGAAAAAAGCCTAAAGATATATAGATTACAGTCAAGACTTCAAAAAAAAAATCAAGACAGTGTTATTAATGAGTTGTTTGACAATCTGTGCGATAGACAGACTGACAGACAAAAGCCTTTTGCTTTTCTCTGCATGAATCAACCAGTGCGGAAGTACATGGGTTGAACAAACGAAAGAGACTAAATTTGCTTCAATACAAAATTCGAAGAATCTGTGATTAGAAAATATAATGGAACAAATATTTTTGATGATATCAATTTATATCATTTTCAAAAATAAGATGATATAAAATGACATCATTTTTCCTCAGAATAAAATGACATCATTTTATCATTGCCGATCTTTGGGTAGGTCACATAGCCATTTCACTTACGAAACTTTATGATCACTTTGTACTATTAAATGAAAATGGAAGTTGTAATTTTTTAGATTCACAAGAAATAAAGTACGGGACAACACATGCAAAAATCTATTGAAAATCAATACTTTGAAATGCTCTAAAAATTTCATGCACAAACCAAATGCTGTCCTCACAAATATTTTCGCACAATTTCATATTTATGATTGTCGTAAAAGCTCTTGCGTGCACTAAGAAAGCTACAACCGTTTTCTTGGTGACAGTTATAAATATTTCTGACATTGAAGGACAGATTGGACTCCCATGTTCCCTTCCACTCAATTATAATATCAAGACTAAAAGTATACTGAAAGTGTGTCTTAAATGATTAAATTAGTCAATCAGAAATTGGAGTCGATTAATGACTGTTTTAATCAACTTCCTTTCAAATTCATAAAAGCATCCTCTCAAATGTCATGCCCATTATCGGAAGTTACCAAAGCGATTTCTTGAGTAGGAAAATGTATATTCGATAGTTTGTGTCTATTATTTCTATAGGTTAGATAATTTTCTTTGTCGATTAAATTAGAGGTGATGAATATGACACGACAGAGTGGCTATTAAAAATGAATTTTCTAAATCATCTGAATAGGAGTATCAAGTGAATAATTATAATCTTCAGTCAAATGGTTTCAATCTTGCTATTACATAACTGCAAGAATTTGCTTATATCAGAAAATAGTATTCCAAGTATATAACAATTATTGTCTCAAGTTTGCATGCTAATTTAGGTGTCATGAGCAGAATAGGAAGCAGGTCTAATAGCCTATAGGCTATCATGATAGACCAGTTATAGCCCGGATCCGGCAAGCGGCCCGTTTTTTAAAAGTTAGTGACCATTTGAATAATTAGTCACAAGTTGGTAATTAATGGTTCATAACCAGTTGTGAATTATATATTTGAATAGTCGATTATCATAGTTCCGAATTCATTGAGTGTGTTTTCCTGTTCAGAATAAAGACATAGTACTCATTATACAAGACATAGTGCGGCATAAAAAACGTGACTAAAATTTGAAGTAGCATAACACTCTGATTATCCAACAGAAATTAACAAATAAGGTCTCATTTTAAAGCCAATATCAATCTTTATTACCATAATCCACATTGCAATGATTGCATTTGAGGATGAGAGTATAACGTTCATGCAAAACAGAAGAACTCGAAAGCCAAGAAACTAGATGAAAAGAACAATCCCGTGATGAAGAGCTCAATGATCGATCATGAATACATAGAATGCAGTTTAATGGTCAAAAGCAAGTATGATGACATATTTCTGAATGAAGATGTTTGGGGTTTTACTTGCAAGAGACGTGGAGACTTTGGAAGAAATAGAACAGAAAAATACGAAATTTCTGGCGTTCGGTTAAAAGGCGTTTCTGCTGAAGGTTGATCAAGTCATCATCCAGTTGCTGCTGTGTGATCGACTGTAGCAAAAAGACCTTGACATGATGATTATCGCTTAAGTTAAGAATTTGAAGTCGGCGTGCTTTTCCATTCAGTCGTTCTTCTTTTCATCTAGTTTCTTGGCTTTCGAGTTCTTCTGCTTTGTATGAGCGTTATGCTCTCATCCTCAAATGCAATCATTTCAATGTGGATTATGGTAATAAAGATTGATATGGGCTTCAAAATGAGACCTTATTTGTTAATTTCTGTTAGATAATTAGAATGTTATGCTACTTTAAAATTTAGTCACGTTTTTTTATGCCGCACTTTGTACTAAATACATCAAATAGCCGCAATGCTTGATGAATATAGCAAGTGCATGTGTTCATACTCGCAAATATTGAAACGCGTGTTTGCCTCCCAAACCGCAATTATGACTTCGTAAAGAGACTGTTATGTCATCAATACATTATCCCACATACATAATACTTCGAAAATTAAGCAATTTCTCGCAGAGATCGATGGTCTTGAAATTTAGTGATGGAATCATTCCTAGATAAATGATGGTGGGTGATACATGTGTGTGTGATAACGCAGCAAAAAATGCCAAGTTTAAGAGAAAGTCAAGGAAAATTATCTGAAAAATTAGCGGCCCTTGCGTGTGCACGGGCATGGTTCCCACTCTGATCATTGACCTCCTATGCAATCTAGGAAAGGAATGCAGGCCTCTCTTTGCCTACGATCGACGCTTGGTGATGAGAGCAACAGATTTACGTCATTGACAGAAAGTAGACAGGATGACCGCTGTTCTTTAGTTCTGGTGTTTCAATATTTCCAATGCATTGAACCTTTGTAGCAAGTGATGGTATATATTGGTCGATTAATGGGGTTCAACTGATCTTTTATGCATGATCAGAACTTCAAAATACATGATCCGGATTGATAAAAAATTGATAAATTGATCACAGTTTGAAAATATGTATAGCAAAAAATACATACATTTATACGCATAAAAATAGACATAACAAAAAATGGTAAAAACATCATAGACAATATACAAAATGCAGCAACATAGTAAACAAATGTTCGGCAGATGCTTTGATTTTTATTTTCAGCACCTTTCAGCTATTTCCATTTCACTCTTAGTCACAATCGAAATGATCAAATTATTTTTTCTGATGTCTTTGTCAATGAACAAACAAAGGCAATATGGCGTGCACAGTCAAATTAGAAAATCACCAATCATAATAATGATGCTGTCCATATTTCACAATAAAATACTTGCACCTGACCGAATTCAAAAGCATGATATAGAAAATTTCAGTATCACAACACGTGGAGAGCAAATTGTGGCGATATTGCGCATAGATGATAAGTATTACATTGAAATATCTAAAAAACGTCAATGTCATGTGAAGCAAACTTTGAATTACTGCATAATTTTGAAAGAGTGAATTGTCCGTTTAAAGAACGATAAAATTTAGAGACAGAAGTCGTTAAGAACTATTGCCACTATGTGGATGAACGCGAACATGCTTACCTCATGTTCTTACACTGAAATGTTTTGTCAATCCTACAAGGAGTCATTTAATAACTGAGAATTAATGTATCAAAATGCATATTTCTTGATGTGAAAATACACTCTCCTCCTTTCGGTGATTCTCATAGACGTCTGTTTGGACCCATGTTACTCGGTATTGAGATCTGGGATATTTCTGATATTTACACAAATTCATCTTAAATTGCTTATGCTGGTTGTATAACGATTATACATTCTGTGATAGTCTATATCTTGAAGATGGCAAGATGGCAATCTGACAATGTGCTATAAAAATGTTGGTAGGTCTTCAATATAGGAAATTTTGCTTGACTTCATGAATTACACTGGCATTCCGCTTGTATCAGCACGGTAGGGGTTTATATCCATGGCAGCCAATAAGTCTTCGTTACCTTTGGTAGCTTACGAGGCCTCTTCCTTAGATAAAGTAAAGATATTCCTATATGGAAAGTTCTGGCCATAATTCTACAGCAAACCTATTTCTTTTTGTTGCTAGTCAAGAACAGAAATATACGATTTACAGAATTATTATTTAGAACATCTAGATGATTCAATTATCATTAGTTGTGTGCAGTTTAAGCAAAATTTTATGATGAGATCTGTATGTCAACAAAAGTGGCACAAGTAACAGATGTATTGAACATTTTGAAACATAAATTACTAGGCTTTGCTCAAGCGGTCTCAGTCACTTCCAGTGTACCATGCGACAAATTACTCCAATTTCCTCGTTTCCCTATTCTGTAGAACCCTCTGAGGACCGGGAAAGTAACAGGGAAAGGACTGGGGTAGCGGTAAATTACTTTTGAGTCAATTTCATAATAATCTGAATCCTTAAATATCCGAAATCTTATCAATATTGAAATATAAAGCTTCTCTCTGAGAAAGTGTAGTGAAAGAGAATCATAAAATAGAAAAAACTAAAGAAAGTCGAAGATTGCATCAGTCTCGGAAAGTAGTTACTTCAGGAAATCAATCAGCTCTAAGCCATCATTTATCAATTTCACTTATTTTTGATTTCTTTTTATAATGTAAATGGCTTGTTAAACAGACGTTCATTTTCCTCAGTGTCGTCATATCAATGAGATAATTGATCAACAGAATATTTATTTTCGCTGAATTCAAGTAGAAAGAACGTATCCATTCTACAATTGTCTAAATGGCAATTTTGCAGCGGTTACACATTCCCAATAAGAGATTACATTTAAGACGCATTACTAGAGTGGTATTTGGATTGTCATTTTATCCAAAGGGATATTACCGCTCTTGTCATTCTGTAAATGCATTTCATGAGAGTACTATATTCGACATACAGTCGACACTAAGCTTTATTTAATGATGGATAAGCTATGTGCCCATTACCTAGGCGGTAAATTCAAATCCACAAGTATTCTAGCAAACGATTTTAGCTTTTACGATTCAGTGAAAGTTGTCAGCAGTTTGCTGCCACTTACTAGATTTAATGCTATAAACTTTTTATTCAAACATGTTTTGATGTATTCGCTTAAGCATTTTTTGCTTGTGTATCGTCATCCACTCATCCATGCTTTAATACATATAAAAGTCATCTGTCTCTAAAAATATGAAAGACATATACCATGATAACTGTCAGAGTCGGTATCACAATAAAGTGATAGATAAAGATTAAAGTTTGAACACTATTTGAAATGGAAAATCACTTTCATATATTGCCGAGTTTTTTGCCAGGACTGAGTAATCTTTTGTGGAGATGAATGCTAATGGAATTTTGGTGTTTCGACAGACAGTGCTCGTTCGTAGCATATAAAATGTTGAGGAAAACAAATAATATCTCTCATAGGGAAATCTGAATCTCGCGAAAGATCTTTACAGATCAATAAAGTTGCATTTAATCATTCAGTTTAAAGTCTATTAATTATAATTCTGCGTATGCTGATATGATAAGCGTGAAGCTAGAATTCACCAGGTGCTCTTTCCCCGCCTATATTGTGAACATAATATGATAAACATTGAGAGAGTTCTAATGTCAGGAATATTTGATACCAGTCTAATTTTTCAATTCCGGTGGGAATCTAAAATTGAATGATTTATTGAAAATATGAATGATTTACTAAATTCTATCAATTTGCTTGGCTCTTTCCAATCTCTAAAAATAAAATGCCAAGGAATATTCCCAAAATTAGCACCTTTCGTCGTCGGTCACTGAAAACTTTTTCTATTCAGCACCTAGTGACTCGTTTGCTTTTGTGCGCTTTATAAGTGTTCTTATAAATAAATAATCAGCAGCATTAACAGAAATATCAAAAAGATTTGCATTCCATTTTTCTCAATAACACTAATTTAACCCTTGTTTTCGCAACACTGGCGAATCTTTTGAATATCTTTTAAGCCAAGCAAGTTATGGCCACCAGATTTCTAGCAGCTTACTTTCTACGCATTATACAGCTTTAAAAAATAAATAGCTTAAAAGATAAAAAAATTTGGCACTATACTTTTGGCATGAGAGTTATTTTAAAACATCTGATCAGCAATTATTGAAATTCTACAGAATCATATGCTCTTATAAAATAAATCGGTAATAATTATAATTCGGTGACTTTTATCGAGACACTGAGGCACTTTCTCGATAAAAGTCACCGAATTGGGTTGTTTCTTCACCTGCAGAAAAAATATAGTAAAATGTGCGATTTTAGTGATATCTGAACTGAACTAAATGTTTCAACTATTTGACCTTTGACCTCATCCAATACAATGATGTAATCTCATAGCGATTAATAATCATTATTTTATTAATCATCTAGACCAGATCTTTCGATTGTAAATGGTTTATTAGTTTTTGCTGTCACTTTCCATTTCAAATAGTGATCTAATGGAAATTTGGTAAAAATTGGCGTTTTTTGACCACTGACCTTCACCTCAGCCCAGGGATGACCTTAGAAATAAAACCGATGCTGTTTATCTGAATCCGCTTTTAATGCATATTCGATTGATGCGTGGTTTGGCAAAATTGGTGCAATAGTTTGGGAGATCAGCAGGGGAGGCGAAATTCGATCCCCCCTCAGTGGGGTGCGTTCGGAAAAACACCCAATTGGGGAGAGGGTTAAATAACAATAAATTTTAAAGCTAACTTGTGCTTATGGCATATCTATCATATCCTGTTTTAATCTAGGTATCTATCTCACTATAGCTAATATGTTGGCATTCGATGGTATAGGCCTACATGCTGCTGGGGCTACTCATGTCTTACAATGCATCATATTGAGATCATATCATCTTTTGAGATGAGATAGAATGTGACATAATCCAATTATTTTAACAAATACAAGAGAACGAATACTGAACGGGCTTTAGTTAGCGATTACCCAAAGTACCAATATTTCGTTATCAATTCAATCAATAGTGAAGGATGTGATGTATCGTGTAGTAGCGTCATCATGCAATAGTT
This sequence comes from Prostheceraeus crozeri, assembly GCA_907163375.1. Lineage (NCBI taxonomy): Eukaryota > Metazoa > Platyhelminthes > Polycladida > Euryleptidae > Prostheceraeus > Prostheceraeus crozeri. The sequence continues at coordinate 165,658 of CAJQUW010016961.1, read as the reverse complement.
CGCAATATTGCGGGGAAGAAACAATTATGTAAAATCGTGATGATGACATGTGATGAGTGGTGTAAAAATAACATGACCACTTCCAATACATTGTGCTCCAAATAATTGAATTATTTTTTACAGAAATGACCGATATTCTTCAATAGGAAATCCCCCTATCTTCAATTTGACATTTATATTTCAAAAGGCTGAATATGATTTCAGGCAATTGGATATACGTTAATTGATAGAATGAAATTTGCGAGCATTAGTGCTGCATGTTTTGTCATGAAATTGTGCTGAAAGAAAAATTGTCATCATCTATACAAATGCGCATAAATTTATCTTCTGCTCATAAAGATTACGTAAAGTCAAAGGTACAAAAGAACAATAAATTTAATATATATGGAGCTTTAATCTGAATCGTTTAAGCATGCCATATCAACGTGACAGACGATCAAGAATATCTTTTAAATATATGTGATTCTGACCGACTTGTCCAATTAATGAAAATTGAATATTCCATAAAATGAAATCAGTGAAGATTTGACGTCCATACACGTGCCGAATGAGTAGACTACTTTTGAGTGGAATTATTGCATTTCTGATGAAGGACAGTTAGTTCGCAGATTTCTAATGGAAAAATTCGACCACTTTCTCTCTATTAGAAAACTGGTGTGTCAGCAGAGTGATTCCTTGATGCTCAATGGGAACCACTGCATTTTAGGTGAACCATGATTCGCCTTTATTCTATCAAGATCTTTATCAGAATAGCTAGTCAATTTTTAAGTATTAACTGATTGATTCAAATCGCATCGTTTTATTGATGTCACTTGGAATGTCTAATCTGTGTGGACTTCTAGCGATACTATAGATACAGATAGCACCTTAAGAATCTATTTTAGAGACTGCATATTTTCGTAAGGGTATTTTCATTTTTATTATTGAGCATTCATTGCCGAAAAAGGGTGATTATACTCCGAGGTGAATTTTGAATTGGATGTACATATAAGTAGTAATAAAACGGCGAACACTCGACCGGCGCGCCCCCCCCCCTCTGGAACGGCAGAGTGTCGTGGTCGGCCGCCGTGGTGCTTCGAGTCTGACTCCCCCTCCCCTCTGGAACGACAGAGGTTGTGGCCTGTCGTGGTGTGCCGGCCAGGTTGGTCCTCGTTCACAAAATGTTCGCTGACGTCCCCCCCTCGAAAACGACAGAGTGTGAGACTCGGGTGAGTTGGTCCGACCGCCTGGTTGACGTGGGCGACCGTCCAGGTTGACGTGGGCGACCGTCTAGGTTGACGTGGGCGACCGTCTAGGTTGTCGTGGATGGTGAAATGGCTGCCAGATTCGGATTCAGCGTAAAATTCTGCATCTGTGGTGTGATTTCCAGCTCAATCGGCGAGAAAAAATTTTTCTTCAAAATTTTGACAGAGTTAAAATTTGGGACGTTTGGCTGTGTAGCGCCCAAACGAAGCATCGGATGGGAAAACGGAGGCCAGATTCGGATTCAGCGTGAAATTCTGCATCGGTATGGTGAATTTGAACGCAATCGGAGAGAAAAATTTTCGCTGACGTCCCCCCCCCTCTGGAGAGCTAGCTTCGATCTTGGCTTCCAGTGGACGGATTTAGTCGTGCCATAACTCGTTTGAAAGCTAAGAGTTAGACAAATTCATTGAAAGAATCGGCTTGTTCATATCTGTCTTCGTTTAGATGTGAGACGCCATTTAAGATTTTGGGAGATTGGTGAAAAACGACAGAGTTAGAATTTGGGACGTTTTGGGCTGTAGCGTCAAAACGAAGCATCGGATTGGAAAACGGATTTCAGATTTGGAATCAGCGTGAAATTCTCTATCTGTATGGTGAGTTTCAAGTCAATCGGCGAGAAAAAATTTTCAACATTTTTCGAAAAAACGACAGAGTTAGAATTTTGGACGTTTTGGTCTGTAGCACCAAAACAGAGCATCAGATGGGAAAACGGAGGCCAGATTCGGATTCAGCGTGAAATTCTGCATCGGTATGGTGAATTTGAACGCAATCGGAGAAAAAATTTTTCGCTGACGTCCCCCCCTCTGGAGAGCTAGCTTCGATCTTGGCTTCTAGTGGACGGATTTAGTCGTGCCATAGCTCGTTTGAAAGCTAAGAGTTAGACAAATTCACTGAAAGATCGGCTTGATCATATCTGTCTTCGTTTAGATGTGAGACGCCATTTAAGATTTTGGGAGATTGGTGAAAAACGACAGAGTTAGAATTTGGGACGTTTTGGGTGTGTAGCGTCAAAACGAAGCATCGGATTGGAAAACGGACTTCAGATTTGGAATCAGCGTGAAATTCTCTATCTGTATGGTGAGTTTCAAGTCAATCGGAGAGAAAAAGTTTCGCTGACCTCCCCCCCTCGGGAGAGCCAGCTTCCATCTTGGCTTCCAGTGGACGGATTTAGTCGTGTCATAGCTCGTTTGAAAGCTAAGAGTGAGACAAATTCAGTGAAAGAATCGGCTTGATCATATCTGTCTTCGTTTAGATGTGAGACGCCATTTAAGATTTTGGGAGATTGTCGAAAAAACGACAGAGTTAGAATTTGGGACGTTTTGGGCTGTAGCGCCCAAACGAAGCATCGGATGGGAAAACGGATTTCAGATTTGGAATCAGCTTGATGTTATTGTCCAATGAGGATCATCATCCAATGAGAATCAAGCATTTCTATATAAATAGCGAGCCTTCCACAGTGAGAATCATTCCATCGTTGAATCACACGAGTGACGGACGCACATTTTCTCTCTCTAGTTCCCTATTCTATTATCCAACTAAAATGGTAAGTCGCTACTTCCCTCCCTCTCCTCCCTTGAACGTAAACTTAATACAATCTTTTTTCATTTTCAGGCATCTACTCCATCTGCTGCACTAGTAGGACAAAATGGCGGTCAAACGTTACAAGGTTCGCTACGGTCAGATCATCTACAACTGAGGCCAGTGGAAGAAACAACCAAGGTACATTATCCTACATCGCTACAGCGTAAATTTAAACAAGTCTTGTGTTATGACGATCATAGCGTAGTACTCCAAACGGGAATGCTCCCTTCCACGGATGTCAAGATAATGCGCAATCAGTATGGGGACTACATACTGATCCCCGTGAGTCCGTACATTCGCCACCAACTTGATATTATTGAGGAGTACGTGACATTAAATATGGACATTCCCACTCCTCTTGCTCAAGAGTGGAAGGCTAGAGATGACAAGGATACTCCCTATAGAAAGATTTGGGATGGTAATCACATTTGCCTACCGGTATCACATTGGTGTACTTACTATAAGAAGGATGGAGATCATTCAATACCCATCAGATGTGATGAGCTCGGAGAAGGTACTTGGGATATCCTTTTCAAAGTGAATGGGTTATATTATGGTCGACACAAGGATAATAAAATAGTCTCTCTCTCCATGCATATGGAATCCATCCTATATATTCCAAAACCACCCAACGTGGATGACATAATTGATCAAATCCTTAACAGCAGTGGTACGAAGCGCAAGTCGGAGAAGAATGCTGCATCAAAACGCAAATCAAAGAAGGAGAATTACTAGTCCTTTCCTAACTCTACCCTATGACAATTCGCTTATGTGCTTTGAGTGTCGTAGACGTGGTCTTATTAGATACATTTTACTTCTTCGTTGCCATCATATCATTTGTGTATTTTGTCGTGAAAAGCATCGATGTAATTCTTCATTTTGTAATATGTTATAGAACGTTTCCTTAGATGTGTAAATTTCCGTTTTAGGCTTCTATCATCATTTTTATGGATTGTGAGGGTGAACCTGTACAGGAGCTCAGTGCTATTGCTATGAACAATTGGACATATCAGATTGTTAGTGTCTATCATCAACATGCCAACTGCAATCCCAATGTTGATCAATGGGCGAGAAAACACATTCATGGACTTAATCTGAAATATTTGCAAGACTATGGCTTTTCTTGTGAGAGTGCTCTTCTTATTGACTTTAAACGATGGTTAGCTGCTTTCAATGTTATACGCATCTTTTGTAATAATCCTGGTAAGGAGAGGAAAGTATTTCCCAATCTAATCATTGATGATATTTTGCTCCCACCTTGGGATAGTAGAGTGAATCAACATTATCATGAAGTCACGAAACGTTTTAAGGATTTGTCTGTTCTTATTTTGTCTGTTCGTTGTAGTAGCTACGTTCATAACCAATGCTTCTTTCCTCCTTACCTCAGCACTGCCAAAGTCCTGTATGGTTATCATTGCTCGCTGTATGATAGTTACCAGCTGTATCTATTTTATCTCTTTCAAACCGTTGATTTATAATGCATGCTTGTTACTATTATTCAATAAATGTTACTATGAGAAGAGTTGTTGTTTTCATGCAATGGATGGGTTAGATAAAGGGCGATCATGTCTTTCTCAAACGACTGCGGAACATTACATTTTCATAGGCAAAGTTTAAAAGGAGCTGTTCAAGATTATGTGATAAATTTTCATAAAGATGAGACCGACATCGAAGCAGTGGTCGATGATGCTAGCACTCTATTTCTAGAGTTAATGAATACATTCTCTGATAGCATTATCATGGCGCGATTAGTTGCGAAAATTAAGTTTAGTCATTTTGGAAAGGAAGAGGTGGAAAGTCGCTCTTTCCATTTTGCTTCTTATTCAATGGAAGTGGTAGATCACCCCCAAGAATTTTTTAAAAGACATATGATAAAAATTGCTGAACGTCTTAACGCATTTAACCATCATGGTAGCAGTCAAGTGATTGAAGCGATTTCAGATATTCACATTCAACTTTCCATAAAGAAAAATTGAAAATGCAGTGGTACTTGATTGTGGCACAACTGGTTTTCGAGCTATGTCTGCTCACTCTCGAAGTATATTCCTTCTGTACATGTGTCTATTATTTAGAAAAGGCTAGCAAATTCATATCTTCAAAAAGACTTGCTATAGACATCAGTAACGGTGAAACTATGTGTTGTGATGTATGTAAGCGAAAGGATGGAAATGAAAAGCGCATCTTCAAGAGATGTAAGCATGCTTTTTGTCAACGCTGTTTCATACGTAATTGCATTTAACTTTGCAAATGTAACCACTGTGATATTGCTCATTTCGAGTGTCACTTATGTCGCAATAGTTAGTACCTATGCAAATGTGGTAAAGATAGGTTTTAGCAAAGACTAACACGGAAAATGGCGAAACGTAAAATGACGAAACGTAAAAGTCAAAAGTTTTCTTCAGCCATTCAAGCTCTCCGACGAATGAAAGCAAATCAGCGATACAATGCTATACGACATGCTAACGATAAATTCATTTGTGAAATTATTTCTCATGTGAGGAAGTTGAGGACGAAGAAATTAGCGCCAAAACAACGAAAGTTACTTAAGCGATATGCTACGAAATTGCGTTTCATCTCCAATCCTAAAGTCACCCTTCAAAGAAAGAGGAAAACTCTAACACAAAAGGGCGGTTTCCTTTCAGCAATACTTCCAATGATAGCTCCTGCCGTGGGCAACCTATTGGGTAATATCTTTGGCTCTAAGCGTTAATTATGCAAATGTTGAATCTCAAAGTATTAAAATGGATTTCAGACTTCAATGTGATAAAGTTCTGACTGTATCAGGTCCATCTCATGTAGGTAAAACTGTTTTCACGCTGAATTTATTGGATAAAAGAAGGGAGTTGTTTAAGGAACCTATCAATCGAGTGATTTGGTGTTATGGTATTTATCAACCGTCGCTGTTTCAGGAATTGCAAAGTCGCAACTTTATTCGACATGAAGGAATTATTGCAGTGGATAAACTTCAGTCTAATGATGTTGTTGTATTGGATGATTTATTAAAAGAAAGTAAGAATTCAAAATATGCTACAGATATGTTCACTCGTGCAGCACATCATAAAAGGTGCTTTATCATCTATATCACACAAAATTTGTTTCCTGATGGAAAAGAAGCTCGTACACGAAACCTGAATACACACTATTATGCTATTTTCAAGAATCCGCGAGATAAAAGTCAATTTGAAATTTTAGCGCGACAAGTTGCACCCAGAGGATCAAAAGCCTTAATTGAAATTTTTCAAGCAGCTACTGAAAAACCATACGGTTACTTATTCATTGACTTTACGCAAGAGTGTCCGGAAGAATTTAGATTTCGAAGTGATATTTTGAAAACTCCCATGATTATCTACAAACTATGAGTTCCTATTCTCGCATGATTGTTATTCCTCAGGATGAATATGTACAATTGACTGCCATGCAGCAAGTAAAGTAACCTCTTGCAAATCAAATGTATAGGAAAGAAATAGATTATCAGCAAAATGTTCACATCAAAGATCCACATCGTGCTGTATTATTACAATCGGAAACTGTTGAGTAATTGAAAAAGCTTGAAGAATAAGATGCGTGACTCTGTATCGACTGCTACACCTTTAGCATCTCGCGCACATGCCATATCTCTTTTCAACAGTATTGAACCCCATCTCAATGTAAATGATAGAGGAGAAATCATTACAGATGAAAATAAAGTGATTGATGCTTCACGTTATGAAGACTTGATTCAGTATGCGACACGTAGAAAGCGCCGTCAGGGCTATGTTCCACCTGGTTGGTCATACTTTCTTAAACTATTGAAAAAGCATAATGTACAAAAATTTGCTTTGAATAATGAGACATTGAAAGAACTCGATTCAACAGTGGCTACTGCTCCAATGCTTCAGACGATGAAAATGTTAACAAATTGGTTTAAGACGTCACCTGCTACATCCCCTCCCACACTCACTAAGCAAACAAGAGGAAGAACTCGACGTAGATCTACATCACCACTAAAACTAGTAAAAGGAAAACGTAAAACAGCTCCTCCCAGGAAATACATGTTCTCAGACTATTAATATGAAGCAGATGTGTTGCTTGCCATGTAATGAGCCGCCAGAGGTGAATGTCGTTGTCACTTGCACTTGCTTCGCCAGCTCTCACAATGAAACCCCTAAGCAATGTGAACACGATCGCAAAACCGCTAACGCTGAATGCTGCAGTTGTTGTAAATGTAGAAAGGCAAGAAAACAAAAAGATGAGAAGGAGAAAAAAGAGTCAGTCGTCATCGACTGAACGTTTGAAGTCAATCTATTATGATGTAAAACATCCGGCAGGATTTGCATCTATCAAGAAATTATCAAAAGCGAGTGGTCTTCCACAATCACAAGTGAAACGATGGTTAAAGGGTCAGGCTACCTATACACTCCACAAACAAGCGAAAAAGAAGTACCGCACCCGCCATTATATTGTTCATGACATCGATGAACAGTGGCAAGCAGATTTGTGTGATGTTGCCTCCATTTCAAAACATAACTCGGGCAATAATTCTATTTTAACCGTCATTGATATTTTCTCGCGTTATGCGTGGGCTCAACCTTTAAAAACTAAAGAAGGGAAAGGAGTAGCAAAAGCATTCCAAACAATTTTTCGAGAAGGTCGGATTCCAAAAAGGATTCAGAGTGATCAAGGAAAAGAGTTTGAAAATCAGCATATGAGAAGATTATTTGAGAGGCATGACATTGAGTTGTTTAGTGTAAAGAGTGCTTATAAAGCTGCACTCGTTGAACGTTTTAATCGCACATTAAAAAATCGCTTGTGGCGACATTTTACTGCCAACTTGACACAAAATTGGACAAAGGTTCTACAAGATACACTCCATGCCTACAATCACTCTATCCATCGTTCTATTGGACTCAGACCAGTAGATGTAAATGCTGACAATGTAGATAAAGTGCGCGAATCATTCCAACGTAAACGCACTCATGTGAAAAGTGATGTGAAAATTGGTGATAAAGTTCGTATCTCAAAAGTGAAGAGTGTTTTTGCTAAAGGGTACCTTCCGAATTGGACAGAGGAGGTATTTACAGTATCAAGGATTGATCAAAAAGACTCTCCGACCACCTACAAGTTGAAAGATTACGATAATGAAGAAATTGAGGGTAGCTTTTACCGCGATGAGATTGAGGTAGTCACTGAAAGTGAAACATATTTGGTAGAGAAAATCATTCGATGTAAAAAACGCCAAGGTGAAGAATGGTGTCTTGTTAAATGGACTGGTTATCCTTCAAGTATGAACTCTTGGATGCGTCGTGCCGACATCTTTCATCTAAGTGATCGACAGTGATTCATGCAAAGTTGTAACTAACAATGTTTAGGGTTTGAGCTATGAATCCAACTGCCTCATTTTATTCACGACCCTCCTATGTAAGTGGTGGAGGACAAATTTACATCGGCGCTCGCCGCCAACGTGGAGGTAGCATACTTGGTGCACTGAAATCTGTTGTAGCACCTCTCATATCCAATGTCGGTAGATCTTTAAAACGAAATGTTTTAAGTAATGCCGTTGGCTTTGCTGGTGATGTTGCTAGTGATCTTTCCAGAGGTAGAAGTTTTAAGAGCAGTTTGTTGAATCGTGGGAAGGAACGTGGTTTAAAAACATTGAAGCAGACCTTTGCTGGTGTTACTCAAGGAAAGAAATCACCTAAACGAATGAATAAAGGAAGGAGGAAACATCGCGGAGCTGGTAAGGTGCGATCTTCAGTCAAAAGGCATTCACGCAAACGTCGCAGAGGCTCTAATCATTCATCAGGCGCTAAACGACGACGCTGCTATAACTTCTAATCATGGAGTGTAAAACTTCCGGGTTTTGTTTGTTTGATCAACAAGCCATACAGACAGATATTCTTAGTTCAAGTATTGTAGATTATCATCCTCGAACAGCTGAGAATGCTGGCCCCATTGAATTTGTTATTCCTGGTGGTAGTGATGACTACATAGATTTGAGTTATGCGATGGTTGATTTGAGGTTTAGAATTCAGCAAGCAGATGGAACTGCTATTGACGATACACATAAAGTTGGACTGAACAATTTACCATTGACTACATTACTTCGCGATGTTTCTCTAACGATTGGAGAGCAGCAGGTGGAAGGTGGTCAAAGCGATTATCCCTATAAATCATATTTCAATCATGTATCACAGTTTCATCCAGCAGCACAAAAAAGTCATATGGAAGCCATGGGATGGTATAGAGATGAAGCAGGAAAATTTGATGTTGAAACAAACAGTGGCTTTGTAAAGCGATCTGCTGTGATTAAAGATAGTAAAGTATGTCAGCTATATGGTCCGCTGAATTTAGACTTCTTTAGACAGTCAAAGTTTTTACTCTGTAATACCAGCATGCGACTCAAGGCTGACATTGAATAAGCCAGAATTTGCGCTGAATGCATTTGCTAAAGTTGACAATTTTAGAATTCATGTGGAAGATATTGCACTTTACATTCGTCGAGTAGTACCGAATCCAAGTGTCATTAGAGGACATGCTGAAGGTCTTAACCGCCAAAATGCCATTTACCCCGTTCAGAATACAAAGCTTCTCACATTTACAATTCCGAAAGATCAAAAGAGTTTCATGAAAGATGGCCTCTTTCCATCGGAAGCACCGAAGCTCCTCATGGTGGCAATGGTTGAAAATGATGCATTTAATGGTAATATAAAGAAGAATCCTTTCAATTTTAAACACAATCAGTTAAGTGAAATTGCTTTACGTGTAAATGGTGTGAGTCATCCTGGTCCACCCTACAAACCAGATTTTGCTGCGGATCAATTTATGCGCAGTTATGTTGATTTTATGGATGTCTTTGGCTTTTCCAATACGGATGACACCAACAGACTTACTATGAAAGAGTTTAAGAGTGGATATACTATTTATGCATTTGATTTGACTGCTGACAGCGATATTAGTGCACCCTATCGTCAAGCGAACGTACCTCATAATATTCGTTTGGATTTGACGTTCAAAAGAACACTACATGAGACGATCAATGTATTAATTTATGCAGTCTTCGATTCAAATATTGAAATTACAAAGTATCGTGACGTGATTCTTCAGTATAATCGTTAATGAGTTGGTTGACTGCTGACGATATTAAGACTAAAGTGCAGCGTAATGCAGACGAAGCGACGTTGAAAGCTTTCGATAATGTCTATTCACTCGATACCTTACCACCTGCAGTAAATCACTATCCCATCTTTATTGTGCTAAACACTCATTCGCAGAATTTAGGCGGTGAGCATTGGAAAGCGATCTTTATTGGAGAAGACCGACGTGGTGAACTATTTGACTCTCTTGCTCAACCTCCAAATATACCAACACAGCAGTGGTTGAGAAAACATACGCGTCAATATCAGCGAAATGAACGCATACTACAACATCCACTTTCATCAACGTGTGGTGCTTTTGTACTGTACTTCATCTTAAAACGTTTACATGTATCTCGATTTGCATCTGTTATTCAAAACTTTTCATGTAATCCATCCTCTAATGAAAAAATGATTTGCAAATTCTATCATGATTTGAAATAAAAACATCATGTTGGAAAAATTGTTTTTTATTTTACAATCCGCTGGGTGCGTACATACTCGATGAGATAGTCTAGGATCACATTTGCTTGTACATGAGATTTTAGTCCAGTAATGATCACTTTACTATTATGAAAGATTGCCACATGCACAGGTAACCAACAACTAATGAGAGCTGCAGGAAAAAGTTCGGGTTCATAACACAAATTGTAACTGCTGGTACGAATCTTCAAAAATGATACACTTTCACTCAATTGAGTAGAGATCACCATATTGTCCACAGTCAGATTCGACATCACACACCTCTCCCTCTTCCATATCCGACGTAGTAGTCTTTGTAGCTCTAAGCGCATTGACTGCGCCGATGAATGAGAAAGGGCGCCGAGAATCTGTACAGTCCCATTTGGGAAGAGTTGAAGATTCCGTGAATTGTTCATCTTCACCACTAACATTTGAGGTCGGCCCGGGTAATACTTGCTGTTTGGAAGGTGTTGGTGTAATGTTATGAGATCGATTTTGGTGTAGAGTCTGAAGCGACGGAGAATGTTGACGATGGTGTAGCGATGGCGCTTCATGATGAAAGAATGAGTAAATTGAGCGATGTACCTTCCTTTTATACTTTCCCAACTACCTTGATGAAATGTGAAGTTAGTATGAAGTTGGGAATGATAGAGTTGAATTCGCCGATTGTTGACGCGCAACCAGATGCGATTTCCAATACGTGAATGTCTTTTCATATAGAAGTATTTCAAATCCTTCATGATATGATGTAGAGATTGAAAATGACGATAAGATAAAGCAAACTCTCTTCTCACATTTCCAGTTGAATCTTTGAAATAGACGTTTCGATCATGATCCGTTTCAATACGTTGTAGGGAATCTAATTTCCAACTCATGGTGCGTGGTAGTCATGTCTGATTAAGATTTGCATAGTAGGGCGATGAACTCACGACGAAAAAATGTCATGATGGAGCGATGTATGTATCTTCTATACTTCTCCCAATTGTATTTGCGAAATGAGAAACAGTTTGCGGAATGAGAATGGTAGATTTGAATTTCATTTCTGTAATGTTGAAGCCAAACTTGATCACCCAAGGAGATGAATCTTAATGTTTCAAAATATTCCAAATCCCTCATGATATCATTGAGGTTGACAAATTGTCGCCATGTTAATGTAATACCTCTTGATTTATGACCATGAGAATTTTTGAAGTGTACGTTTCCATCACGATCAACTCTGATATATTGTAGGGAGTCCAAAATCCAAGTCTTCATGATGTTATGCAAAGCCGCAGATCAGCAATATAAAAATGTCGTTTTATCATATTTTGCTTAGCAATGCGGCTACAAAGAGATTTGCTAGTAATCGAGCCGCACTCTTTTCTACTCCCATTGATCATGCACAACAGCTAAATGGAAATTGGGAAGTGGGTGTCACTCAACTTGTTTATAGCAACTGTGTCTATACTTTTGATCATGAGGTGATGACTATTAATATGAGACGTACAGTTGCTTACCAATGTGAAAAAGGGTGCCGAGTATACATTCCACAGTGGTCAAAGAAAGATCTCTTATCATGTAAAAAGTTTATATATGATTTCTTGAATAAAGCGTGTAAACATATTGTCCAATTTACTCCGCACAATGATGATCATAATTATGTACATCATGTAGTTGAGAAAGATTGGATTGTTGGTTTAAGTCCAAGTTTAAGAAATGATTTAGGTTACCTCGCTAGCGCCTTAACAAGCTATGATAATTTTAACGTTAATTACCACATAAGTGGTCATAAACAGTTAATATATCGAGAGGAAGCTTATTATGTAGATCTTATTCCAAGAAATGAGAAGACGTTGGTGAAGAAGATTGTGATTAAGCCAAGAAAGACAAACATGACTCCTGAAACATTATTGAAGAAATTTAATTATCTCCTTCGAGTTGATGGTAAAGAAGTTGCAACAATGACTTATATCAAATCATCTAATCATATTGCAATAAGTAAATTAAATGATGATGATCTAGTATTAGTTTGTTCAAAAGATTTTCATCAGTTCTTACGACATCGTTCTGCAGCTGTTCATGGAAAATCTGATATGCAACATTTACCATGTGAAAAGTCAAATCAATTTGATACAGAATGGACCGTATCTTTATACAGAAAGTGTGTAGAGCCTTTAGGTGGTATCTTACATGAAACAAGAGTGTTGATGCCTCGCATTATTACTTCGGTTAAATTGGTTGTAGATTATTTAAATGAAGTGATTAATGAGCAACATATTTCATTTTCTGAAAAAGAAGGTACTTTGTCTCTCACTATAAGTGGAAAAGGTATTGAACTAATTATGGATAAAACTCTAATGGACATTTTGGGTTTTGATCAAAATATCTTTAAAAGTGGTACTGTAACTAAAGCTAGCGCAGACATGTCGCTATCGCGTCGTATTAACTATTTTCAGATATATTCCAATATTGGTGAAGATGTACGTGTGGGAGATATTGAAGCTCCATTGCTAGCAATGATACCATACCAGCCAAAAAGCTGCAGTATTTTATCTGAGCATACTTTCAAGAAAGTGCATTATACAAAGCTGAAATCAAACTACATCCCACAAATTGATATTGCCATTTATGACGATGCTGGTGCGTTGAATCCTTTTCATAAAGATGCTGTGACAAGTATCACACTCCATTTCCGAATGAAGAGTTAATGCAAACGCATTCATATTTTTCCAATGTGAATAATATGGAAAGTGAAAATAAGGACTCGTTTCTAATCTACTTACCCAGTAATACTTCTATGAATAAATTTCCCAAAAATAAACCATCAGACTATCGAGTAGAATTAAATCGCCCACTACATTTAGAAGGTGAATGGGAGGTTGGCGTTTCTAGTATTTGCTATGATAGCAATATTCAGAATGTGAATGATTTGGAAGAAATGATATTGACTCCTCGCACCCATGATGGAATAACGATGAATAATGCATTCCAGTTCCCATACAATTTAACGTCAGATGGAAAGTGGAACTATGAATGGATTCAGATAAAATCAGATTATTATGGTCCATTTGGGAATGAGAAAATTATTAAGGCATTCAATAGTGGTAATACTTCCATCATGAAGAATAAGGATCAGAAAGCTTATGAGTTTACTATCTATCATTGGAGTGGGAGACAGTTCCTTTGCTTTCATTCTTTTACTAAAGGTCTTACGCTGAGGTTGGATAATGAATTCTATCCGCATCTCGGTTTTGGCCATGGACTACATCTAACGTCAATTGCTACTGCAAATGTTAGAAAAGTTTATTCAAATCGAATCAATAAATTTCATTATAGATTTAAAATGTTTGAGAAGATGTTGTAGAATGCGAAGAACGCATCATTTTGAAAAAGCGTGGTGTTCAACCTTTATCACTTATTGAGTTAGTAAAACGATGGAATGAGACTGTGGGTAAGAAGTATGGAGAGAAAATTATGGCGGACAAAAATAAGTTGGTCATTTAGAAATATAATGACAAACTTACAGTTTATTTCTCTCCAACCTTGCGTCATTTTGTAAGACATTATACACCTATTATTGGAAGCGGTGTGGTGTATGGTTCTCATGAATATCACACTAAAGCTGATTCAGTTAATGATGAATGGTGGGTGGACATCTATGGCGATCGCATCAAGAAAATTTACCAGTCTTATGAAGAATCTAAAGTTGCTATCAATATAATGCCGCGTCTATATCATACAGTTGAAAGCTTCATTCATGTAGTAAATCCTTATATACAACAGAAGTTGAAGCATGTGATGAAAAGTAAATATGATGTAAAGACACACCACATTTCGTTTTCAATTGAAAATCAACGCGTTGTTCTGAAACTGGGTGATGACATTCAATGTCAATTGAGTAAAAATTTGAAAAAACTCTTTGGTTTTTCAATGCTACAAACTGTGTTTACTGCTGCGCATACGATTGGTATAGAAACACCAATGACACTTGATAAACATGAACAGCACCTTTACATTCAAAGTGATTTGATTCTACCTATTTCTGTTGGTGAGAAAAAAGAATACATTTTACGCGATTTCATTCATGATAAAGACGCTTCATATGGAATAGTCGAGAAGATGTTTGAATCTATTTTCTATCATCCCGTCGTCAAACAAACTATACCCTCTATTGCTATCAAAATTACCAATGGTTTATAAGAGTGCATCCATGTGAAAGATACTAAATCCCTCGTAACTTTAGTGTTTCGGAAAACTAAGTGAAGTCATTGTGATATGTTTATTGAAATAAAAATGTGTATGAAAAAGTCTTTTCACAGATATAGGGGAATGGGCTGACTGTAGGCATATATTCACAAGGAAGAAACGATCTCATGCGATACATAAAACAGCAATGTTTATCTACAGAAATCAACATGAAAATACTAAGTTAAGGATGATTATGCTAAGACGTCTCCTGAATGTGGTAGTGTGAGTTTAATTCTTTTGGGTGGTGGTATGTTTGTGTCAGGATGTCCATGTGGAAGAGATATGTTATGTTCTAACCAGCACCTCTTATCCTCCCATGCTGAAAGCGCCCGTTTCCTAAAAGTATGAGTTTTGATCTCATGCGACTTAGATTTTAAGATTGTCATATTGACAAACGTTATATTTTTATTTCTATAGGCTTTCCTGAAATTCTTATGTTTCATGTTAGAGACCAATGATCTTGATATGCCTTTAGCACGCTTAATACTATCGTCGCTATCCCTTAATTTCATACTGTACATTTTTGGTCGGAGGAGAATCATTTAATCTATTTCCTTCCCTGCTGTCTCATCCTTAAAGCAGCCAAGTTCTGCCTTATTTTTGATGGAGTAGAGTGGGTGATCAGTAGGATAATTTGATGTATCAAAATATCTTTCTAAAGATTTTCCTACTTCATTGAAATTTAAATCTTTTTGAGTGGTAATACCTAAGAAGAAACTATCTGTATCACCACCAAACAAACGAACCTCTTTTACGAGAGGACATGGTTTTAGTATTTTATAAAAGAGTTGGTACATTTCAAGCTTAGAGTAATCTAGTACAGCTTGACCAATATAGATGGGCTTGCACAACTCAACTTCAGATTTTATCATTTTAACACCTATAAGGTCCTCATCGATAATGTCTCTATCGATGAATAGAGGTGATGAGACCAATTTCTTAAATTTTGTAACATCATTGACTAGTTTATAGTTTACACGTTTTCTAACATCCTCCATCGTCTTACCAAATAGACTATTATTTTATTACTTATAAAAATCTTTTTCAAAATTATTTTGGGCTAGTGCACGTTTCTGGCTGTTGCTATCAATATATGGTTTGAGGAAGGCTTTCTGTCTAACTTTAATAATGCGGTGAACTCTTTTTAAAATCATGCCCATTTCTAAATAAAATTTTAAGATGCTAAAGTGAACTAGATAGTTTTCCTTATCATACTGGGTGAGTAAACGTTTGCGGCAAGGCTTATAGTCGGGTTGACCGCATGATTCTAAATCTTTATGAAATTGTTTCATAAAGTCGGAAAACATATCTTTGGTCACTTCACCTGATTCGGGTGCGAGTGGAAAATCTACGGTTTTATGTTTAATATTATTTGGATAGATTAGATCTATCTCAAAATAATATCCCCAATCACCTTCACATCTGGAATTGCTAGTATGTTAGAAGGGTTGGAGAGATGCTGAATTTCACTATCATCTAACCAGCTAAACTCAGAGTGAGGGAGTGGTTTGGATAGTGAACTACCATATAAATTATTTTGGTCATAATACTTAAGATTGGTATGATCATTACCTACTAATTTTGATTTTAACCTATGTTTATTTACAAATGTGAGACCACCGCGAATTCCTCGCTCAAATAAATTATACATCTCTGGATCTTGTAAGAGATGAATGGTCTCACCAGTCATTTTAAAAGCAGACTTAAAGGACATGGCTGGCAGACTGACAAAGTGGACGGGATCTAACTTATCTTCTTCTAATGCCACTCGTCGAAACTCTTGAAATACATCAGCCAGCAAAAATACATCTAACTTAAGATAGGCAATCATATATTCGCCAAATGTATGGCAGTCAAATTTTATCCATGCATTTTGTGCATGATCATAATCTTCGGTCTTACATTCTGCGCCGGTCAAATCATTTTTAAATTTATCTATGGGCGGAAGAGAAGTCTCGCCGAGTTTACTAATTGCATCAAAATATGCATATGGAAAGACTCCTTTCCGTGTGATGACTTTATCGGTTAGATTTGGATATTGTTTCTTAAGATTTTGTGTTAGTGGAAGAGACTTTAGATTTTGTACGAGGGAGGCAAGTGATGCAGTCATAAATTGGTAGGAATCTAAAAATTTTATATCAAAATAGACCGTCTTATTTTCTTTAGTTTTATCGACAGGCACTTTTGCTGTCATGGCCATAAACTTCTCTCTCGTTTGTGCTATTACATCAAGCTTCCACTCTTTCATTTGACCTAAACCTCCTTTTATTATCATATGGCCGTCGTAGCCCTTGAAATTATGGAAAATGACGGGTAATGTACGCCGTTTCATCCTAAGTGAAAAATTGCATTTTGAACAGAGTGCGTTTCTAAATTTACCAGTGATGTGATCATGGTCGCGCACTTTCTTAATCTTATCATCATCAAATGTTTTACTACATTTGGGGCAAACGTTGCAACTATCAAATTTTGCTTGATCATCTGCTGTCATATGCAATGATCTGCGATAGAGTTCACCATCATACTTTTGTTGAAATTTTACAGCCTGTTCGAGGAATTGTAGGAATTGGTAAATACAATCCTCACCTTGCCAGACGTGCATTTTATTTTTTCTATTTTGGAAATGGTCATGCCATACTTCATAGCAGGATATGGCTGCTGGCTTGTGGATGATATCATCGATATAGCATTCGATGTCAGCATAGATGACACGAAGAGGACTTAGTTCATCGCCATTCTCTCTATATGAAAACTCCTTATCTTTGGGCATGCGCTCCATTTGTAGTTTACCTCGCTTACACCATTCGTAATGAGTTTCAAATCTATTTTTACTCCTAAAGTTGCGAATGCATCTGTCACAGTAATAAATCTCTGATGAGCTAGAATTTCTTAAGTGGTGGTATAAGCGAGAAATTTTGGGAATACCGCAGTAGTGCCATTCCTCACTATCATCCTGTCTTACTAATAAAAGGTTGACAACGTGGTCATAACAACTCGAACGCGAGTTGTAGCGGACACCCTTCAATCCCTTTTCCCAAACATGAAGAACTATTTTGATGTTGTTCAATTTTTCAAATTTTTCTATATCTTTAATTTTCATATCTTCACTATTGCAGTCATCAAACTTTAATTCATTCTCCCACTGTTGATACTTACTCTTACGGTATCGGCTATACTGTACATCATTATAGTGGAGAATGGAGAGGACGGCATACTTAAAACATTGCGATTCGCAATCTACAGAAATGACTGCTGCTTTATTTCTTAAATTTTTCGGAAGTTTAAAGGAGCTTCGTCCAGAGTAGTTCTCTAATAAAGTGATTTTAATCATGGCGGTCTCAATACCATCAAAAACGAGTCCACTATCACGCTCGTTAAATTTATCTATGTTTAATTTTAACCCTTTGATGTGAAAATTTATCCAAGACTCGCAGTCTACAACTTCGGTTGCAGGAGAGGAGGGTATGTGAAACTCCAACCTCTCTACTATTTGACCAGTATGGTGATCGACTTTTACATATTTTATTTTGAGATAGATGAGCGCCTTCATTCTAAAATTGACTAAATTGTTGAAGAGCGCACCAATCAAAGATGAATTTTGATGAAACCATTCTTCAAAGTCAGTAATGGTTTCTGAGGATTCCATCTGGTAGTTCCTCACTAAATTATTTATCGACACTTCAGAGAGTCGGATAGAGGAGGTGCTGTTAGTATAACTATCGTCACTGTGTGTATGTCGAAGTCTATGTGAAGATAGTTCAAAATGTGACTCAAAAGACTGAATGCATAAATCGCAAGAAAAGGAGACATCGTTAACAGAATCATCCCCACCTTCGGAGATTGATGCTGACTTAGGTCTACAAACACCTCGCTTGATGTGTCGGACGAGATCACGCTTCCTCGTGAAGATGTGCCCACAGTCAGCACATTCCCGATCGTTGCATTCCCGCGACAATGTTGACATGGACTCGCTCGAGATGGGACTGGTATCACCTGAAAGAGAAATCATTCTATCATCTCTGTTCAAGTCTCAGTGTATTGTTACAACCTACCTTGACTCAACAACTCTAAACTTTCCTCGAGAAGGGAGGGCGTTGGTGATGAAGTTGATGCCTGAAATTGAGGAAGATGCTATTAGCCACACGTTTGAGGGAGATGAGTGAAGAAATTTTCAACTTACCATTTGAACGAAATTATGTTTAGGGTTGATACTTCAACAAGATAGGGACTTCACTCAAATTTGGAATTCACGAGAGAGCAGTTCACTTATACGCCTCAAATATAGAATTCGCCAGAGAACACTTCACTTATACGTCTCAAAGACAGAGTGAAATGACACGAATGTCACTTTACATATATACTTTCATATTCATCATTCATTGGCTGTTCATTCTGATTGGTTGCTTGTTGATACTTAAGAATTAGAAAACATTTCAAAGTCATTATTCACAGTCAACATGACAAGCCCTCCGACAACACCAAACACAAAATTCTCTTCTCCATGCTCAACACCAAAGGCGCTCGTTGCACCAAACGCTCCAACGAAGGGGAAGGTAGAGAAGGTGTACCGACTGGACAATATCAGAAAGTTGTCATTACCAGCGGACGAGGAAGAGGAGAGTGTATGTGAGAGGGAGTGTCCCGACTTAACAGGCGTGAGGTGAAAGTATCTCCAGTACGATACTGACGATGTGATGGAGATCACCAGCACCAAATTTCTCCACCAATTATGGGAGTGGTACACCCCTAACTCCCAGCCACGAGCTATGGCGGAGTGGGAGTATATCGACAAAGTGAGGCTCGCAGTGGAAGAACGATTGAAACAAGTGAACTGTTTTTGTGATCTATGTGAAGTCAGACTCTGGGACGATATTGACGATGAAGACCTTTTGAAATACATGCCATAATAAATTTTTATTTCGTATTATCTTTGCTTTCATACTGACTTACTTGAATGGGGCTTCAGTGGATGATTTAAGCATGTATACTTTTTCATTTGGAAATAGTAGCACACTTAGTTTAACTTGCAATTCTTATAACATTTCAGATGGATGATAATGGTAGATGAAATAGTGTTAAATAAAATTAAGATAGCTTACATGATTCTGGGATAGTAATCGACTGCGATCCATGTGTAAAGAGCTTGTTAGACTACGGAAGAGAGAAGTGTGTTATGTTGCGTGTGGCGCGTGAGTGTCCTCCCATTTCATTCCATTCATCAATTCATCCCATTGATAGAGGTAGGTAGAACTCATGGTTCTCATAACGTATGCAATGGATAGTTTATAAGGCAACCTTCGACAGTTCCCTGGCGCGAATGCATACTACGTTGAGACAGAGGCAATCACTTGCAAACATGACGCAGAGAGGTTTAACAAGATTGACCATTGCCGAATGTCCCTTGCGGTATACATAGCTACGGGTTTCACCGCCGCCCTTTACAGGAACGCCCGTCGAAAGGAAGTATTACACCGAACTTCATTTCCAACGTTCAAGTTGACTGATAGCAGATTCAACTTAATGATAGTATTCGCCAGTCCGAAGACTGCCCAGGGCAAACCGCGTGGAGGTTCTATCATGTCTTGCCCCATGGTGGCCCTTAAGAGAGCCAGTGGTTCGTTCTCGGGGTGTGTGGTAGGGACTCAGGCTTGCTGTTTCGACTGCGGCTCCGGCAACGGAGCGGGTGGTCGCTTCTCTTGGATGTCTGTAAAGAAAGAAGTAGTGAGTTATCATCTTACATTTTAATTTAGTATTTTTACTTACAGATCTTCTCGGACGCTTCCTCATAAAGGAAATTCGAGATCGGATCACGATGATCGAAGGTGAAGTAGAGACACTCCACCCCTTTCTTCATCCGAGAGTAGCATTTCTCCCCTCTTCCACGCTCGTACAAGAGAGGAGTTTCTGCTACTCTCCCCTTTCTAATAGGGATGTGCAGACGGCTGGAACGCACCCTTCGATCCACCAGCTGCGCCGAACGGTGCAGCTCGTGGTTCGTCTCGACCACCTTAGCCATCTGCACACGGAGTCTCTCCACTTCCTCCTTCAACCTTCGTATCTCCTTCTCCCTACTTTCCCTCTCTGCTAGCAAAGCCTCTTCTCTGGCTTTCCCCTCGAGAGTCTTGAGCCTCTCCTGCTCCAACTCGCCATCCCGCTCGCTTAATCTCTCCTTCACCTTCTTCATCTCTCCGGCCACGTTCTTTAGGTCCTCATACTTTGCCTTGTATGAGAAGGCCTCCTCCTTCAACTTCTACACCTCTTTCTTTAGTCTATCCCGTTCGGGGATCACCGGCGGGCGCTTGAGAAAATTGCGACATTGTGCTGCAATTCCGCTCGCAGTCACGGCTGTAGGGGTCTCGCGATCGAGGTCGACGTCCTCGATAGGTTGCGACTGTAGCTCTCCCTCCTCCTCCTCCTCCCTATCGCTGCTGGACAGCGAGCTCTCGCTACTAAGCGAGGATACAGCGGCAATCGCTTCAATGGCGGATTGTAGCTCAGTGGCCTCAGTGGTGAAGAGTGAACTCCGTTCTTGCTCGTTGGCGGATTGTAGCTCCAAAGAACGGAGCTCAGTGGCGAAGAGTGAACTTAGTTCTTCTTCGCCTACTTCGCCTGCTTGACACTCGCTGTGTTGTGAGTGCCAATTCTCCAACCGCTCACTTAAGCGACTGATTTTGTGGGCTCCACAATAGTAGCGACCGACCCCTATCTGTTTCTTGTTAGTGCAAGCGTGTTTCTTGAAGGCGTCATCTCGGAATACCCTCCGGCATTGACACAGTTTGAAACTGGTCTTCACATTATTGTATTTCGGCATTTCTGAAGCGAAAAACGGAAAACAATGATTTTTACACTTAGTGAGGAATGATAGATTTGAGTGTAGTGAGTGGCACTCGATCCCGTCGACAGCCCGAAGGCCTTGTACTGATCACTAGGGAAGTGAGAGATCTTCCCCGAAATCCGCTATTTACAGCTTAAGACATCATTGTCACTGCCCCGAAGTGGTAACAGCAACGCCGAGTCAAAGGTAGTGAACAGTAGCTGGGATCTAACCCCTCAAAGCTGCCTTAGACTTAGTTAAATTTGAAATCTGATAGCAGATTTGAACTCAGCATACTTGAAAACCTTGAGGAAACATCCCAAGTTATTGCTTTGATCAGCTTGATAGCAAGCCGTAGAGAGCTTGATTCACCAGCGTTTTGCAATGGAGATGTTTAGAGGCCACCCATGACAAGATAGCTAAGACTCAACCGATTGGCGTTCAAAGTGCTACGTTGAGAACTGTGTCAAATGCCCAACATGAGACATGAGTTGTCCCAGCGGTTACGGTCTAAACTATGACACATTCCCTTGCCACACTTATCACTACGGCATCGTCCGCCGTCCCGAAGGAACACCCTGTCAATGGAATATTACAGCAAAACTCTCCGTGTCTTGCTCGCTTTCAGTGAAAAGCCGCTTATACCATGAGAAGACTGGCTCAGACATCATTAAAAATGCTTTCATTGACTTCAGCAGGGTCGAAAACCCCAGAAAACCTCCAAAACTAGTGAATTTAAATTTTCAACTTTTTAGCACTACTTATGAAATTTTATAAGTAGTCTGTCACTTAGGGCAGGTCAATAGCGACGGAACCTTTTTTGAATCAAGTCAAACGGACTTGTAGAAGCAAAGTTACAAGCCTTTAAAGTTTTGGAGTCTTTTATGGCCTGGAGACGAAGGCCATCTCCTGGCTAACCTCTAAGTCTGACGGCTTAGCTGATATCAGCAATGAAATTTTCTAAGTCGGTTTCTTACAGTAACCCGGGATTTGGAATGTCCGAAGCTATCATCGGAGCTCAGAGAGACGACTTACCGTTGGCAATCTCTCGACTGAATGACAAGTTTCTGTCGGTTCCCAGCTTATATAGTGTGTGGCGATCAGCTGATGACGTAATATCTATCATCCAAACACTTAAAACGCTTCTATCGCCGATTCTAGAGGTCCGATTGAGCTGGAAATACATCATTTCCATGTAGAATTTGACGCTGAATCCGAATCTGGCCTCCGTTTTCCCATCCGATGCTTCGTTTTGGTGCTACAGACCAAAACGTCCAAAATTCTATGTCGTTTTTTCGAAAAATGTTGAAAATTTTTTGCCGCCGATTGACTTGAAACTCACCATACAGATAGAGAATTTCACGCTGATTCCAAATCTGAAGTCCGTTTTCCAATCCGATGCTTCGTTTTGACGCTACAGCCCAAAACGTCCAAAATTCTAACTCTGTCGTTTTTCACCAATCTCCCAAAATCTTAAATGGCGTCTCACATCTAAACGAAGACAGATATGATCAAGCCGATTCTTTCAATGAATTTGTCTCACTCTTAGCTTTCAAACGAGCTATGGCACGACTAAATCCGTCCACTGGAAGCCAAGATCGAAGCTAGCTCTCCAGAGGGGGGGGACGTCAGCGAAACTTTTTCTCTCCGATTGCGTTCAAATTCACCATACCGATGCAGAATTTCACGCTGAATCCGAATCTGGCCTCCGTTTTCCCATCCGATGCTTCGTTTGGGCGCTACACAGCCAAGCGTCCCAAATTTTAACTCTGTCAAAATTTTGAAGAAAAATTTTTTCTCGCCGATTGAGCTGGAAATCACACCACAGATGCAGAATTTTACGCTGAATCCGAATCTGGCAGCCATTTCACCATCCACGACAACCTAGACGGTCGCCCACGTCAACCTAGACGGTCGCCCACGTCAACCTGGACGGTCGCCCAAGTCAACCAGGCGGTCGGACCAACTCACCCGAGTCTCACACTCTGTCGTTTTCGAGGGGGGGGGACGTCAGCGAACATTTTGTGAACGAGGACCAACCTGGCCGGCACACCACGACAGGCCACAACCTCTGTCGTTCCAGAGGGGGGGGGAGTCAGACTCGAAGCACCACGGCGGCCGACCACGACACTCTGCCGTTCCAGAGGGGGGGCGCACCGGTCGAGTGTTCGCCGTTTTATTACTACTCATATAGTAGATGAAAAGTTGCAATTATGCTATTTACTATGTAAGCTTAAAGTGGGATGTCTATGGGATTGCAACCTCTAATTTCATGGAACACTTAATAGATGGAATAATTAAGCATTGAGTTGCACTCTCAATTGAAAAAATGGGAATAGATCTGAATAGCGGCCATTCAGCCAATCTGAGGAATCATCAGCGTGCCTAGTATGACCTTGCGGACGTACAGTTCGTTGTCTTAGTAGTGTCAACTCAAAAAGAAGTAAGCATATATAGCATTTTGCAAATCATGGATTAGGGTAGATGATGCTATTTAATTTACTCCAATGGAAGCGTCTATTACTTTAAATAGTCTTGCCAATAAGAGTTTTTTCTTACGTTTTTCACGTCACAAATTACCTAATGCTGAATGAATGCTATGTAGAGTGAATATCATAATCAAAGACCGCGATTATGATTAACTTTGAGATATGCATGTAAATGCTGGGTCCACAATATTATTTAGATAATAAACTAAGCCTAAGTATGCGAATCATGAAATCACAACCTAAAAAAATTGAATTAATTCACACAGCCTATATAGATGTAGCTGAATTCTAACTATTTACCTGTATAGCTCAATTTCTAGCATTGTGAGCTGAACTTGCAAAGAAAGTTTTAGATGACATTTTAATCAAAGAAAATTAATTGGAATTTATCCTTCGACGCACAGATAATTCGCTTTTGCTTTTCATATCACATATCAGTTTCAGTCGTCGGCAGTTTACAACAATAAGCACCTGCTCCAAAGCAATATAATCAAGTCTTCCGAAAGATTCCTTATAATATCCGAATTCTCCTTCGAGACAATCACTTTGGAAGTGTCCAAGTAGAAGAAATCGTACTTTTTTGTCCTTTACAGGTTAGAGGACACGGTCATTATTCCATCTACAGTTTGCGTCAACGCAGATGTCTGCAGTGTCAGTGTTGCCTCGCGCGATTTGCCTTTTGAGCGGAGCATTTGATGTAAATGACTCACTTGACTTTGAATACTTATAGGAGCTATTATTTCATCATTCAAGTGTATACGAGCAGTTGCACTTTGGTTGTTCAATTGTTTCACATTTTAAGAATGTGATAAATGAATGCTGCAGTCTCATTTTTACGAACTTGCACCAAGCAGCGACAGTTTTGTCGTCAAAAATCAAGAGAATAAGAAATACCTTTTGCTTTTCGAACGATGAGGGATTCTAAGCACCAGCGGATAATTTTGTTCATCGAATTGATGATGACTTTTCTTTGTTGTAAAGATCAACAAAGTCTGACCAAAAAACTGTCACAGATTCGAAATCTTCACCAGATTTATTGGGAATGTGAAAATGAATTTTCTGATCATTTGATGAAAGCCAATTATTTTTAATATAGTAAAAACATCCCAGTATTGCTTGCAGCCATACAGGGAGTAAATTTGAGATGCTCAATTAGCATATTAAGAGAAATTTCGACGGGTAGTCATTAACCTGCAGATTATGTCATTACAAAGTTATCTTTGTTTACATTTGATGCAACTCAGTTACAGTCCGTGTGATGTAATATAACTGCCTGATTGAAATGTCCTTGGTTTTATGATGTTATTACTGATTTTATGATGTCAAATCGTAAAACATCTGCCTCAATGACTTTATGCCACAAAGAAATTCTCCACAAAATCTTATTTTGTAAGCATGAGTTTCAAAATATCCCACAGCTTATATGTAGTAGAGAATTTTACTTCAGAGCGATGGAACACAAACAGGCCCAAGTTTTCAGATTTTTCCGTATCTGCAATTCTATACATGACAACTTCGGAACAAATTGTGCAGCTGATTAATTTGACTGCATGTCTCGTGCTAATGATTTTTCTACATGTCGAGCATCGTTTATGTGAGCACTTTTTGTATCACTGCTTTTTTTGCAAAATCCATATCATGACAATGCAATGGATCGCCAAATAACGGAATCAGTCAACATCAAAAACAGTTTACAACAGAAAAGGATCGTCATCAACAACAAAACAGAGTGGAACCAATCAAACATGCCAACGGTAGCAACACAGAAAAACTAGGATAATAATGAACTGTGAGCTATGAGACTATTGAATAATGAACAACGGAACTACGACAATCAATGAACTGTGGGGTATATGTGCATATTTGTTAGATATCGATAATGACAGTGATAATTTGTAATTCAGTGTAGAGATTTCAAATGATGTAGTATTTGATTTCCAAAAAAATTTTGACTCAGGATTTCTTTATATCGCAATTGACAAGGCCAGATCGGCGAAATATATTTTGATAAATTACATAAATTTTTGTGCGTAAAAAGACTGAAAAACAATATTATTTCAATAATTTCAGCTTATAAACAACAAAAAATCACATCTTCTTCGTTTCGTCAAATCCCTGTCTAGTGAACACGATTGATTCTGATACCGAAGTAGATACATTGCATCTGCAATTTCCTTACTCAGGGGTCATGCACCTTCGTTTGGCTTGGTCTAGAAGTAGCACCCACAATTCAAAAGAAGGGGAAGCCGGAAAGAATGGCATTCAGTAGGCCTATTTGAAGATAACTTGCGGATCAATGTATGAGCTCAAGAGCAAAATACTAATCAAGTTCGAAAAGAAACAGAATTTCCATCGAAAATGTGTGACCCGCAATTGTCCAACCGCGGCACCGCAACTCTGCTAGCAATTAAAATACATGATTGACAATTCGATGCATCGTTGAGAAGATCGGGCCAACTTGAACGCGCCTTTGGATTCGATTTCTACTTGACTCGAATTAAGATAAAAAATAAGTTGGCTGGCAATACCAACACGCCGTTGATATCTTTACTCTTATGGTCTGTGTGTGCGTTAATACAAATAAAATAGTGCGTGTTATACAAATAATACACAATATACAAATTACATAACTTATCAATGCGATCTTACATTTGTAGACTTCAGTAGAACATATAAATGCAGAAGTTTGAATCCGATGTTACCCCCTTGAACATTGCGGACTCAGCCTTTAGGGGACGACTTTCACTAAAGCACATGGCACATTTCTGACCGAATGTCACTGAAATTAGGTAATTATAAATCGCATAACTCTAAAGACTGTAAACATCAATCTTTACTGACCTGAAATTCACCACATGATGGATAATCAATAATCATGGAGTCATTCGTGATCGGTCCAGGGCCAATGTCCGTCGGCTTTGATGCTACGCTGGCTATTTTGTCTAATGTACCTACCCAGATAGCCTAATCCAGATATGAAATACAAAATTTAACCGAAAATTATGACTAATATGTGTATGAAATATACTCGTATTTCACTTGAAATATGCGGAAATTGATTTACTTCAGGGGTCTTTATTTTGATTTTGCCTCGTATACTAGGATGAACTTTTGCTCATCTCCTAATAAGATGAGCAGATGTCGTGAAAAAATATCATAATAATCATCAACAATCAAGGTGGCGTTATAAGCACAAATGCTTAAATTACTTGACTTAATTACTTATGAGCAACGATTAACATGATCATTCTACCTTTGATGATTTATCAGGACGTCAATCCGCTCGCTGAATAATACTTCTGAAGACAAGCCGTAATCTGCATATACTTAGCATGTAATCAGTGCATAAACACTAGAGTGAAAACAAGAGTATAAAAGGCAATACGTTAGCATTTTATCTTCATTTAATCTCCCTATACACTTGTTATCTGAAGTTGTATTTTTTCATTTCATAGACAACATAAGAAGTTATCAATTAATTTCAAATCATTTCCTCAATTGAAGGGAAGAAAGGCCTGCAACAGTAGCGAAGCAGTATGATTTGCAACATTCACAACAGGTTTTGAACATTTATCAAAGGAAACACCTTTCTCGACACTCACCTTTCTCCCGTTGCCCCTCTCTCGCTCATCAAGAGAATTCATTTTTTCTGGAGAAGGGTTAGCAATCGTTCAATAAAACAGGGAAAAGACGCATCACATAGACTTCGATCTCCTCAATCCGCAAAATTTGCACCAAATCTAAATTAAGTAGCTGTGCCTTTGTGTAAAGCGTTCTTTAATTCTTGAAATCAAAGATAATCAAGTTCCCAGAAGGCATTAAGTCTTTAACATGCAGAAGTGCGTTAATTATTAGACGAGGCAAGCAATATGAGTCTTATTCGTGTAATTTGAACATTGCAGAGAATACAAAATACGCGGATATGAAGCAAACAACAAAACAATTAGCAAAGGAGAACTATCTAATCCCTTATTTGCCGGAAAACTCGTGAGATTTGGGCATAAAATTGTCAATTCATTATAAGCTCTTTTACTTTATAATTTGATATTCACCCAAAAAAGAAGAAATAAGTCAACAGTTCTCTCTTCACAGATGAAAAGCTTCCTTTGTCTTTAAAGCCATTGTTAATGCAGATAAAACGGTGATTGAGAAATAAGAAACAAGGTGCCACTTCTAAGCCAAAATTTGCCTTCTAGTTTTCCCTGAGGTGCATTGCTCAGCGCAGAGAAACCCAAGAGTCTTATCAAAGCACCGGTTAGGAAAGGGGAAAGACAAATCAAACGTTCCTATTGAGGCAGAATCGTGCGCATCTATCGCATTTACCTTAAGGCAGTGCGCCATAACATAAGGTATGGCAATAGCCAAAATACAGTGGCGTTCATTTATAGCGTATTGCCAGCATTTGGGATCACAGGTAAGGAAGAGTAAGAGTGGGAAACATCCGGCACTTCTCCTTATCCCTATCCTTATCTTTCAGTCTTGTTGTCTATCTTATTCCTTCAATGCTCATCATAATCATAAGTCTTTCGTTCGCTATTTACCTCCCGATGGACTTCGACACAAACGCAGTCAAATTTGCGAATAACTGACAAAGTAAATATGCTTCTAACATTCTCACAAGCTCGCTATTTTCAATTACGGTCGAGATTTTTTCTCGGCTCTTTGGTCACATGATATCAATCAACTCGATTTGATGAGAACTTTTCGGCATTCCTTTTCTTGATATTTTGTCGTACATGATTGGTTAATAATTCTTTGCAATTTATTTATTGTCGTTAGTTCATTTTATCGTCAATGAGTATACGTATAATCAGGCATGTTTTGATCTCGATCGTACAATTTATTAGATTTTCCAGTAATATAATTTTGCGAAGATATCAAATATCAGCGTTAGGGTGCGATAATTCGAAGATGCATTTTAGATGCAACAACGGATGTGGAGATAAGTGTGACAACAAAGGTTTGCCGCACAACATGAGGGAGGGTTACTGATAAATGCAGTGATCATAAAAATTTTCCTTTTGAATTGTTGGTCTTAAACAGTGAAATAGGTGCGAGTTTTGGCAGATTTTGTGAGATTATCTACAGTCCCTTCAATTTTTAGTTAAATGACACTATCTTAGTCGATCCCATTCATGAGTTGCAATGTTTCTATGATGATGGAAATTTAGCGTCACACTCCCCCACTGTGGGCTTTGAACGGTGCTGACAGATTTAGACTTAAGATGGATCGTTGGGACACTTTTAATGCAGATACTTTTCCTGCCGACTTCAAACGGCATTTTCGGGATTCGACATCTAGACCAGAAGATCGCTATGCAAGCACTTAATTAAATCACTGCGACCACGGAGACCACGTATCTGCAGAAGAGATCAGCACTGCTTATTCAAATTTACTACTAAATGCATCTCAAAACATAAAAAGTACATCGCAGATTTTTTATTGTTTCTTCTTCTTCCTCTTCCTGACATCTTCTTTCCAGGATAGGGTCCACTGTCACAAAATTGAACATGATAGACTACTATTCAATCTTTTACTACAAACGATAAACATTATCCTGATGCCAACATTTTACATCGTTTACCTCATTTGACTAAGCTATTGCATTAATCAACATCTTTAAAAAGTTGTTTTGATATGTAAAATTGAGCACATATAGTGTTCATCACATGCTATTCGTAAGTTTACTTTGTCCCTAAATATCACCTCCTTATTTTTGTAAGCAGCAAATCTGTCTCTTTAGCAATCCACAATAAATTACCGGTTCATCACTATACGTAACTCAAAATGTTTTCGTATTAAATATGAGCTTCAGGCGGCTATTATCATGCTCATCAGTTAAGTGGAACTCATTTAGATTTTAAAAGTGCGTCCTGTTTTAAAGTATAGTTGATAACACGGTTACTAAGCTTCATGCATGCACAAAACATAAAGAAATTCTTTGAAAGGCATGCCTAATGACTATTAAGTTTTTTTTAGTCCATTCGACAATGCCGCTGTTTAATTGATATAAGAAGCTTTATCTCATTTAGAAGAAATTCAATTTGAAGAGTTTTTGTCTCAATCAAATGTGGTGTGAGCCCCACCAGATTTAAATCATGACGACTCGAATAGAAAACGCCTGCCTTGCCTCTCTGGAGTGCAAGTTTCGAAAATCCTAATGGGGGCCGAAAAATTCCTCCCTCCTGAAGCATTACCGACAATAAAATATCTGCAAAACAAATAAGGTCTAACCCGATTTACTTAAGATGGACCACGCTCATTTTTTTAATTTAACGAACTTACAACTTGCGACCTCAAAGCCAAATTAAGGCAATCAGGTTTTGCCAACCTTCGACCAGTTTATTCGTAATTTCGTACAATTTTGATAAGTATCGTACATAATTCTATAAATTCTATTGATTCCGTAATGGAATTCCCAGTGTATTCTTATCAAAGACAGCGACCGAAGAAATTGGCTACCCTGGTTCCACTTCATTCATTATTGTTCATTGATGTATTAGAAAGTACAATCATTGATCGCGTTAAGATGTTTGCCCTAGACATCGATGCGTTTATTGTAAGGATCTCCGACTTGAAATAAGCTTCCTGAAGACAATATCCGCCAGATTTGCATTTTCTCTCCACCTTTCAACAATTAATTCGGCTCTAAATATCGCAATCCTCAATCTACAGCAACGCAACTTGTGTTGGATAGTTGTATTTTGTAAACTGACGCCATTTCTGGTTTGAACAATCAACTGTTCTACGACAGAGCGCACAAGATCGATGTTATCTCTTTCAAGTGATTAAGAGCCGCACCAGATTTAAATCATGACAATGTCTTAGATCCTCTTGATCCTCAAGACGCCAATACTCACGCTTGCAGTAAAGTATGCATCGGTTCAAAATCCGATTGTAAGTTCCACTTGAGGGCAGGCCAAATCAAAGTCCCAGTGGGCAATTACTCGAGTTTTCTGCAACGACAACAAGTGTGATCACATCAATTGAATTCAATTGCTGAAAAGGTGTTCATCAATCGAGGGCAAACATATGTCAACAGTCGATTCTAGCAGTTAATGACCGATTGTCTCAATCTATTCATCGATGTTTATCTACAGCCTGCTTGATAATCTCAGATTTTTACGCGCAGTTACCCGTGCCTCTCATAAGCAGCTCTTAGGGCTCTTACCAGCGTCCTCTGAATTAATTTAAGGAGGGGCTCAATCTAATATGGAAGAGAAAAGCTAAGCAAATTGTCGAAGACAGGATGACTTAATCGTTTAATCGCACGGAAATATTAGATTTAACGACCAGACGTTCTCAGTCGGTGAAATGCGACGGTATGGCGGCTAGGTGAAGCTTCTCATTTAGAAGTGAATAGTTAACAAAGGATAGACTAGCGGCTCCATACTGTTTCTTCTGGAGATGGGGAACTAGTTGTTGCAACTTCATTAGGTTCAATTTATTTTCAAAGAGGTCAAGTTCGTTGCAAACATGTGCACGAAAGGATAAGACCGACCCATCTTTTGCGGCTCGAAGAATGCGGGGCAACAAATCAGTTTTAAATAAAGTTATCAAAATTAGATGAAGACTCTCTTCACTTTATTTACTCCACTAAAGCAAGGGTTAATGTGACAAAAATTAAAAATCGTTGGAGCGAAAAAGAAAAACAAATACCAATAGAGAAATGAAAGTAGAATGCTACATTTCGAACAATTTCAAGCAGTTTTACTGCAGTCTTAAATCTACAGAATTAGTTTAAATAGGTTTCATATGTTAATGAATAAAAAGACAGGACATAGGAATTTAACGACATTGAAGTTTGAGTCACTTGTTACATGTACATGCGATCAAATTGCCAGTGAGAACATTTCTACATGTATTTAAGAGTACAAAAATAACAGTAGCCCACTGAGGTTCTTCAAAATTAATCGCAGAGTAGACAGATGAATGCTAACAAACACAATTCGTCTCCCTGTAATAAAATCTGAAAAGGTTGAGTATGTTTCATTGACTTTCTTGATTTAAAACATGAACTGTGCATCTCGACTGAATTGATTGGTTTTTACCGTAAAATGGGGTAACTTGGAATGGCTTTTGATGATTTTTATAATAAAACTCATATAAGCCTTTATCTCAGAGAAACGAAACTTTACATAAACTGCAGATTGTGTCTTATCTTCAAAATAATCTATTAACCATCTAATAATGTTAATGAAAAATTAAAACAAATCAAATTCAAAATCATCACATTTTTTTCGATTTTATGGGATAACTTGGAACACATATTCAAATACAATGAAGGAGTGGCAAAATACCTTTACACAGTCCACAGAAATTCAAATGCTCATTTAAGACAATCTCTGCACTGAAAATGGATATTGGTTGATCTTTCATTGCACTGACCACTGCACATATCCAATGGTGGCACTGAATACACTGAAGGCAATCATATCCTGTATAAGTTGCATATGAACATCGGCACAAGTAACAAAGATCGTCCTCTTCACAATCATCACAGTCCTCTTCTGATTCAGAAGACGAAGAATCTTTCTTGACTTTCAGCGGCCACGGTTTCCACTGCTTGCTTGTGGGCGTCCACATAATTTACCAAACGGTCCTGCTACCTCAGTCTCATTTAAAGTGGCAATGGACAAATACAGGCCAGGGGAAATCTTCGCCCCTCTTTTCTTCTTTCCTAGATCTTGACCTCTGTTGGCTTGAAGCCTCTTCAAAACAGAATGGTCTTGGTTTCCTCCAACTTACCACTCACCAGGTCTGTTCCACCTGGTAGACGATTTAGAGGTTCTGCTCTGTTCATTGGACGAAGACAAGTGCATCGAAAGCCGGAGATCAAGTTCTTGGGTACTTTTTTCATTTTCGTCTTGTGTCATAGCTCTGACGCAGTGTGACATCAGACAGATGTTAACTTACTTGCTACACAGTGACGGACCAAGATAATCAAATAATGTATGTTTCTGATGCAACTGTTCCAAGTTACCCCGCTTTGCGGTATCGCCCTGACCAATATGCTTTCAGCTTCTTTTGATCCAGATTGTGCTGCTGTGTCGATAAGCATTCATTGAACGACAACGATTTTTTCATCATCGGTGGCTATTATTCTCAGGTGAACAAGTAGCCTGCATTGTTCTATATTTAAATATCCTACTCTATTACTCCAACAAGTTCAATTTCTATCGTAACTAGTGTTAACATGGTGCATTCTGGAATCATGGATAAATGACTTTTGGCATGAACCATTGATCTCAAGACCCGGGCTTAAATCTAATCACAAATAGCAGTCACAGGGGAGGAAGTGCTATCTGGAACTGGAGCTTAAAGTTGTCCAGTTTTTCAGGATGGCACACGGAATCGCCCGGTGGCAGGCTAATATTTAATATATGTAAATATCATTTAAAATGACAGGCTTTCATCAAAAGTAATATGATTGTTGATTAATTTAATCATTCTCATATGATTTCTTATTCTTACTTTCCGTTGGACAGTAATCTAAACTGATAATTTCATGGCAAAATATATTGTCGATATATTGATCTTGTAATAAATATCATGTTATAAATCTTGTCCATGTTGAACTTTTTAAATTATGCTCACTCAGTCAACTCATTTTGTGATGACCTTTTCTTGCTCAAATATCTACTTTATTCTCAATTAATGAGTCTCTCGCTTTTGAATTTTCCTGCCTTGATGGATCTCGAGACCGAACAATCTTGAATGAAACACGCTTTTATACCTTCTTGAAATAGTATGGACGTTTTCTTCCGTGTATATCAGCGTGTCTCTCACTACAACATTCGTTCAACAATTTGAAGTTTAATATCGTGATTACGTAATTGCGGTTTTTACTTATGATTACGGAAATTATTTTGAAGATGAATGGAATTAATTGGAGGATCAAATAATTTCAAAATCCTATCAGTATTAGATTCTGCAACAAAGGTACAGAAAAAAATTACATTGTCTTTTATTGAAATGCGCAATTAGCATATCAAGTGACATTAGGTATTCATTAGGTATTACATCTAACACACTGCTGACATGTCGTCCAACTTAGTGCGCCTGTAATAATCAATAAAATGAGATTAATTATATTAAAAAAGGTAGAGTAAAGTATGCGATCACTTCAAATAGATCTATAAGCTAAACAAAGGACAACAATAGGAGAATATTTGTATCTAAAACATTCTCACAATCTAAATGGCGTTCGAGGGATATAAAACACATTTTACATTCGATTTCTAAATTACAGTTTTCTGTATAACACTCTAATTTTCTAACTCTAATGTCACTATAATTTTGTTGATAAGTGGATGGGCATTAGAATTTTAGGTTCGAAGTGAGCTTGTGATAACAACTGAAATCCATCAGACGCCCAATCATGAGCTCATCATAGCAGTCACAAAATACGTATGTTACTTAAAACTTTATCGAATGATGAGTTGAGCGTGCTCGTGAAAATTCCTTAAAACACACCTCTAAAAACAAATTAATTATCTTACGTAATGATAATAAAGCAAAACAATTGAGCCTCATGCTTTATAATAAACTAATAAAGCAAAATATTTTGTCGAAATGTTTTCAATAAATTGCACCAAATACATGTGTAAGTTAATGCAATAATGAATCAATGGATACATATTAATTCCAGTTGAGATAACAGTATACTATATTGCTTCCGGAAAACTCTCCAACTGTTTCAGACGATGTTATTATTTGGCAAACGTTTCAGTGGCTTACAGCTCACCTTGGTCACTGCCAGACAAGATGATACAACAAAGATACATACAATAAAGATATTATCTTGTCTGGCAGTGACCAAGGTGAGCTGTAAGCCACTGAAACGTTTGCCAAATAATAACATCGTCTGAAACAGTTGGAGAGTTTTCCGGAAGCAATATAGTATAATGCAATAATGATTTGCTATATTTTCTTCACTTTGGAAATTCTATTGGAGTTTTCATTTCGATGCTGAACTCATAGTGATATAAAAGACGAATTGATTATTCGCAATGAAGCTTGATATTTGATGAACATATAGGAAGAATAAAATTCTTTCTGGAAATGATTTACTGTTAAAAGCATTTAAAATCCGATTCCAGTTGAAGTGAACTCAGAGAAGAGGCACAATGTTCTCAATCAATCACCTTTATGAAGGATAGAATAGGAATAGAAGATGCAACTGCATAGTTGCGAAAAAAAAACTTTGAAGCGCACATGCTAAAGTCCCGTTCCGATAGGTCCGGCGACACTTTGTAGAATGATGCCATCATGAATAATCGAACCAGAGTTCCCGACGTTGACAAGCACTCACATTTTTCAGTCTGTCAAATCGGTGTTTCACTGTTCGTTTAACCTCTACTTCTTTTTCAACACGGATGTTCTAGTGATATGGCCCTGAGGCCGAGTCCTCCACGTACCCGGTTCCATAATATAAAGGGTTCAAAAGAAAATATTCTTCGGGTACTTCCAAGTACCCGGGTACTTGGAAGTACCCGAAGAATCTTTTCTTTTGAACCCTTTATACGGATGTTCTAAAGTTGATAAAAATTTCCACCGGAAAATAGACCAAACTTGCAGCGTTGATATTAAATAACTTCCTTCTCCTTCTAATCTCAATAGTACGTGAGCGAGTACGAAGTTGTGCAGCAAGCGAAGTCGCACCTTATGAAATTTATCATAGCATTCCACACATCTTGGCATAGAAATAGATTGTTTATCTGAAGTTCACTAGAATGGCAATTGACTCAAGGTCGCAGAACATCCGGGGGAACTAAGTGCGGGCATGAAGAACCAATGAAAAAGTTAGTATTATGCATGTGACTGATTCTAACCCAATAATTCGACCGGAGACAAGTGTATCTAAGTGAAAACGCGTGCGATTTATGTGCCAATATCGTGTATTGCATGAAACTTTACTTCCATTCTAGAGGTTTTATTGCCATCAATTTCTATGCATCTTGGCTACATGTACAGTAAGTGTACTACAAAATCGCAAGTCTGCCGGATCAGATCGCTTACTTTTCATAAGTAGCGTGGCTTGAAACATCCTATTCAATGGATAAATTGTGACATGCTGGTTATAAACACGATTTTATTAATTTATTGACTGTAGATTTCTGTCGGAGAGGTATTTCTTCAAAATGATTTGTGCAGAAAGCATCTACAGCATCTACAGATCATGCTCTTTCATGGCATTGGTCGTTTTTATCCATAGTCTCTCTTCTTTGACCCGCTTTACACTCAAATATGGATTGACTTCACAACATATTCACAAAATTTTTAGCAAATATGTTCCATTTCCTCTCCAGATAAGATGGTTGTAGACCTGCACTCACTCATATGAAATAACATGATCTGTCGATACTTTCATACTAATCATGTGGAGGAAAACCCTTTCCCAATGAGACATGCGCGTACAGT
Organism: Prostheceraeus crozeri; assembly: GCA_907163375.1. Taxonomy (NCBI): domain Eukaryota; kingdom Metazoa; phylum Platyhelminthes; order Polycladida; family Euryleptidae; genus Prostheceraeus; species Prostheceraeus crozeri. The sequence goes on along the minus strand of CAJQUW010016961.1, from coordinate 129,304 downwards.
CAATATCTCGATAAAATTGTGTTTATAGCATTGTGTTCCAATTCCTCCATTGAAAATGCATGGGTCTTTCAAATCCGACGGACTTGCAGTTTTGTAGAAGTCGTGATGTGTACAATGTTGTGTGAAAGCCTCAAGTACAACTTTGTTCCTAGCACAGCTTCGTGCTTACTCCCGGACTGCGTGTCCAACAAGTGTATTTTTCATTGCACTCTCTACATCAAGATTCAAACTGATAGTCCGAGAGATACTGACGTTTTCTTCCTGAATTCACGCTCGATCTTCTTATTATTTTCAGTTTGTAGATTGTCACCCAACTTCAGTAAAACGACAATTCTTAAGCTGTAGTTCACAAGTCGTCTTGCAAATTATGGAGCGTCAAACATAGAAAAATTCAGTTTGTTTATATAGATCCATGTACTTCCGAGCTTGGCACATTTAATAACGTAATGATCTGACATTCATTTAATCACTCAAAATGAGATCTGTTATCTTTTCTACTGTGATTGCATTTTTAGGGTAGATTTCTACCACAACAGCTAGAAATGCGATATTTCTTGCAGTACCTGGCTTGACTGATTTTCTTTTAATATTTATATAAGCGCGGTGATGATTTTGAAGTGCACATGGGCTTAAGACAGGGTACTGCTTCGAGCCCATTTCTATTCATAATGGTAATGGAGCTATAGTTAGCAGGAAAAGCAGTGAAAAGGGAGCCATGAAGAAATTGTTGTATGTTGATGACCTGGCGGTAGTAGAGAAGGATGAATTTGAGTTAGAAGAGAGGCTAAAAGACTGAGATAGAAATGTCACGTGTCATGGTCTGAGAATTAGCTTGGTGAAGACGGAAGTGATGTGGATAGGCGGAGAGTGGAAAGACTTGGCTGTGGGTGTGAGAGAAGTGGAACTAAAGCAGGTAGATAAGTTTGTGTACCTTGGTGGAATGGTCTCTGAAGATGGTCGGGGTGATGCAGAAGTAAGAAAAAGGATACAGGCCGGAGCTGGGGCATGCAGGAAAGTGGCAGGAGTGCTGGCGGACAGAAAAATTGGTCAGAGGATACGAGGAAAGGTTTTGGAAACATGCATCTTGCCAGCATTGACATGCGGACTAGAAACGATGGCACTAACCGACCAGTAGCAAAAGATGTTGCAAGTGTGTGGAAATAACTGGATAAGGCGCATCTGTGGTGTAAGGTTGGTGGAGAAACGAAGAATGGCGGAGCTGAGGGAGGAAATAGGATTGAAGAAAACGGTGACACAGAAAGTGGTGGAAAAGAGACTGAGGTGGGCAGGGCATGTGGTAAGGATGGGAGACGAAAGGGTGGTGAAATAAGTGGAAGAGATGGATGACACATGAGAAGAAGAGGGGGACGGCCAAGGATTAGCTGGAAGGACTCCATCAAAAAAGAGACCTTTTTTTGGAAAGCACAGAAGAAGACTGAAGGACTTGGAAGAAGAAGGAGAATGACTGATTGAAATGGCGGCAAATTGTCAGGGAAGCGTCTAAAGGATGCGATGGAGAATACATGACGTGACTACTGGCTGCGCTTTTGATTATGAATTGTTATTTGTATGTGTATGGTTTTTCCCCCTACCCCTTTTCAGGAGAAATGGAGTTGTTAAAATAAATTAACGAAAGCGTCATGACAACAAGTTTTATTGTTGCAATTAAACAAACATGCACTTCAGCTCGTAACAATGACAGTCGCAGAATTTCTTTTTGGTGCGCCACTTCATAGGTGACTCTTCTTAATCTATCAACACTGATTTAGATGGGCACCTGACTGAGCAGTTGAAATGGCCAACAACAAACAGACATTGTCCATTCTAGTCCCAATTACTTGTGCAAAGCGAAAATCAGATTTCTATGGATATTTATGCTATTTGAAATGAATGTTGAAAGATAAGAATTTTGTTGAATAGATATTGAACCGATTCATGACAGATTATATATAATTAGCGTTGATCTGTTCACACCACCGCTTCGCCGCTGCTGCACTGACTCATTCACATCGTACGCGGCGCGTCACTCACGCGTCCAGAATTTTCGTTCACAACCTTAATAACGCTATGGGACTGTTCACAACGGACGCTCTGTGTCCGGTGTGAATGGACCTTAAATCTGCTTCAGATATTCAATTTCAAAGCTTGAGGCTATCTGACATTAATTCCTTAAATTTTGGCAACTGAAAATTTTAATCCCGAAACATTCAAATTCAGAAAAATAATGTGTGAAGGAATGATGAATTCATTTAATAATTCAAGAGCACTAAAATTTTATTTGTCATTTACTCGATCCAAGTCAAATCAATACACTGAATGTCAAGTAAAGAAAACTGACTTCACTTCATGCAGTGCTAGCAGTTAAGCATTTTTTCTTGTTTTCCAAAACATTCCATCCATTCTAATGACGAAATGATGTTAGACTGGACCTGAGAAATAATACTACCTTGTTTGCTCAATGTCCATACCGGTTAATGACAAGATTCTTATCGAATCAATAGTTTCAATGACATGTTTCTCTCAATAAATGTCGTAACACATGAATTAATTGTGTTTTTCACACAATGAGACTCGAAAGGGGCCGAGGCCACCTTCCATGACTAGCAATTTACAAATGACTCTAATTTCATGTTTAGGAGAGATAAAATCAGAAGATGCTCAAAGAATTTTAAGATTTTATTATCAATTTAATATTCGGAAGCAAAATTGCATGAAACTGTTACACGCAAGTTAAACTATGACTTTCTTGAGATCATTGATAAGATATTCGTGGTAAGGTGTCAATCTTTCTATTGTGTCATAAGTGCCAGCGTCCTTTAATGCTATTTACTTTCAGTGCGTTCCAATGTCAGCAATTTGTAATTCAGCGCCAGGTGGGTTTGCATTGTTATGATTTCAGCCAATCGCTTCTTCCCTTATAGCTCATTGTTGTTCTACCTGCCAAGCAATAGGCGAAGAAAGGGAGTTTTCAAGATTCCCTAACAAGAAACTTAATTATGTTAAATAAGCCTATATAGCGCGCATCCGGGAATTCGGTTTTTGAGTCAGTAAGGCGATCATTTTCGTGCAACTTTTCCAAAGCGAGCAAACAATGTCAGACAGGGACTCAACCTCACCGGTCAACATAGATAGGCGTTCGACGACCCAGTCTCCTCCTACAGAAAATGAAAATCACAGTAAATCGAAAAAAATCGGTGGATTCTCGATTAGTAGCATTCTTAGTAAACCTGACAAGAAGATAAACTCAGCATCATGTCCTGACGAAGCTTCGCCCCCGACATTTGGTCTCGGAGCAATGGCTGCTGCAGATGCTGTATCGAAATCATCATTGTCTTTTTTCTTTCCGCAATTAGGACCTCAAAATTTCGACGGAAAAATTCCTCCTTGGTATACACAATGGTTTCCAGGGCCAACTGCATCTCAATATTTCAATCGACCAAATGAAGGTAAGGAAGGATTCATAAATTTCTCTGATGCTTTCGCGAATAAATGAACAAGTAGCTGTGGACATGACTGCATTTTTTTAGCTATGTTACCGCTTATGTAGATCCAGGAAAAAATCATGAAAAATTCAGCAATTTTTCAGTAATGCATTCAAAGCGATTAATAAAGAAAGGGTGCTCATATAGGAACAGTAATTGATCATGCATTTCAAATTAAGAAATTCTAGCGGGATTTTTGGGAATAAAGGTGGCTGAATATAAAAGTTTAAAAAATAGAAAATGCTGTAACCGAAAAATTTCATGGCTAATATCAGCCTTCAGTACACAGCGTACAAGCACGAAAATATAAGAGGAACGAACATGGCAATCTAATTATCTTCATAAATGTAAAAATATGATAGCCGCGGTTAATTAAATCAGACAATTAGTATCTTTTTAATACAAGTGTCTATTCTTCAATTATCAATGTAGAGAAAGCATGAAATAATGTTCTACTGATTTGACATTATTGATAACAAAATTTTGATGTATATAATGATTTTCTTGTGCGCATTAGAGATTTATTATAGGTTATCACTTTTTAAAAATTTTATCTTGTTGCATCATTAAACTTTTTCATTTTTTATTGACTTAATTTGTTTGTTTATGATGCAACTGTAATTGATATTTGTCATTTGATGAACAGTGCACTTAAATTTTGCAATTTATTCATCTGTCTCAATTTACTTATTTAGTTAACATATTGAAGACAAAAATATCCTGCTGCGCATTTTAATAATTAATCATCTTGCAAGCATTCATACATACAATTTTGAAGTACTATATTGTATACATTTTTTGCTTATGAGAGATTCACTAAAAACTAAATAGAAAACATTAAGATCATAAACACAAACATACAATTCAAAAACATTTTGTTTAACAGCAGTTGTATCCAATTACAGCAATAAAGTTAGAAAGTAATGTGATGTCACAAGGATGGTATTCTACTAACTTCTAGCCGATACTAAGATATCAAGTATGTCTGATTCATGTACACGTGACGCCTTACCTTCTCATTACATAATTAAACGCCAAAGTTCACTTATGTAAATATTTAAGAAACTTCTTCTTTTTCCAATATAATTTGCAGAGAATATCTTGCATCACAGCTATGAAGGTTGCTATAGAACTCAATGTCTTGAGTATAAAATAATTCAGGATATTTACAGATTTTGTGTCAATATATTTGCAGTCTTTTTGTAAAGTATTGTATACGTAGAAATCAAAGCGGTCTGTCCTTTTATAAAGATATTTTTAAACTACTAACGTTGACCATGCAAAAAAATCAAATTATTTGATGAAAGGTGATTTTCTTTGCATTCGTGATGAGGTAATGAATTTACAGCGGATTTTATATAATGGAAGGGATTTATTCATTACAGCCTCGTCATTAAAACTGACAGAAAAAATAACACGATTATAGGTTCTCTTTAATTTCTTCAACAATATTTCAACGATGTCTTTTAGCAGATGTAACCAGCATTCTCCCATGTAATGTCAAAGCTCTTAAACTTGGAGATTTTATCTGCCTAATAATATAATTTCATAAAGCAATTGCGGAGATAAACCATTTTGCCTTTAGAAATGACATTTCTCGCATTCATTCTGAAAGCTGCCTTGAGCTATAAATCAAATAAGACATCAAATATTAATCGCTTTAGTCTCTTAGAGCATTTGTCGTTGATTTATCGAAAAAATTGGCTTCCATTTGAAATCAGCAATAATTGTTATGGACATTTTTGATACAAATGTTTGATTGAAATTTCAAAAACTATCACGATGTCAATTTCGCAAAGTAGTGTCATGTTTACTATCAATCTCTGATGAGCTTAAATAATTGGATAGATATTCAGATATCATCATGCTAGCCGTATCGACAATTAATCAAATGAACTTGTTTTAACTGCATGTGAGTCACGGTCAATATCCTTAGAGAATAAGGTATGATATTTTTCTCGAAGCATCTCGCTTTTGTGAACTCTTTTTTGCATCAGTTTTCCTTTTCTAAATCTCTGAAGGGAGCTCATCAAACTCTTTAATCTTGATTGTGCACATGACGATTGATTTATGTATTGAAACAATTATAAAATCAATTAAACTTGTTGCGTGTATAAAATCCAGATAGAATAGAATTATTGCTGTGATTGGGAGGAATTTTTCGATTCTAATTGAAAATCAAAAAATGTAATTGAAATTTTGACAAACATCACCACCGCGCATCATTGCGTTTTATAAAAAGGAATTTTATGATAGAAATGAAAGAAATGATTCACAAGCTTATCTAATTGTATATATGCGCGGATAAGGCCACTGATTCTACATCTTCAGGGAGAAATACCATGTTAAAATTGCTCATATCTTTACACTTAACAGATACTTGCATTAAATTGTGATTGGAATTGGTTAAATCAATAGGCAATTGACTGATAGTCTGAGGCTAGTGCTGGAAATTTATGGAGGGCATGAGTGGCAAAAAATGTCGACATCTAACATGCATGTCATTATACCAAGTGCACAAAAGAAATGCGTCGGGTTTTTTTTCCAAAAATCAAAGATACTTCATTTATCGTCAGATTCCATTTTTAGATATTTTTTAAAAGCAGTCTTTGTTCCAATGTCATATAAGCAAACTTAAAAATTCAAAAAGAGAGATTAGACTTAACAACCATGACTTCATCTTACGGTATGTAGACGTGTAATTTGCTTTCACATCGAATAAATTGTGATGCGTTAGATGCATGTCAGTTTCATGCCAGCACCGAAAGACAATTTCCAGTGAATCACGACATGACTTTTTGATGCCACATGATATGTATGCTAGTTATAGGCTATTCTTGATTGAAATTGAGGTAAATTGAATAAATTATTTTGCTGTATTCGTATTGTTAGCATGATTAACTTTCGTAGAGTGTCGGCTTGCCGATTTGATTTGATTTGCATCAAATGCAAAAAAGAAGCAAAATGGAAATTAAGCTATTCTTTTCATGAATGAATAGTATCTATTTCGAACATATTCTCATAACTTCTATGCATTAAAGCATTAATAGGCTTCATCACTACAATGTTTTTACCACAAACAGAGGACTGGTTTTTCTATTGCTTGATATTTAATAGTTAAAAGCTGATTATTATTGATGTTTTGTTATTACTAACGATATCTCTGATCAACTTATTATTTTTTGATTATTTTCTAATTAGCCACATTAATGAATGATACCACATGTCTTAAAATATTTCCTCATAATTGCAATTTATCGTGAAAAATATTATCATTTCCTGATGTCAGTCGGTGCCATATTAACTGCATAAAACTTTTTTTATTACATGCAGGTTTAACGTGTCTGCGAATGATGATGATCGCCATGCTAATGAAATCTTTCTGAAGTATTACAAAACTCGATTGCTGTGAAAATAAATGATAGCAGATTTCATTCTGCAATTTCATTATTCATGAATGTTGCTCGAAGAAAAATGGATTTATACAAGTTTTTACTACTCGCACTTTATTATTCTATCACTAATTTAATTGCTTAAGAATTCTCTTGAAGACTAAAGTAGCATGATATTTTTACCATCTTTAAAGGACAGATGTGAAAATAGTATTGGGTGAAAGTATACATCTAAAGCAAAATTGAATTTTCAATTACCCGATCTAAAATGAATTTATTGATTTACTCAAGCAAAAGTGATGTGTTACTGTATCAACTATATCACATAAGTTTACAAATCTAAGTTTTGTGAAAATTCAATTTATGCTTCATTTCCGAATGTCATATGTCTTGCGTTCAAATTTAGAGTGAAAGTCCATATGACTACTATCGTAAAACGACAAGGTAATCGAAGCCAACTGATTATCCAGACTTATCAAATTTGATTTACGTCTGCTGGCTGGTTGAGCCAGAAAATTAAGTAACCTTTATAGCTTTATTTCCACTTCAATAAAAGCAATAAAATAAGCGAGGTTAAGATGAATATCACTCAGCCATCAGCAACATGCACTTCCTGAAAATAATCTAAGAATTTTCTTGACATGTTTTGACATCATTTAATTGCTTTGATATAAAAGAGATCGCTAAGTGACTCATTTGAAATTACACGCAATAATTTTCGTCCATTCTAAATTTTCAAGGTATCAATTAACGAGCAATTCTATCTGACAGTTAAGGATGAACCATGGACCGCATTCCTTCATAGCTATTTCGAAATTTGAGCCTTGGAGGATAAATTCTTACATCCGTGCTTCAATATTTGACGCTTGACATTTAAATGATACGCTATTTGACAAAATGCTCAAGAAAATTAGAAGTGTAAGTCAATTTACCATTTCAAATAACGTTGTATCATTAGTGAGCTTTGAGATCTGACTTAAGAATTAAATGACACCAGTTATTATTCGCGAGAATGCAAATTAGCTTAGACTTTGTTTGTCTGATGACATTGTCGACTGATACTGGAATTTTGAGAGGAATGGTAAAGAACTTTATATATTAATTTTTGTACATGCATGATTATGTGCATATAGCTTTTGACAGGTGTATACGGATGCTGATCTTAAGCGAACTGTTTTGACATTCATTCAATGTTAAAAAAATTCATGCTTCGTTGACGATATGCTTAGTGATCATCGTGGCCACGTCGCATCTCTATCGTGGTTAACATACGCAGCAATTGATGCAATAAAATGTGTTTCAAACAGAAAACGTGAATAAAAGTCAATGTATCGCTGTGATTATTGTTTTAAGAAATACAAAGCAAACCAAATTATCATAATTCGATAAAAAAATAGCTGCTACGTCATAGATATCGGGCAGTTGGAAGTCAAAAGAAACATGAATCGAATAAACCTTCTTTTTGTACATTTAAAGCAAACTTCAAACATACTTCAAGCATTCAATACTCACACTTTCTAATATAGGTAAATCATACTTGTGCATGGACTTTCTCAAAATACAAAAAGAAACAAAGAAACCGAAACTGGATAGACTGATTAATGACTTGATTTTTTGAAGAGCATGAAACTAAATACACACAGAAGAATTATGAGGTTTCTGTGATCTTGGTCTCTCACTTTTCTAAAACCATTTTGGAATATGCTCTACCACATTAGTCTGAAGATGCCTTTCCGTTCTGCCAAAACACCCTGCTCCTTAACAGGGGCAATCAAATTTATAAATGAAGATTGGCAGTTGGGATAGGATCTTCGTGAGCAGTTGTGCCAGTTGCTTTGTTGTGAAAACTGTGCGGATCTAGCTGCATATGATGTTTTTCAATTTCTTTGGAATTATTTCATGCGATTATTTCGCTTTCATTACCATAGCACAAAATTTTGAAAAATAACGGCCTTTTTTACGATTAAATTTTGGCCATGGTCATTAAATATATCATCAAGAAAAAAATGATTTTTGAGGATTTTACTAATTGAATACTGAAATTTCAATCAAATACGTGAAGAATATTCCATTAATGATTCGAAACAACCTTTTGACTAAACATGATAAAATTATGATATCATGTCGATAATTTGCTGAAAATGGTACATTTTAACGCTACAGCAAAATGATGGTTCATGTGTTTAATCCAGCACCATAATAGAGGCCCAGGCGTAGGACCTATACACTAGCCACAATTTCAATGTAGCCTATAGAAGATTTTGAACAGAAATGATTATCAGAATCATATCGTCTCTTTGACAAAACATGATGCTTAAATCCTCCATTCTCTTGGAGATGAACAGGAAACGTAGGTGTACGTTTTCGTTATCCTAATATGCAATGCATTATAATTCAATCAACACGCTTTTCGAGGACCGACTCAATTGCTCGAGTCAATTGTTAAAGTACGACCATAATTCTATCTAAATGTCCCGTGATTTACAAAATTCCAAGTCTCTGAAGTCGATCAGATGTTTCTTTTGTTACAAGAAACTAGATGAGTGCTTGCAATATGTAGCTATTATTCAATATTAATATCGCCACGGAATGAACCAGATTGTAAAACGGAATTTCTATGAAATTGAAAATTGAAGCCGAATTTATATAACTTTTTTTGCGCAACACTATGTTAAGCGGTTACGCAGTTGTAGCAACCACAAAGGGATGGTGGGTTTTGATGTTGTTATTTTCATTTCTAATAATATATCTCAATCTTGCGCCTGACTCCTCTTTCGGCTTTATTGTTTTTATGATTCAGAAAAATTAACTTTTTCCTTCGTTTATTTGTTCAGTTGGATCTTCTGCTTGTTCCCTTGACATTTTGTGCAATCTATCTTTGTATTATCTATTTTCTTTAAGTAAAGCACTGGAAACTTCTTCTTTTTCTTAAGTGTCTGTTAGAACATCTACTGCATCTTCAATAGTTCAAAACGTGCTAATATTCAGATTATTTTCAATATTTTGTCAAAATTCGTTAATCATTGTCAGAATAAATTCTGTCCAGTACTTAAGACTAGTAATTTACGATTGAACATCTGTAAAAAAAGAACAATAACTATTTTTAATGCACGGCAAATAACGCAAGTGCAAATTATCAAAAACGCGTTTGCTACAATAAAAGAATTGTTTGAATAAAGAATTTAGAGAATTGGTAACTGCAAAAGAGGCCGAACACGGAAAGTTCGGTACAAATACATGTTCGGCGCTAAACAGAGATAGAAAATGCAAGCGATAGTACACAAGTTATACGAAACGTGTTTTGGGCTTTGAGATGTAATGCAAAAGATATCCTCATTATTTTTGCATAGTCTATTCTTATTATTAGTAAAGATAATGGAAGCAACTTATTGAGTCTAAAAATTTCCTTGAGGATATCGTGATCTCGATTGTTAAGATTGTCGATTGAGTTATTTAGATACGAAGTATACCCTGCATCCGGTGTATAATTAGAATAATAGGACACTTAAGCGAATAAAATGCTTTTTGGATAAGATTCTTTTTAAAAGATCAAATTTCTATCGGAAGCATATTGATTCAATATCAATTTGATGATACTTTCAGGTAAAAATCATAATAGCTGGTGTGCAAAGAAGAATCCGGTCAAGCTCAAGAAAGAATAAGGTTTTTAACTCCATGTCGACGTCAAATCTTTTATTACGTAACATGATACCTAGCTAAAAAACAAATGGCCGGGTACATGGAAAAATTCCAAAATTGAAATATTTAAACATAATTGTCATGACAGATGGCTTAGAATGATTCAATTTTCAAAAGATGAGCAAAAGTAATTAGCGAATGAAAACTATGATGTCAAATATCTTTAGACATATTATATTGGCACTTCATGTTGGCATCAGCTTAGTCTTCAAAAATCAGTTGCTGCTCATAATATAGAAAATAAAGATTAATGCATCTAAAGGCACTGATTCACATAAGCATGTTTGAATTAATAATGAAATTGTAAACATTAATAAATTACCTGTAATGAAGTCAAGAGCAGGAATGATGCATCGATGAAAGAGGAAGTCATAATCAATAATATTTGTGTTGATATGTGAAATCAAAGAAAATGTTGTGTGCAATTAATGTGAGGTTTTATTATTCGCAGATTGATTATGATCGCTATAGTCTTTATGAGTCACGATAAGGAGAACAATGCTAACTTTCATAAATCTTTCTTTTGTTTCTACATGCTTAAGACCTGCAGATACATTAAATATAATATCAAATTATCTAACTATTCTGATTAAAATTGGACTGTAACAATCAAAATGCAGCATATAAACATGAAGCGAACACATAAGATAACTGACAAATATCTAAAAAATAACAGGCGTGGGAAAAATGTGGATAGCTAAAGTCTTGGAGCACTGTTTAAATGAGAATTCTTCTGTGTGTGATAAAGGATTATTACAGACATATAAATATTTGAAATTGATATTACAAAAATTATTTACAAAAACATTAATTGAATGAGCTTGAATCACTGTGTGGTCTGTGATTTTACACCAAATACTCATGAAAGTCATTGATTCTGAAACAATACTGATGCATCATTTGACTTAGCGAGAAAATATTTTGATGAAACAACGAAAATGTTGATGTTTGAATTCTTTATTATTTCTACCATTCTTCAATATGGCACAGTCTTCAAGCATTAAATACTTATGAAATAAAAAGTTGCTTTTCACGTTGAAAATTCTACCAGCCTCTCATCCTCTCCTACCAGTCGCACATATTTGGCATGGCAATTTGATCTCTCGCTTATCTCATTTCATTCATTACCAATTCAAAGAAAAGTGACTGGAAATTGTTGACAAGAAGTGGTCCCTATCTGAGGATTTTGCATCAAAAATTCAAAGTTCATTTTTTGCAAAAATCAAAGATCAAATTTGTGTTTTGTGAGTATCATAAACTCCGGGGAGATCTCGCTTTGAAATGCACTTGAATTTATAGAATTGCTTGAGACTTTCTGAACTCCTTTTTATCAATGGTCTTAAGAGTGTGCATGCGTATATGCCAGTAGATATAGTGACTAAGTATGCATACCTGACATACTGGAATACCTAATAGACCGCAGTCCTGACGCATAGTTATGAAAATAGACCGCCACATCGAATAAACTGCAATCTATAGGCAGAGGGATTGAAAAATAGATCGCCATGGCGGACTATCAGAGGCTTGATGGCATTTCTTACGGAAAATCGCAAATTAGTAAATATGTAGGTCCACGCTGCTGACACAATGGCCAACATTAGTAATTAAGGCTGTTTATGTGCACACTACTATTGCCTCAATAAAATGCTAAATGTCAAAATAATTTTGCCCACTTCAGCTATGAGTCATATCAAAAGATAAGGAAGAAAATAATTGATTGTGTTTCATATTTAAGAATTAAGAACTTTGCATAATCTTCTATCTACATTCATCAGAATCAACTACATGTACTGTATATCTGATCATTCCCTGAATTTGCTATCAAAATTTTGCCCGATTCCTCATTTTAACCCGATTAGTCATTTATGTGTGAAACTCGTGTGTATTTTCATCAAATTTGATTCATCTCTCTGATATTTTTAATCTAAGCTTACAGTCTCGTATAAAACACCATTCTCATTAATTGAAAAGATCGAAGTACAATCACATCGAAAGATAATATCTTTATTATGAGTTGCTTCTTTATTATTGATGAAAGGAAAGCTATTTTGAGGTCTACAAAGCCCTATGGTAATGAACAACACATTTAATATTGATGGTGTCATTTATGATGTTTTCTTACTGGTATATCAGCGAATTTGCTCAAATTTGATAGCAAATCAGGATGCTAACTCAATTATTGGTGATAGTAGTTTCAATTCACTTATCAGCGTTGGAAGATATTGTACATGTAAAAAGATAATTACATCCCTAATCTTGGACCCTAGGCACAGCTCACTCACAAGAGAAATGAGAGCCTAATCTTGTTGCAACATGACATGACTCCAAATGAAAGACTCTCTAATTCTTGATTAATCGAAAGTTGATTAGTTGGTTAGAATGATTATTTCGAATTTATTTTCAACTGAAGTGTATCTTTGAAATCGTAGGAGTTAACGTTTAAATACTGAGGTATGCATGAACTCGACATTTTTTCTTACAAATGTTTTAGTTTCCTCATTGTTCTTGAACAGTATTGCATGACATTGAATATAATTGTGCAGTGGGTTTTTGTACATTTTTTGTTTTGCACCAGAATTTTTGGCTTGTGTCTTTATCGGTTGAAGATAGACTGCAATGCCAATTCAATGATAGAAATCAAATTTAACAAAACATAGAGCGTTATTTGTCAAGGAAAAACTTGATAATGAATTCACATCACATTCTTGAAATCTAGAAGTATAAATATGCATTTATCTACAGTGCTCCATGCGCAATCATAAGCTTACAGAGCATTTTAAAGTAATGTCAATTTACAATTTTCATCTCACGTCAATTATGCCTATATTGTGCACAATAGAATATCATCCGCACAGTAATGAATATATAAATATTTGATGTGCACGTATATTGAGTGCATTTACTCGGATATACTGTATATCATGGAATCTGTGATTCAGAATTTCAGAAGATCGAGCAATTGCATCCAATCTCCGCATTTTTTAATTTTCAAATATATTCAGTATGAAAGACGATCTAACTCCATCATATATTTGCATGTTTTTTAAAAAATGGAAGCGTTAGCATTTCTTTTCGATAGAATAAGCAAAACTTGAATTTATTGGCAGCTGAATGCATTTCTGTTATCTTTTACGCTAATATAATTTATCCATTTTTACAAAGTGCACCACACCAAGCTCCATCATAACGCATATATAAAGATTATGTAGCAGCCGTTATTGGATATCCTTCTATAATTACTATTTACATGATCATTCATTATTTGAAACAGGTACCGGTGTGTGTTGGAAAAGTATGGATAAATTGGATATTTATAGTAGTTAAACAATGAGAATGAAATATAGTCATTTAGATAATAATAGCGAATTGAGCGAAGCTTGAAGCAAATTAAATTTCTGTCAAATGTGCTCATAATCCATGTTTCACTGAATAATTTTAGATTCTATTTTAATACCAAATTATCAGAAGTATGAATATATTGGTATAGTTTACAATACATGATATCATTTTGCTGAACTTAGGAAATGATAAAATTGTGCAATTTTCCAAGTCAAGCTAAGCGAATGCATGTTTCGGAAAATGGATGTCATTTTGTTAAACGAATTAATTTAGCAATTGAATGAATGAAGACAAAAATAGTCAATCACATGTCAATATAGTCAAAATGAGGATATTAGAAATAGAGAGCTTGACGCATTAGACATTGAGATACATTACTAATTGACGGAACAAAATTTATAGACAAGAAATTGATTGTCTCTCTAATTTTGATGTCCGCCACATGAAAAAAAGGAGACTAATTAAATATACATATCGCCAACATTTTCTAATAATTGCAGTTTTTACCAAAATTGCATTATTCAATATTTTTAGATATTTAGTAGGATGCCACTTAAAGGACGATTTCCTTTCATTGACATTAGCATTTGTCATGTCAATCCATGAAAACAGTTTTTACAAATGAAGTAGACTTCATTTATACATTTCTATCAACAACATTGAAAAAAGTGCTTATTATTAGCCAATAACTTCTGTGGAACTCAAGGCAACCGGTAAGATAACCTACAATTGGCTCTGAGGAAGAGAACATTAATGATTTCTTTATTTTTAAAAGAGATTTGACTGCTGTATATCACTTATCTATTATTATGCAGTTCATTTCAAGCACAATTTTTTGGGCGATAGATGTTACTGCATTTTGTACAGTAGGTTTTGTATTCTAGGACTTTATTTTATACTCGAAGCATTCCTTCAGCACTCACATTCTGCACTTCATATTCACCAGAAACACAATTGAAAGCAACGAATGAATATCACTTTAAACTTGAGGGAATCAAACAAAAATGTCCATGTGATGAAAATGCATCTGCATCGGAACTTCGCTGTTTGGAAAGTTACATTTAAGCCCTAAGATCCTCAAAATAATTGCGACAAATATTTCTGACGTGGCACACATGACTATTCCGCTTGCAACGTTTCGGTATATATTTGTATGGTTTTGGTATATATTTGTATGTTTTTGGTATGTAAATCATACCACATTTGAAATAGCATACGAAAAGCATGCAAACTGATACCAAAGAAAGATTTTGGTATGTTTCCTTCGTATGTTATTGGTATCGAGCGATTTACAGTGTACATGTACATCCACATAAATTCTTTTTTTGCATCAAAAGTTGCTGTTTCTATAGTTTCTATTAATGAACCCGCACGATTATTATAAGTTTGAATTTTCATTAAATTTGTACAGCCTCATTCAAATATTTTATCTTCACTGGAGAAAGTCGTCAAATTACTGTCATTATAGATTAGAATTCATTATATAAATGTATATAAGATCATCAATGAAATTGATTTGCAATTCTAATTTTCGGTTCGTTAATTTAAGATGCTAGACCATTGCCAAAGTAAATCTAAACAAATTCTGGTCTTCGTAGTAAAGCACTGAAAAGTGAGGGAAATTTGATTTTTACATTTGAAACGTCTTTTAGCGTATTTTTTGCTCCTTTTTGAATGCAACGGTAAAGAAAAGCATGGCATCATATTCTAATTCGATCATTTTGCGCAAAATTCATTGTTGAGATTGTTACAGCATTTTGAAATGTGCTGAGTATGAAGAGTATGAAAATTAAATATACATATAGCATGCAAAATATTATTTGTTTGGAAGCTCCCCATGTCAGATCTTTGACCAATTTTTTTAGTGAAAAACACTAGTGTCCCGCACTAGTGTTTTTCATTAAGAAATTTGCTCAAATTTCTGACATGGAGAGCTTCCAAACAAATAATTCAACAAACTCCCCAATATTTCCATCATGCAAAATATTCTTGACGCCCATTACAGTTCAAGCAAAGTCTTTTCGATATCGTCTGAGAGTCAGATTATTCTGTGAAATTCATAGTCGCTTTCATCTTTGATGAAAACCTTTGGATCCACAAAACGTCATAAAAATTGTCATAAATCTGACTCAGATGATTCATTCAACAACATGATACATTTTTTTCGAGGCACTGGCATCTTAACTTTAAACATCATAATATTTGTGTTTATCGATATGCCCTATAAAAGTATTTTAAATTTATAGTATTTTTATATCATATTTTTATAGTATTTTTTAAAGTATTTGTTAATCATATCTGCCAAATACTATTTTGTCGTGAGAAATAGTGTGAATGAAAACAAGTTATGAATCAGCATATCAATTCTGGGCAGGAATAAACCCAAAATATCATTTTATCGGGTATCTATTTACCTATATAATTTTTTTTGGTGACACTCAAGTAGAATAATGAAATCAACTATTTGGCACTTCTTCCCTTCTTTTTTAAAGCGAAAATATTTTTGACATAAGTGAAATACAATGACTGATGTTTTTCTTTCATTCCCACCTTATCATGGGTAGCTTTTCATGACAATCATGTATCAATTTCCCTTTTTATATGAAGTAATCTAATGACCTTCAATACCATCAAGCGAAAGCCGCTGGTGTATGGATGTCGTGACTGAATGCCGATCAATAATTATCTTGTTTCAAATAATGAAATCCACACTTTTTGTGTTGATATTTTATATGATTAGGAAGTGGATTGCACCTAGAATTTGAATGCGCTCAACACGAAATAAAACATTTTTGCAATAAAGAAATTTATGTTATGAGTTAGCAAAATAACTTCTAAATCGTTCTTTCTTATTTTTCAGGATTTCCGTGCTTTCCCGGATTGCCAAGTCCGCTGTCAATGAAGTCCGGCCAATCTTTTGCTGACGATACGTTCAGTTTACGTCGCATTCCGGAGAAAATGATCGAGTTGTCTACTGAGAAATCAGACGCAGCTGAAGATCTACGAACCGGCTCCGATATTGAAGAGGAAGACAGGCATGAGGTAGATTGTGCAATAAAAGATTCCGGCGACGAGGAGATGGAAGATCTCGACGAAGAGCAAAGTAGCGATTGTGGGAGCGTCTACGCGGTTGGTGGGCGTCCATTGAATGACGAGGACGGATCAGGAGGAAATTGTGGCGGCAGCAAAGTCATTGGCAGCGGCTCCTCATCAGTGAGCATGAGCGCTAAGCGAAAGAAGAAAACGCGCACAGTCTTCTCCCGAAGCCAAGTATTTCAACTTGAGTCGACATTTGATATGAAGCGCTACCTCTCCAGCTCAGAACGTGCCGGTTTAGCTCACGCCCTTCAGCTAACAGAAACACAAGTCAAAATTTGGTTTCAAAACCGACGAAATAAATGGAAAAGACAACTGGCAGCAGAGATAGAGGCAGCAAATCTGGCGGCATCCAATATGGCGGCCGCTTCAGCGGCAAATCGAATGGTTCGAGTTCCTATCCTGTACCACCATGATGGTCCAGTCTCTGCCAATGCCGCGGCAGTCTCCAATGCAGCAGCAGCTGCGGCAGTTGCAGCGGCTGCAGATAACTCTGCTCGCATCAATTCCGGACATCCATTTCCTGCTGGATTTCCCTCGCCAATCTACCTCTCGTCTAATTATTCCTCCCATGTGCGTAGCAGTGGTCTACCAGGAATAGTTTGACCTCTGTTGTGCAGCGGAAAGGATGGAAATGGAACCGTTGAATAACCTGAGTAGATATCAGTCAAGCACATGTCGTTGGAAAAGTATTACGTTTGGTGATAGCGTATATCTGAGTTAAAAGAAAATGCCAAAGGTATGACTGGTCGTGATTCTTTGTATTGAAACTATGAGACATTCGATTCAAGTTATTGATGAGCTCATTTACGACAAAAAAGCAATCAACACTTCTCAGGACACTAGTTCAAAGAATAGACACAGACATTGACTGAATTGAAAAATTCGCATGGCTGAAAGAAAGCGAATAAATTTCTCATGTTTTTGTGCATTTTATTAGGTTTGTCCATTATTGACACAAGTTGATTATTATTTAATTGAAATTATTTCAATGATTTTTCGAACTTGAAAATGAGAAATGCAATGTATAGACATCTCAGATGCTGAAATTAGTGAGTGATTGCATATCATTTGATCACTAGAGATATTGAATCATTCTTTCTGTATAAATTTCAGAAATCAGCTAGATTGACATTTGTATATTTCATTCGATTGTTATTTCATTATGATTCACCAACTGCTGCCAGTACAAGGCTAGTGTGACCTGAAAACGGTTATGTGTCGCAACAGATACACTGTTTTAAATTGGTTTCAATTCAGCACTTTGAAATTGTTTTTCATTTTTTATTATGTTGTTTGCTTATGTAATTGTTGTTCACTTAAAAGAATGATCACTTGTAAATTGTCTGATTGTACATGATGAAGTATATTCTTCAAATTATATAACTTTCACGAAAAAATATTGTTTTTCTATCAACTTGAGGATGATGTTGACACCAAGGACTACAGTCAATATTTTGAAATAGGGGTCTTGATAGAAAGTTTAAGATAAAGTGGAAATAATGATACCAAATAATTTAAAAGCTGAAGAAAGATCACCGAGGTTGCTGTTGCATTAAGGACAACTACATAAAAAATTGAACATTCAAAATACATTCAAAATTCTTGAAATTATATTTTGCTCTAAAGCAGAAGAAGAATCGACAAAACTAGCACGAACTAATTGAGAAGAATAAGGACCAGACATTTTAAAATTCAGTAGTTTACAAATGACAAGAACATAGTTCACAAGACCATTTGAAAGGTTTTCAAACAGAATATATTCAAGGACGTTTAAATGAAGCAAATAAGGTAGACTGTATACTGTATTTTCTCAAATATAACCCGGGGTTCATATGATTTTTGCGATTTAAGTAAGTGCAGGTTCTATTCGATGATGGGTCATCAATTTTGTTTGTCCCTTCAGATTCCATTAACAACGACCAATTATGCAGCCTACCGGAGATTCTCTTTAGAAGATTATCTGAAGCTGTTCAGGTTTACAGGCCTACACGGCTTTCTTAAGATTGCATCTGCGTAGTATATAATTTATTGCTATTTGTTCTGCGAAATCAAGATTTTTTCTGTTGCTTGCAGCCACGAGCATTGTAGTCAACTTCTAATAGCGGTAGAAATGCATTCCAAGTGCACGATTATTGCATATTGTTTTGACTTGGGAGATGAGATTCACCGGTGCAGTGGTCGTGTAGCAGTGTGCTTATTCTGCGTCCGTGAGATCTGGCTTCTGTCTTGGATCGCATTAAGTCAAAGACTTTTTAGATATACTGTACATTGTATTCTTGCTGAACACTGCACAACAAATGAGTGGGATAAATAAAACTCGACCACATAAAGAAAAGCTTTGACTTAATGTACTTCCGTGCTTAAGAAGCACTATATAATTTGACTATTTTAGATTTAAAGAAATCACATTTTTCCACTTAAAAGAGCATTGATATGATAATATTTTCAGACGTATTTATTGACTCATTACCTGGCTAGTAAGTATGTGGTGGCGAAGTAAAAATTGGTCATAAAATGTTCAGAAATGGGCAGAGCAACTTATAAGTTAAGAGAACATTGTCTGTCACGCGCACAGAATTAGATTGTTTAATCGCATCGCTTTGCTAGAAGTGCAAATTGATTCAAAGCAATGGCACATGCAGTGACTTAATAAGTGGGCAAAAAGAAATTTATAATACCTTGCAGAGATAGGAAAAATCGTCGTGCGTCGCTTGCGGATTGCTCTGAATTCCTTTAAAATGCTTCGATCACCACGATTCCTTCAGATTCGAAGAATTCAGATCACTGCGCAAAAGTTTTCTCGATAATGTTGGGCACTCCGATCATTATTAAAAAAGTTGGCAGGCGCACGAAAAAACGTTCACAAACTTCTCTGTAGAACTTGACATCGACTGTGTCTCTTTGTTGTGTGATCCGGTTGATAACAGTCACTGAAACTTCACACAATTTGGTGTGTTTTATGTTGAACTTGCTGCTCATTGTTCGATTGCTATGGTATTATGTCAGCAGATTGTGCCATTTCATTAACGTTACATGTTCCAATGTTTCCTTTCTAGTCAAGCAGAGGAAGAGTAGACCTGTCTAATTCTGTGGTCACGCGTGATAAAAGCTGATTTCAATCAAAAGCTGAGTGTAAGGCCTCAGCCACACTGAAAGCAAAGCAAACACGAGCGTCCCGAGCGTCTCGAGCAAACGTATGTCCGTAAGGTATTAATCGTTCGCGTTTGCTTTGCTCGCAGTGTGGCAGTCTACAACTGCTGTAATGATGACTTTATATTTGCTGCAAAACGCTTTGCTCGGAAGCGCTTGGAAAAGCTCGCAGTGTGGTTGAGGCCTAATGCTTTGCAGCATACAGTTGTAATCTGAAAGATTACTTTGTAGTTACGATTTCGACTGTTTTAGTGTTGTTAGCATCGCTGCTTGCAGCTGAGGTAATTGAAGTGTCTCATCGATAATATGACCTGGCCTTTGATTGACGTTTGCTTGCTGGTCGTGATCACCTAATAGAATTGTCTTGGTTCTTAATATGTTAATGTGTAGGACTAAGGTTGATGCATTGTCGCAGAAGCTTCTTTAACAGTGTTCATGTTAGCTACTGAGATGGTTAGCAGAGCTACGCCGTCAGCGTATGCTTTGTCTTTGTAAGTCTTTCCTCCGATGGTGATGCCGTCGTGGTTGTCTTCCTATGTGTCTGATAACCACAACTGTTGCAGTAACGCAGAAAAGTACAGATTGTTTCATAAAAAATGGATCACCCTTAAACATCGCCTTAACTTCAACTTTGTCTAACTCCGCCAAACTTGAACGAATTTCTCTGAAATTTGGAAGATATGTCAGTTGTGCTTACTAATATCATTGTTGGAAATTTCAAGCATGAATATTGAGTTGTTTTCCTGTTATAGATAAAAAAGTAGTAGATAATTTGATCTTCATTTAGCAATGTTGCACAAAATCATACCTCACTCTTATAAAATTACATTTGTTTCCTTTGTTATGTAATATGTTGTTCTACAAGCCAAAAGCTATCAAGCAAAACAAAAATAAAGAAAATCGGTCAATCAGAGCCAGTATAGCACCATTATTCATCAACAATAATGTAACTGCTACATGTGATTAACTGGACTTCATGTTCCATAGCTTCCTGACTTCGTTGCGGTGGTGTTGGCAGCACTCCTGATTGCTTTCAGCTAGAAATCTATCTCTTACCGGTTGAAAACAATACAAAGCACAAATAAACAATAACGAGATCGCATTCACAAAAGGCAAAGTGTCAGCCTTGCTAGAACTAGGGTCATGACTAGGGGAATATGAGTCATTGTCACTGGCGAAATCAATGGGATCGGGTTGTCTGGTCTGATGAGGCATCAGTCCGTCTGAAGGATAGTGATGGTCGATTGAGATTATGGATAAAATCTGATCAGGAAATTCCGAGACATTTACATCGTCCCCGGGTACAAGGTGGTGCAACTCTACTGATTTGGGCTGGCATTTGGACCAATGGCCGCTCTGAACTTCACATACAGCAAGGAACCATGAATTCTGAACGCTATGTGAATGTTTTACGAATGAACATTGGCCAAATGACAGATCAACTTGGTGATCCATCGACTTGGTTATTTATGGATGATAATGCTACGTGTCACAGGAGTAGTGAGTCAACTTATGCAAGTCTCAATTAGGGCTTAGGACATTCTCTTGGCCAGCTCGTTCTCCTGATCTGAATCCCATAGAAAATGTATGGAGTATTCTAAAACGTAACGTTCGTCGTTCACTGCTACCTACAGATGGCGTATCACAACTTACGTCACTGTTAAAAAGAGTGGAGAAAGTTAGATCAGTCAAAAATCAACGATATCATCGAATCAATGCCTAGACGAATTGGTAATGTCATTGACAATAAGGGTAGGGCCACAAAATATTAGCTTCTTAAGAACCGTTACTGTATCATAGCTTATCAGATTATATAAGGACATTAAAATATATTAGGGACATGAAATGACATGAAAAGTGCTTTCTGTATCATACTTATGTTTTATTTAGTCAAATTTTAGGATGATCCACTTTTTATGAAACGGACTTAGTACTGAGAGCTGATCTCCTTGCTTGACGTTACATAGGATACATACTTCTCTCGTTGCTGAAATGTCGGTGTGGATTTACCAGCTTGAATTTTCGCGAATTTCAGCAAGAAGGTTTTTGCAAGCAGAGTTGAGGTTCGTGCAATGTTTTCCACAGCATTTTATGAAAGAGTGAGTCAAAGGCTTTCCTGAAGTCAATATAGTATACAACGTCGTTACCTCTAAATTCATTTAGTGTTTTGAGTATTTGAAATAGGCACTGTATCTGATGCATGGCGCTTCGTCTTGGTTGGTAATCAGAACGACTGCGGTAAAGCCGAGACGAGTGAGGGTGAGACTCTGTTGTAGATTACTTGCATTAAGAGTTTGTAGGTGTAGCTAACCAGGCCGATAGCCGGTAGTTGCCATATCCTGACTGTCTCCTTATTTGAATACACTGTTCATTTCAGATTTTCGCATTTATGATGGGATGTTTTGACTTGAAATGATGGTGTTCAAAGCCATGATGAGGGTTTCACCGCTGGCGATAAGCATTTCAGCTCTAAGGCCATCCGGTCCGAGAGCTTTTTCCAGTTTGAGTTCTTGAACGGCATGCTCAAGCTCGTGCATGAGAATGGCAGAGTTGGTATCATCTCGATTTTCTCCGAGGAGATTGAAGCCAGGGTCTTCGTTGTGACAGATTTCTTCATAAAATTAAGCCCACCTTTTTAGAGTGTTGGCTTGGTTGTCTTGTATTTCCTTGTTCTCCAACCCTTGACTTTCCTTTCACTAAATAGCTGGAAACGTCTTTCAAACGTGCATTGATGTCTGAGGGGCAATTGATTTAGTTCGCGATGTTCCTTGTCGATATATACTCCTTTGTCAATCCTACAGAACATTTTCTCAACAGATTTTTGCATTTTTGTATTCGAAAGAGGAATGTCTATGTTTTCTTCGGAATTCATGATTACGTGGGATAGCTTGTCGTGCATAGTAAGTCATTTATGCGGCGTCAGGTTTAACCGGTTTAGGTCCAAGAACAGATGATGACGCTAGCTTTTTTTAAGATAAATACAACTCTTCGATATTGTCTAAGGCAATTTGTGAGCTAGTTGGTACTTGTCTTGGGGTTTAATGAGTTTGACGTCTGTTGGAGCGGCACGTTGTATACTGGGTTTGTTTTACATGTAGTATCTGGGCGCTGAAACGATTTTCTGCTTTGGATGTTCTGCTTTTTCTAGCTGCCATTCCGCTTTGCACCGAACAAGTCTGTGATCGCTGATGTCTGGATGTGCTACTACCACCGTACGTGAGTCAGTGATATTTGCAAATGATCGCTTTCTTACAAGGATGAAATCGATTGAGTTACGAATTTGTTTGCAAGGCATTTTGTTGACAGAAGTTGGCTTGTTGAATGCCTCTTTCGTTGTGTCCTCGAGTGGTGTAATTGTGGATTCCGAAGACGTTTGGATGCATGCGTATTGTATAGCCTTCCATTTTTGCAGTTGAAGTCGCTCATAACGATGAGTTCGTCTCGATTAGCAGCTTGATCAATTAATTGCTGTATGTATGTATACAAATCAGCTACGTCGTTATCATCGTGTGCAGACGTAGGGGCGTAGAATGAAAGGGCATGATGTTATGCTTTTCACGCATTTCCTTGAGACCGCCTTGAGAAGTCAGACTACTGGCAGAAACATGTCGGCGTGAGATCGGTAGTTTTTCATTTTTGATATTCACTTACATTTGCTTTGATTTTTTTTTATATATATATATATATATATATATATATATATATATAATATATATCTATCCACCTAACAGGCAATTATCTTCCAGAGAAGACAGAAATGTGATATTTCTCGTAGCCACTTACTTGCCCGAATTCCTCTTAAAGATAATGAAAACGACATGACAACCGATGTTATTGTTGAAGATTAGAAGACAGACTGTCCTGATCGCAAAATGATATTCACAGAATTATTATGCGTACAACACGATTTCAGCAATTTGACTCCTCTTAGGATCTAGCAGCGTTTACCTAGATCGGTGTCTGGTTGTAGCTGTGTTCCCCTGATCGCAAGGCCATCTCTGGTTCGGGGATGCCTGGGACGGCCCGATCTGTGGATGCTAACGAGTACCTCTATTGGCATGTCAATAGTCCAAGGTCTGCCTATCCTATCACTATTTTTTGATGGTTTGCTTTTTATATATTTTTGTATATTTTTGATATTACTTTTAATGATTTGCGATAGTTGTGAAGTAATTGCCGTTGACTTCGCTATTGCCCAGACTTCTGCGGATTTGGCAGTCTTTGACTGTGTTTCTTTCTCGTAGCTCATGGATAAACAACCTTCCTTAGCTGTGAGCACAGCTGTGTGTACCAGTGGGAAAGTACTATTCCAGGCTCTGCCCTCTTCTGAATGGGCTAATTAAGAGGCGGCCGCACTCACCTTGTCGGCTTTTCCACTATCCGCCACCCGTGGACGCGCCTCATACCAGTTACTCTGTTTCCCCAAGAGGGCAAAAAATGGGTTTATCATGTTCCTTGTCAATGTCTCTGACCTCTGATAATCTTCTTTCACTAACATTTCGTTCATACGATGAGTTAAAACTGCATCGAAGAGGGCTGACATTAACCAACTCGCGGCGGTCGCCGAATCAGTTACCATCTCCAATTACCTCAAGTGCATCTTAAACGCCATGTTACGGAATCCAGATCTACCATGTTTATGTGATTCGAATATTCTTTTATATGTCATACGCCGTCCTCAACCACGTCACCATGAAGAACACAATCTACTGCAGGAGACCTCACGTTGCATCATATTTTGCCTTTATTTGACTTCACGCTCCATTCTATCCTTACCAAGAAAATTTCATTAAAAATTACGTTATTCATGCCATTCTCGAGCGGAATCTATAAAGTACACCGTGCCTGTGGTCTAGCCTAGTATTTATTCATGATTATTGTCAAAACCTATCTCTTAGCTTAACTTGGCATTCCTACGGATGGCATTCGGATCTATCAGTTACCTATTAGACAAAAATGGTAAATGAATGAATACTCGTGAATCTTAAGATTGTACCTTACAAAGGATAGGTACCGTAGTAGGTTTTCATTCAATTCAGTCCAATAACATCAAATCAGGCAAGGTACTATGCACAAATAATCATAATTGGATAGAAAATCTATTGATATCTATTAGAAATAACACACTGATTAACTAGCCAATTTTTGTTTACAAAATCGGGATCCAGGGTTTGGAAACTCAAGACTGGAACTGACGAGCAGCATCACTCTAGTACTGGCGCGGGCTCAATCCGAGGCTTATAGCACCAGTACAGTCAGATGCACATCGCTTGACCAATTTCTATGTTCCAGTTTTTGATGAATCTACTTCTATTACTCTTGGAATTAGCAATAGCCAGCAGATCAAAGCAGGAGAATTTTGACTCAAACAACAAAGCAATAAACGGGTGATGACGGTAATATCATCATGACTTTTTAAAGCTTTAAATCTAATGTGTCTTATTCAATAAAATAAATTATGCAATTTTGAAGTTCTGATATCGCATGTTCATGAAGTATTCTATTACATTATTGAGACAGTTATTTCATGATAGTCTTCAGCTAGAATTTCATCTAAAAGCTGAGTGATTAATTTGCTCATTTTCACATTTGAATAAAAAATGTATCAAATAATCCATCTGCTTTATCTTGGTTAAGACATTGCACTCAAGGGAAAAGTTAAACAATTTCTTACTTTATCTTAGAATAAGGGCGTGACAAACATTTTTTTAGAAGTGCTTCTTTAAAGATTCCCATTGATGCTTAAACAATTTATATAGCTTATGTAAGTATTTATTGAGCCATTCATTCGAGGATCTGCATATTGAAATAGATGGCAAACTAAAATATTTCTCTTGACATTACAGATTGCTAATTGCCTCCTATCATATTAAACAAATGATGTTTACAATTATGCGTCCCTTACAAAAAGTCGCATCTACTGATAAATTATTGTCAAAGGCTTCTTTGGCTAATGAATTATAATGAAAGATATTATTTTTGTGACTGATAGATATTAGGATTTAGGAGGAAACTTTGCTAGACATTAGTTTATGAACTTGCACCGACTCTACTTTTTACACTCCAGCTGTGAATCATCAAACAATCAACCATGGTTAACAGCTCAAAACCAAAATGCCAAACAGAAAAGCAGCCTTACATGACTGTGCTAGTTGGTCGACTTTGATGCACTTTTGTAAAGTCAAATATAATAATATAAGTTGATCACAAAAACGAACTGCCTAAACTGCGTGGATATTCAATCACTTTTCATGTCTCCCATTGTGTCGCACATTAACGTGCCATACATGATTCGAAAGTGTACATTCTCAGCTTTCAATTATTTAAGTTTGTATCAATTATGGGAAGCTTTTATCCTTTATTGTGCTTGTTGGAAAATAGTCAACATTTGAATATCGCACAGCTTGCCAATCGTGATATTTCAGTAATAAACATGTCAGTATGATAATGAAGCACAAAACGGATGCAAACGTTTCATAGGTTAATTGAAAGCTGAGAGCACAACTCTCGAATGATGCATGGCACGTTGATGTGCGACCCGATTGGTAGGCATGAGAATCGATTGTTTCGGCATAATTCAGGTGGTCCGCTTTTATGATCAGCTCTTAGACTACTTTCTTTTAGAATATCAAAATGCCTATGCAAATGCAGCTTTTTAAAAAAGTAAAGATACTGACGAAAATAAAATACATTTCATAGTATTTCTAAAGCACGAATTCAATCAAATGCAAATGTTCGAAAAATTATTATAACACACATCAAATACAAGATCGATTATATACATGTAAGGCATGGAACTGAAGTTTGTTTGTCGCCTGTAGGGCATCAAAATTTCTTGCTTTAGGGCGCCATTACTCACAAAATCATATTATATGTGATGAATTAGGACTGCAGTATGAATACTATATTTGACACCAAAAAGCACGGAGATCTCGTGCCTTGTGTTGGTCAGTATTGGCGCCAGCTTCCGTGTCCAAATTGAAGAGAATTTCGTAGCCTGTTATTTCCATGGCAATGACATGCATGTAGATCATCAGAATCTTAGGTTCTTATGTCAGGTGACAAAACGTGACATTGAAAATACATGTAAATCAGCATTGCAAGTTGACATTTTCATAAGTCTCGCGCTTTCGCCAATATCTTCAGCCTTTTAGAAACAGCCAATTTGTGATGATAAATATCTTCGCATTAATGCTAGGTAGTTAAGCTGCCAAATGTTTCATCATCAGTCTACTACCGAAGCTGCATACAGGATCATACAAGGAATCAATGTACTGTAGAGCCCAATAAATATACTTTATGTTACTTCATGTCACCTATCAATTCATGTCATCATTTTAATGACTTTTGACTCAGGTGATGAAGAAAAAGGTCTACTGTTTTTGTAGAGTACACATACTTCGATACAACTACCAAAGGGATTTTTAACTAAATCAGGCTTATTTACAACTTTCACATTTCGATCGACTTACACCTATGACATACAATTTTTCATATAGGCCAATTTTTGATTAAATCTCTACGTTGAGTTCTTCGTTGCTTTAGTGTATGATCATTAATTTCATACATGGTTATCGGATGTACGCTCGTAAGAGAGATGTAGGCGGTAGCCTATCATTAAATTTAATGGCCTATCACAGGTAGACGAAAGTTGTGTTTTGTATTCAGAAATTTGAATCAATGCAGTAAGAAACTGAACAATGTAAGTCTGTAATAAAATGGTAATAAATGTTACCATGGTGTCCTCATATCCCGCAGTGCAATAAAGTTTCTTCACCTCGATGTCTATTGGTGAAAACGGAATCAAGATCAACCAATGAGAGATGCTGAGGGCTCCTTCGACGCTGTCCATCTAATCACGTGTTTTTGTAGTGTTGAATATGACTATTTTTCTGTCACGCATGAGAACTTTGAATGTTGCAATGAATGTGTCAAGGCATGTCATGTCATGTCAATAAAATGGCAATGGCTTTGACGGATTTCACGAGATAAATAATTCAACCAATGATCTATCAGATAATTCAATCATTGTTGCGTATGTAGTTGAAAGCTCGTTTTCTTATTTGATTGAATAATTGTTGGATATCGCCATTCGTACATTACACTGCAAATCACAAAGTCCCATTTGAGCATGAATCTGAGTATTAAACAGAAGAGCACTAAAATAACCGAACTTAAATCCACAGAAGTACTAAAATGATTAATTAAGTGCTAATATGATGAAACATCACTATCAATAAGAGACGCGACACGAGGCCAAATTCAACTAGTCAGTGTGCAGCTGGCAATCGATGACACACGCTAAAATGTCAAAAAGTCTTTTTGTCTAGTCTTCCCAGCTGAGAGCGCATTGTCGACGGTGCGATGAATAGCGACTATGGGAAAGCTAGTCAATGCAGTTGTTCATAGTTTACATGTTGCATTTCTTCCGCATGTCCGGATGTCATCATAAATATATGAAAAACAGGATTCATTCAACGGACACTATTGTATTAGCGGTTTGATGGCAGACGTTTCACCCGTAGGCTTTCTCAATGCCAAATGACAATCCATGAAAACTGGTGCAGCACATTTGACATCATTAATGAATGTTCACACAGCTTTACAACAAAGTCAATAATTAAATCAATTGATAGATACATAGATTGGAACATCACACTTCTGTGACAATAAAGAACAAAAGAATCTCTACATTATAGAGCAGCCAGTAGCACTGACAAAAGAATTGCTAGGCCACATAGTCAAACTAAACAAATTCACACTGTCTGAATACGAACAAAATATCCAGAAAGGTAGGTAATGAGCTAGAATAGATGCAGCATAACTAATAATAACGTCGTTTCTTTGCCCAACATGGCTCAAAGCAAGAATTCCTCAAAACTCTTGCGGAGGATGATTTTGAATTACTTGTCCATTTAGCCCTCGATCATGATGTGGTACTCTACAAAGGAGAGCATTTTAAACAGATAGATGGTTTGACTATGGGTGATGCTATGGCACCACAAATAGCAATAATTTATATGAACTTCGTCGAAGAAGCAATTCATCGTTTTACCAACGGAGTCCTGCAGTGGAGAAGATACATCGATGATATTTTTGTGATGTGGCCGTCTTCGATTGATCTTGCATACATATGTGATATTGCAAATAGCGTGTGTCCAAGAATCCAGTTTACATCAGAATCTCCACAAAATAGTCATCTTCCCTTTTTGGGTTGCGAAGTCGTAAGAACTCAAGGTAGACTGGAGTCTAGACTACTCTACATAAAATCGATTCACAGTGGTTCCATTTTACCTTGGACTTCGCATACTCCAACATCATCAAACCGAGCAGTATTGATGGGAGAACTTTGACGTGCAGCAAGACGCTCTACTACTTCCGATAATGCTACATATTCCAGAGATCTTGTTGTGGATCGATTTGTGGCTAATGGCTATCCACGGAAATTTATTAAAGAGACTATCCGAAGATTCGACCGCAGAAAAAATGAAGACAAAGCGGAGTCCAACGATCGTGTTTTCTTTCGAGTTCCGTATGTGAATGAAGCCCATAAGAGACAATGCATGTCTCTGGTTCTGAGAACTGGTCTTCGTAACCACGTAACTCTGTGGTTTGATGGTGGGAAGCCTTTGCGGAGGATTTTTCATCCCCCTAAGGAGTACCCTTCCTGTCCTTCCGGATGTATACCTGTGTGACCAATTTGAATGAACATACAGAATGCTTCCTTAAAAATGTGATTTATAAAATTGTCTGTTCTGTGTGCTCAAACATCTATATAGGAGAGACTTCTAGAATCATGAAACAGAGAATTGCTGAACATTCAAATTCAAGCAATGAATCTAGCGCAGTTATCCAGCATTTTTTGACAGATCATCCTAATGAAAGTGTCTCATTTAGTTGGTGTGTTCTTCATAGTGGCTTGCAATTTTATCACAAGCGATTGATCTTAGAATCCCATTATATAAGCAAAATCCCAACTCATCAGCTGATGAATGGTTGCAATGGTCGCAAGAATTTTTTCAAATATTGATTCCCTGCTTTGTTCGGTTAACTTCTGAATTGTTTCTTTTCGCAGGTGTCATGCTCTTTTATTCTTGCCTTTTTCACCCTCCTTTCTTCTTCCATTTTAAAATCTCTTAGCGCTGTTATATTTTTTTCTTAATTAATCTTTTTTTTATTTTTTTGTATGTATAGCCCGTTTTCACTCTTTTTATTAGTTATGCTGCATCTATTCTAGCTCATTACCTACCTTTCTGGATATTTTGTTCGTATTCAGACAGTGTGAATTTGTTTAGTTTGACTATGTGGCCTAGCAATTCTTTTGTCAGTGCTACTGGCTGCTCTATAATGTAGAGATTCTTTTGTTCTTTGTTGTCACAGAAGTGTGATGTTCCAATCTATGTATCTATCAATTGATTTAATTATTGACTTTGTTGTAAAGCTGTGTGAACATTCATTAATGATGTCAAATGTGCTGCACCAGTTTTCATGGATTGTCATTTGGCATTGAGAAAGCCTACGGGTGAAACGTCTGCCATCAAACCGCTAATACAATAGTGTCCGTTGAAGGAATCCTATTTTTCATATATTTTGTTCATAGTTAATGCAACAATATCATGACTCGTGTCGTGTCGCTACTGTCTCAGATAGCGAGTGCTCATAACCACTGGCAATGACGGTTTGCTGTGTTCCTGCATATCAAAGTGGCTGCAGTGAAACAATAAATGATCAAACCAACTTGTGACATTTTATCGATTTCCTCCTAATGAACCTACGACATCAATTTCGATCAAAATCATCCTCCCCGACTGTGCTTTGAGTCATGCCAACGTCTGCCATCACCCCCGACTGTGCCTTGAGTCCTGCCAACGTTTATTCACTTCACCGACTGCTCATTGAGTCTAATTTTTATTGATCCAAATTCTTGTGTTTAATTGCCAAAACAGTTCTTAGATGGATATGCATATGTGATATAGAGGGTTAGACATGCCGCATGGCAATTTTAGATACAGTGGAGGTGCCTGTCCCATGTAACTCATTAAATGAGTGCTAAAATGAGTACGAAATCAAGATATCGAACCTAAAAAGTTCTAAAAGAAGTACTGGTATTTTCGAAGTTAAAAAGTACAGGGTGGGCCAACAGTCACGCACCAAAGGAAATTTTCTATTTATTTTTTATTTATCACAAATTATATTTATAAGGGCTTAGAAATCAGGTAAAGCTTTAATAAGAACTTGAATGAAGACGTCAAGCAATAAATCGAACTTTGTTAAAGGAAATAGCATAGATAGCTGAGCAACAAAAGTCAAAGATACTTTGGTTGACATGATAGCGAAAATCGCGGTCAACTTTGTCATGCTGTACGAAGTAAAAGATGTTTTATTCGCCAAAACACTTTAAAGTACCAATAAGTCGGTTCGCAGATCATTTGTTGAACTCAATTCTCCTCGCACAACGATGCGACGTATCTTGAAAGCTGATAAGTTTCATCCTTATAAACTTCAATATCTTCAACGACTAACCGAAGACGACTCAGATAGAAGAATGGAGATATTCTGTCGCTTTTCGGATCATCTAAATGAAAACAATGAATTTTCATTTGATGTTATCTTCTCAGACGAAGCAAACCGTCACAATTGTCGGTATTATGCTCAGGAAAATCCCCATTAGATTGAGCTAGACAGATTTTAGGCCGACAGTGTGATGGTCTGGTGCGGGATTTGGCGTTCGTTTGCTGTTGGACCATTCTTTTTCCATTCAATCGTTACGGGGCTGCAGACTTATTTGGATATGCCGCAGACTTCTGTGATGCCACAATTGCAATCACTTGGCGTTGGTTACCCTGAATGGTTTCAACAATTAGC
Organism: Prostheceraeus crozeri; assembly: GCA_907163375.1. Classification (NCBI taxonomy): domain Eukaryota; kingdom Metazoa; phylum Platyhelminthes; order Polycladida; family Euryleptidae; genus Prostheceraeus; species Prostheceraeus crozeri. Next base: position 97,278 of record CAJQUW010016961.1, on the reverse strand, counting down.
GCCCCACCACACTAGCTGTTGGTGTCCATCGATACCTGGACGAAGTTTAAAGACCATTGGATAGGGCGCCGTTGGCCTGTGACATGTGCACCAAGATCTCCTGATTTAAACCCCATAGAGATCTTCTTCTGGGGTTATGTTAAATCTCCGTTTACTCCGAAAAGATAAGAGATCGTGAACAATTTATCCAGCGAATTCATGGTGCGTGCATGACAATTAGCGGTGAGTAATCTGCTTGAGAAGGTTCTTAGTGATTTCCATTATCGTGTCAGTACTTGGTTTGAACTCGATCGACGGCATTTCGAATATTTACAGAGATGTTTTCATGTTTCGACTCTGCTCAATGCAAGAAATTTGATCTTCTTAAAGTAATTTTTAATTTTATAATCATACATTGGTCTTAGTCAAATAAGATCTACAAACTTCCCTATGGTGCGTAACTTTCGGTCCAACCTGTACTAGATTCTGGGACTCTTTTCTTAGTCACTGTTGGTACTAATGTTCAGTACTTTTTCTCGTACTCATTTGGGACTTCATGAATAACACTAAGTTCGGAATCACTAGATTTGCACAGAATACTTTAATTGCTCCACCTGCCATAATTCACGAACCGGTCGCCACTGCATCATTTTTGCAAGCAATTTCAATGAATTCACCGATGCCAAATAACTACCTGAGTCTAATGTATTGACTGAAATTCGGCAGAATATCATTTCACCTGAAAGTGAATAAAAGTAACAACCAAATTATATCAAACAACTGCTGGAAATACAGGGTTAAGAACATGGTGTGTTTTGAAACATGCTCTCTGCTCTTTTCTTAGAAATGTTCAGATAATGACGTTCGATAAATGATCCACTCATGCAAAATAGTAGATATTGTGCTTTAATCATATATTCTCGGCGTTCATAAGTGTTCTGGTGTAGATGGGTGTGACAGTAGCATGATATAAACACAAAACTCAATAAACTTACGAATAACATATCATCGACATTGCTGGTGCATTAAATAACAAATCCATATAGTTCTTAAGGTTGCCGACAAATTTACGAGTAATATGTAGGTTGTTCAATTAAAGAATTGTTGGAAGATGCTGGAATAAAAAGACAAAATAAAAATATTTCAAATTACAAACTTAGTGTGTCCTTGTTCTAGAACGTTTAAAAAACTTGGCTTTCACACTACCTCAAATCACACCAGGATTGCAGGCTTAAAGGACTGAAGAATTAAGTTTCCAAGTAAGCCATGGATAAATTCATTCTAATCCGTCCAAGTTGACCATCAAAATCTAAATAAGTCTTTAGAAAAACGAATTTCATGAAATGATTTTTTCAAAATTGAAAAATTACGAATGAAACGTAATCACAGTTGCAACAAAGATACAGAAAAACACACTTATTAAGTACAAGGCCTCAGCCACACTGAAAGCAAAGCAAAGGTATTAATCGCTCTGGTTTGCTTATAGGCATCAACCACACTGCGAGCTTTTCCAAGCGTTTCCGAGCAAAGCGTTTTGCAAAAAATGTATAGTCACCATTGCAGCAGTTGTAGAGTGCCACACAGCGAGCAAAACAAACCAGAGCGATTAATAGCTTGTGGACATACGGTTGCTCGGGACGCTTTACTTTGCTCGCAGTGTGACTGATGTCTTGCTCGTTGTGTGGCAGTCTACAACTGCTGCAATGATGGATTTATATTTGCTACAAAGCGCTTGGAAAAGCTGGCAGTGGCTACGACCTCATGTATATCGAAAGTAGATTTACCTTGTCAGAAATAATTCATTCAGTTCGTCATTGACTGGAACCTCTACTGTGGCGTCCGATGAATTGGTTTTTCCAAGCTTACTTTGCCCATTGACTGAAAGTGTCCAATTTTCCTTGACCGGTTAGAATACTTCATATTTCACTGGAAGAGTACCTCGCTAATAGCGGTTATGTTGATGAGCTTATTAAGTATTGGTCACAAAAAATAGAAAGCTGAAATTCCGAACCATAAATAGTTCTTCCAAAATACGGGCTAGATATGGCGTTACATGTGAAATCTTTGCATAAAAGTTTGGCTCCCTAATCCCTACATGCAAATTATGCGCAAATTGTTTTATGATTTAAATTGAATATGTGAAAAATGATTTAAATTGATTTATGTGCCTACAATTATGCATACTATCTCGAGTCAGCCCGCGACATCATTTGAATATCAAGTGAAGTCAAGATGCTTGGGCAACTTTCTTTGATCCGATGTTCATCACTAGATCCATTTAAATCAATCCATTGTCTCTCTCTCTCTGTTTGTGTGTGTGTGCGTGTGTGTGTGTGAGAGAGAGAGAGAGTGAGAAGGAGAGAGAAAATTCTGCAATCACTTCAAAGCTCAGTTTGCAAGGTCAAAGTTAACGATGAAGGTGCAATCTTTAATCCCGCAATTGAGATTCATTCTACAGTTGATCGCCAAATTTAATCTTGTTTTTATGGTAATGTATCTGTTCGAGTACCTTTCAACCATTAGAATCGCTGACATTTATCTGTTAAGCTTCTCTAAGCAGTCGGTACGATGTCAATTGTGACAGTGATGTTTCCACCTTCATTGCTCTCGTTTATGCGACGGACACTGGGGCTTGAGAAAGACATTGAGTGATTAGACGATTAAAACTAGACAATCATCTGGTCAATTAAGCTGAAGATTGATATTTTGCAACAACACTAAGAAGAGTAATCTCTACAAGATAAGAAGGCATTTGATGAAACAATTAGCATATGCTAGTAAAGCGCTTTAAATTTAAAAATAGATTTTACGAATGACAAGTCGCATGCTGATGATTGATTCTTAACAATTATTGAAGCGAAACATTTATGCTCATACAAACATGCGCTAGCTCAATATTTAACATGCACGTAGGTAGGGAAACGAATGACAAGGAGATTAGAAAATGAATGACCAAACATAGATAAATGCCGAAAAAGAAAATTATACTAATGCAACAAGATGGGAAAACTATAACGATTAATAGTGCTGTCAAGTTTTGCGACATACATAAAGAAAGATATCTCTGTTCGATATCATGATCATGTTGCTATAAACTAGCCCTACTTCACCCGTCTAATTTTGAGCTAAACTAAACGCCCGAAAAATTCGAGTCTTTTTTTATGAAGTTTTTGAGAAATATTGAAAGATGTGAAGAGTGGCTTCTGGAGCTACCGGAGCTTCTGGGGAGTTTTTCGCTCCCCTTGCGAAATGTTTGAATATCTTTTAAACCAAGCAAGGTATGGCCACCAGATTTATAAAAGCTTGCTTTCTACGAGTCATGCAACTTTTGACAGAAGGAAAGTGAATTTGGCACTATACTTTTGGCGTGAGATCTATTTCAAAATTTGAATGTTTGGAAGATTCTCGCTGATTTCGTTATGCGATAAATGCGATAGATGCGATAAATAGTGGTCGGTTAACGTGTCTCTCTGTTCTGTTTGCTTCGACTTTTGATTTTCTCCGTTTCCCGGGCTATTTAAAGGAGTTTCATTATCAAATTTTGGATCATTCTGCTCGCCTCAACCTCATCTATTTCACTGTGTATTCGGAATTATTCATTTGTGACTCCTCAATCTAAGAATCCTCGAATTTACAATTTTCCAGCTAACCTTGTCAGTGAGTTGTGATCCGTGTCTCTGTCTCTGGTCGGGCTGGTGAATTCGTGACGTCGTTGCTGACGACGAGCTTCTGGCCTTCTAAACGCATTCCTAGATGCTGTAATAACTAACTGATTTTGCGGAGACATGTTCTGGTAGCCGTGTGTTCTTGATTGCGGATTAGCTTACCGACTGGACTTGGTTCTAGTCCGGGGTCATCGTTCTGACTTGTCAACAATTTTGCTGCTGGATTGAAATCTGGGTCGTTTCGTATTATTTCTGACATCTTATGATATTACATTCTTCGTGAATTGTGTGGTACATTTTTGTAACTATTTGAAGAAGTATGAGTGGTTCAAAATCATCCACAGCATTTGAAGAAGTCAGGCGCATGTCACAAAGCCAACTGAATAAGCTGAGTAAAGAACAGATGTCATCCGCCTTGAAAGATGCTATTCAAATGTTCGATTCAAAAGCAGACTGTACATCGACGATATCTCGAACTGACTTAAATGAGATATTAGATATGAAGCTGACATGTTTGCTGCAGCAGTTTGAGGTTAAAATGTCTATAGTTCTTGAAGGTCACAGGAATCTTGAAGCTCGATGTGATATTCTTCAAACAGAGCTGAATGAATTAAAGAGGCAAAAGGCTCCTGGAGCTAAAGAGAAAGATGAGGGACTTTTTGATGAGCGGATGCTTAGTGAAGTATCGCAGCGTTATAATCGTCGGTTGAATTTGGTAGTCGCTGGGGTAGAGGAACGAACAGGTGGTTCTGTGGAAGAACGTATGATATATGACTGCAATCAAGTAACTGAACTGCTTATTGCACTTGGACAGCAGAATAATGACACAAGCAGGCCTATATCATCGATCAAACGGATTGGCAAAGTCATATCGGGTAAAGCCAGACTCTTGCGTTTGGTTTGCTCAAGCAGTGACGTAAAGCATCAGATTCTACGTAAATCGAGAGACTTACGGAACAACATTTCTTTTAAGGAGGTTTATGTCAATCCAGACCTCACCGAAAATCAACGAAGAGCTCAAAAAGAGCTCAGAACTGAATTGCGCCTGAGACGTGCCAATCATGAGGACGTTGTGATAAAAGATGGAAAAATTGTCCAAAGAGCTCAGTCTAATGCAAATTTTCAAGAATGATTTTATCAAGTCCAGCTCAAAAGTCCATATCTGTGCCCCGATATCCTAAGATCTTATGCTCTAACGCTCGTTCAGTTGTGACTAAAATAGATGAAGTTCGCACGACCTTGCTTACCAATAGCATAGATTTATTCGCATGTACAGAGACATGGTTGTGCTCAGAGAAACATGATGACACTATTGTTTCCATTGATGGTTTTACTTGCGTTCGTAATGACCGCGCAAGTCGCATTGGAGGGGGTGTGGCTGTTTGGATAAATTGTAATTTGCCATTTAAGCAGTTCTACTTTGTTCCTCCATGTGAAATTGAAAGTGTAATTCTGCTTTTACCAAAGTCTAGCATAATTTTTATGGCTTTGTATATTCCACCAACACGTGCGAGTCGTGATCGACATATAATCAATGATTTTATAGCAACTTCTCTTGATATGATTCTGAATGTTCACCATGAATTTGACATTATCCTGTGTGGTGATTTTAATCACTTTGATACTCAAGAAGTTTGTGATCATTTCAGTTTGATGAATATTTTCAACAAGCCGACTTATGGATCCTCAGAGCTTGATTATATTCTGCTTTCTGAAAATGTAGCAACATGTTATGAAACAAAAGAATTTTCACCATTTGACAGATCAAAAGTCCCACACGTCTCTTTGCTTGCAACTCCGAAGCTCCAATGTGAAAATACCACTCATATTGTACGCAAAGTATATGACCTGCGCAAATCAAATATGGATAATTTTCTATTGCACGTTCAACAAATTAGTTGGGACTTTCTTGATGATGCATGGCTTTCCCTGGATGAGAAATGCTATATATTTCATGACATGCTGGAAAAAGCTGTTTCGCTCTCCATTCCCGTGTCCTTCGTACGGTGTACCCCAAGAGACAAACCGTGGATGACCCCGGTTATAAAGGACATGATTAATAAGAGATGGACCGCTTTTCGTACAGGAAATTTCCCAGTCTACAATTATCTGAAAGACAAGATTAGATATGAAATAACAAAATCGAAATTGTCATGGTCAAAGAAAGTGGGTAAAAATGACTTATGGAAAGCAGTTAAAGTGCATATTGGTTCCAGGAATGTTAACCCAATTATGTCACTTCTATCGAATTACAGTTGCTTGGGCGACGGTGTCGATGCAATCAATCGTGCACTAAGTGGCAATTTTCTGTGTTCTGAAACTACCGATACATCTTCATATTCCTCTTCCATTGATTTTGACATTTCAATCACACCATCATTGGTATACGATATGATCAAAAAGAGTCCACCACACAAAGCCTCCCCTGATTTGCCAATTTCTCTGTATAAATATGCTGCTATACATTTGGCGTATCCTCTCACTAAGTTGTTCAATATGTCCATTGAAAGCTCCATCGTACCAAAAATATGGAAGTCTGCATCTGTATGTCCTGCTCCGAAAACCGCCTCACCAACACTAAATGATATTCGCCCAATTAGTATCCTTAGATTTCCCTCAAAAATACTAGAGGGTATTATAGTGAAGTCTCTAAAGAGCCGTTTCGTAGAACATTATGGTACCACTCAGTTTGGTTTCAGACCAAAGTCATCAACACAGTATGCCCTGATATCTCTACATGATCATATTACCAAGTATATTGATGATCCGGCCACATCTGGTGTTATGATAATGTCTTACGATTATGCAAAAGCTTTCGATAAGCTGCGGACTGACCTGATTATCAGAAGACTGATGGAATGCAATTTTCCAACTCTCGCAGTAAAGTGGATTGCAAGCTACCTCGATGAAAGGACACAGCATGTCTCAATCGGTTCCGTGAGTAGTGGTGAAGTGAGGGTAACGTCAGGAATTCCACAAGGCTCAATCCTCGGCCCTTACTTGTTTGCTATAACCACAGCAACTTTTTCGCCATCGACTGATAGTTGCAAGTTAATCAAATATGCTGATGACACGACATTGTGCTTCCCTGTATATTCATCTTCTGATAATATACATATTACAAATGAACACGAAAATCTGATGCAATGGTCGGAATCATTGGCGCTACCAATAAACCAAGGAAAATGCAAGTCAATGATCATTCGTAAGCGCAACTACGGCATCAATGTTCACTTACCTGACCTGCGTGTTCCTCAAGTCGAGACTTTAAACTTACTCGGTATTACTTTTAACAGTAAATGTACTTGGTCAGACCATGTTTCAAAAATCGTTTCTTCCGCCTCAAGACGCATGTATGCTATTAGAGTGATAAAACCGTACATCGGTGTCAAGGATTTGAAATTATTGTACAAAACAACTGTTCGGTCAATTTTTGATTACTGTTGTCCCTTGTTTGTTGGTCTTTCTGCTACAGATTGTACTAGACTTGAACGTATACAACGTCGCTTTCATCGATTAATTTGCGGCGAACATTGTGAAAATGACTGCTTCGAGACTCTTACAGTGCGGCGACAACGTCTTTCTTTGAATTTTTTTCAGCAAGTTCTCACAAAAGACCATATTTTAAGTGATTTGCTGCCAACACAGTCATCATCCGGTCGCTTCTTAATACCTGAAGTACGCACTTTGCGTCGAAGCAACTCTTTTGTAATCTGTGCTTGTAAGCTTCATAATTCTTATTTTCATCGCTGAATCACATGGACTTAAGGTGAACACGAATTTGTAATGTTGAGGTATTTTTATCTATTTCGACAACTGAAAGTATTATGTCTCTTTTATTTTATTTACTTGACCTCTGAAGATAAATGATTGTAACTTCCGATTTTCATTCAAAAAGAATAAAACGCTTATCATCATATTCACATCTAATGTATATTGCGGCACCAATTCTTCATGAAATAAGTTGAGATTGCATAAAGGATTCATCCTATCAATCCTATCAATCATATATGCAAAGTTTTTGAATTTGAAATTCAGCCTATCTGCTTATTATGTGTCATAAAATTCAAATTTCAGATATGATTAGTTCTGTTTCTAATCAGCAATTATTGAAAATTTTCATAATCATGTTGCTTTTAGTCCCAATGTCTCGATGAAAGTTTACCGAATTTGGTTGTTTCTTCACCTGCAGAAACCAATTACTAAAATGTGCGATTTTAGTGCCATTTGAATTAAACTAAAAGTTTGAATTGTTTGACCTTTGACTTCATCTAATGCAATGATGAAATCTCATAGCGACTGATAGTCATAATTTCATGAACTGCCTTGACCAGATCTTTCGATTGATGCATGGTTTATTAGTTTTGTCATTTTCTTATTTCAAATAGTGATCTAATGAAAATTTGCCAAACATTGGCGTTTTTTGACCTTTGACCTTCACCTCAGCCCAGGGATGGCCTTAGAAATAAAAATAATGATGTTTTTCTGAATCCCCTTTCAATACCCATTCGATTGATGTGGTTTGGCAAAATTGGTGCAATAGTTTCGGAAATCCAATGGTGCAAGCTGATATAGATAGTAGCGAATGATATAGAGATCTTCGCATCTCTTTTGCTCATGTGATCGGCCAAGCACGCGTAATGCAGAAGTAACTCTTATTCGGGAACACATGAACCTCACTTGTCACATAGCAGGCCTGTTTAATGAAAAGTACATTCCATTTTTCTCCGTGATAAATTCAGCAGATAGAAATTTTATTGACCGTGCTCGACTCCTCACGACCTAAATTTTCTTACTGTGTGCGTTTGGCCGTTGCCTTATGCCATTTTTGAACATCACTAGTCTATGTTTGGGGCAAGGGCGGTGTGCCCAGGGGGCCCGGGGGTCATGTTACCCATGAACCCTATGTCATATACCCATGTGATGTTACCCTGAAAACGTGTCATGCTGTTTTACTTCGTGGGTCATGTTGAGAAATAACATCATGAATTTAGCACAACTTTCACATAACTTCTTAGGATTCTTTGTGGGACGTTGACTAAGCTTCCGAGTAACTCATTGTAAATTGCAGTCTCTTACTTGATGACGATTTTCTTACGGCGATTATTAGCTGATGATTATCGCTTGCCATATGATAGTGTCGTCCACACATCTGATGCGCCCAGGGAATTTTAATCAAGAAATGCATAGTGGAATAATAAAAAAAATCCTAATTCCATTTAGTCATTATGCATGATGAGAGAGGGAGGCTTGCAAATTTTGTAAAAACTGTAGTCACTGTCTCATTGACTTGGAATGTTTTGCACATTACTAGGTTTAAATGGGTAAGCCTACAAATGTTTTCTGTGTTTTAATTTAGAATATATATATCTTATTCAAAGTGCAGTTCGGTTGAAATTGTTTTCAGACATTTTCTCAATTCTTGTTGTCAAAAGCGTTCTGGATCTTTTACGAATATACGCGGCCAGGAATACGATGGTTGGTCGGCTATGCGTGGAGAACACAGTGGGTTGCAATCGCGTGTTCGTAAAAGGGCTCCTTCAGCCTACTACATGTATTGCTTTGCACATAGACATCAAAAGATCCAGTACAAAAGCAAAAGATCGAAAGAAGAATACGATAGCATGTGGAAAAGGGCAAAAAAAGTTGCAGAAGACATAGATGTACCTGATCACGAGCCCAGACAAAGGAAAGTTCCACATCATTACAGATGGGCCTACAGATGGCCACGGAAAACCCCAAACTTTCTTAGAGGGAGCGGAAAGTACCTTGCCGAATTCTACAAGCAAACTATAGCCCGAATCATAGCAGCGATAGAAAGTCGCTTCAGTGAGGAGATACTACCTCTTTTACAATGCTATTCATTGTAAGATCGACCACCAAAGACGCTGGACGTCCAAGATCTGTCTTTTACGAATTTAACTTCATTACATCGACGACCGTAAACTTTGTGGAGTTCTTGCTATGCTATTTTTGTTGAAAAACTACCTCTCTTGCGCTCCATGGCGTTTTTCGGAAACCCGAGCTATCAAAGATCAATGGACTGATAATTCTAGTGTCATATTATCCATGAAATTCGTCAGTTTCTGAATTGAGTTGCGAGTACAAGCTGTTTTGTCACAAGCTAGCAGAAGTGTGGAAGCCAGAAAATTCACGATATTTGCCTCTATCTGATTTCCAATGATTTGTATCAGATTTTTATCCAAATTTTGATATTGCCTGTAACATCTGCAACTTGTGAAATATCGTTTTCGGCACTCAAACTGATCAAATGTGACCCGCGGACCACAATTGGTCAAGATCGATTGTCTAATCTGATGGTTGTCTCAACTCATCCAAAGTGTGCGTCTGACGTCGATTTAGATGATGCTATGCTGAACAATTTTTGAAGCAATTTACTGAGAGACTTTAATTTGGGAGCTGAAATTTCATTAAATATATATGTTAAATGTCATTAATGATCATTATATATCATATTTCATATATAGGCCTATGCAGCCTAGTAGTCTATGTATATCACTATCAATGATACACTTCAGCCATGATAAAATTCATCACAAACTGTTATTAGCATAAAAGTTACCAATATCTTAATATTCCTTTCATTACCAATAGGCTGTTCCTTCATTTTAAAATTTGCAAGAATATTCAGAGACTTGTTTTGCAATCTGTGGACATATCAAAAAAAAGCTCAAACAAGTTGGGCCCCCAAAAATTAGAAGTGCACACCGCCACTGGCTTGGATTGCTTCTCGCACACAACTGAAGGAAATTCAACTTTTAGTCGACTTCTGTAGAGTGGAGCTGCATTTCTGTGTCTACCTAAACTCTAGAATTGATAATTTGTTAGCAATTTGTGACTACAATCATAAAAATGCATCATACAATTTTACCGAAAAGACAGTATGTGATTACATGCAAAAGGTGCCTGCATAATTTACAGGACTTCACCAAGCCTGTAATTGCATATGCACAACAGGTACATATCGGAATCTCAATCACCCTGTTATGCATGTAAAAAGATAGAAATAATTAGATTTACATGATATTGGAACATGGAAGCATTTTCGAAATTTGCATGCCAGCCTAAATGAGAATTTAAAAAAATCACTACACTAGTTTAGAGCTAGAAATCATACGGCGTGGTGCTCAAGGTAAGAAAATGAAGTGATTCAAATGCAATCACGGCACTTCACTATGGCAGAGGAATGGGTCTTGCGGATGTGCTCAGCGGAGACACCACATTTTCCAGATGTCTCATGATCAACGCTCCTTCACTAAAATTTGCAGCATCTTTTCTGTGATCACTTTCTCATCTGTTGTCGAGACGAGGAAACGTAAGCGGTGTTGCATCCAAGGATGGATTTAATCCGCACATGTGGATTTAATTTTTGTGAGGACCGTCTTCCTTTTATCCTGGCGCTTAAGTTCCACTCTATCGGGGGGTCCTCCATACGGATTTATCTTCTCCAATGCCACCGGTCAAGTGCTTCCTCCTGCGTTAAGCTCTTTGCGCGAAGGTCCTCGAGAATCATATCGGTCCGTCGTTTCCTGGTCGGCCAAGTGATCGTTGTTCGGACAGCTGCAACTGTGTCGCTGAGTCCTCCGTGCCGCACTCCACGAGGCCAAACCATCTTAACCGCTGCTCCGTCATCTTCGTGTTTGAGACGACATGCATTCGGAACCGCATCTCTACGTTCTCTACGTGGTCCTTCAGCGTGATTCTTAGATACCACCGCAGCATCCTTATTTCCGTCGCATGCAAAGCACGCTTGTGAGCAACGATGGTAGCTTAGCATTCAGTGGCATAGAATGCTGCAGGTATCTACTGTCATATATACGGGGTGGATACCATGCCGTGTCCGATTTCTATGATATGAATAACAAAATGTCTTATCAAATTCAATGCTCATAGTTGTAATAAGATATCTATGTTTACACTTAAATTTAAAATTTCTTACGTTTCGCAATCATCCAATGATGTTTGCGGTTTCAAATTCCATTTTGTTTAAAATTTCAAATCGCACGTAGGAGTTTATTATAAACGCCGCTCAATACAGGTGCTTCACTTTATGACGAAATGGAAAACGTCCAGCGAAATGCTAGACTGGTTGCTTACTGTATAACTTAGCGAACAACCAAGAAGATGCCACTTTGAGGAATATGGAGCAGCTGATGGAAGAACAATCAGACGATGGTCCAACAAGTGCCTCAATACCAGTTCCATCTTATCTCGATCCAGCTCAGGAAATCGTGAATTTCGTGTATTGAATGAGAAGAAGGATTCGATCGTGAGCGCCATTATGGACAACCCTCGTACATCACAACGAGTGATCGCACCGGGTGTCGGAGTTTCACATAGGACAGTCGGGGAAAACTCTGAAGGAGAATGGATATAAACCATACAAGGTTCATAAGATGCAGCAAATTTTCGACCATGAAGAAGAGGCAAGACTTGTTTTTGTCAAACCATCCTTCGAAAGTACAGTGAAGAGAGTTCATGGTCTAACAAAATCAACTTCTCCGATGAGTGCACCTTTAACATGTCCGGTCGAGTAAATCGTCACACTGATTTCTACTTCGCGACAGACAATCCTCATTTTTATGACGAGGCACCCTAAGATCAAAGGGCCTGACCGTATTCGTCGCGATATCATTTAATGGCATTATAGCAGTGGACATCAAGTGAAGAAACCATGATAAATGATCGCTACTGTGACATTCTGACCGAGAAACTGTTCCCTGTTCTTACTCGCCGGTCTCATCGCACCTCTGTGTTTCAACAAGATGGCGCTTCACCCCATTTTAGCACCCAGACAAGGAACTTGCTTAACGATCGGTTGAACAACCGATGGATTGGAAGGGGTGGTACAATTCTGTGGTCTGCCAGATCTCCCGACCTTACCATCTGCGATTTCTTTCTGTGGGGTAATGTCCAGAATAAAGTGTATTCATTCAGCTTCGAGAGCAATGAACAACTCAAACTGCAAATTGAAAAGGAACTCGAGGACATTCTTACATCTGTGACAAGAAAATCATATAGGAATTTCATTCGTTGATGTGAACTTTGTGTGGAACAAAATGGCGGTCATTTTGAAAATTTATTGTAATTTTAACATGATTTTATTGGTACCTATGATGCATGTTAGTTTACTAAATGCAACTAATATTAGCTGGAAAACATGTCGTTTTTTTCTGAAAATATATCAGCCCGGGTATGATATCCATCCTGTATTTTTGACTTCAGCTAGAACGGCATTTTTCGGTCACGTAAAATACCGGTTCATTGCCGCTATTTCGGCCACGCTGCCACATCTACGGACATCAGGCAGTGATTCCCCATCTGCCGAGATTTTAAGCATAATGTGTTTTTTTGCCCTTTTTCCTCTATTTGACGTTAATTTTTTTGATGCCGCAAACAGGATTCAAAACCGGACAAAGAAAATAGTATGCCGAAAATCATGTAGATGTTCCTGGTCTTTGTGTACATCTCGTCGTACCTGATTTTCTGTACTATCTGCCGTGTATTACAACGAAAATTGCACATGGAATATCGCTAAGTAAATTTATGACGTAAACGTTTTTATTATCTTGATGTCTTGTTCATTGGTTTGTAAATCTAGATCTTGAATTGAGAAGAAAATATACATTATCATTACTATTATTAATTACTCAAACTGGGTGGTTTTTTAGTAGCTCGTCGTCGCCCAATCTCACTGCAATTCATCTATCATTCCGCATTCCAGATATTCGGTCTTTCTCAAGCTAACTCGCAAGCCGAATTCAACCAACCTCGTCTTCCATTGCTGCATCTGATGCTTCAGTTCCGTTCTATTTGTTTCAGCTAGCTGTACATCATCAACATAAATTAACAATCACGAATATGGTGTTTGCAGACGGGCTGTCACTGTGTCCATGGACGGGACAAACAGCAGCAGTGATAGTGCCGAGCCTTGATGAACGCCGACTTGCTCGGGGAAGCAACAGATAAATATATTAGTGAGGATGCAAATTTAAAACATGTAGCGACTGATTTCCACCATTGTTCCTGTCATGCACGTCAGATCATACCCAGGCTTGTTTCCAACGTTGAAGGACCGTATTTGATATATCTTGCAGAACTTGGAAGCCAGCTGCTTGTTGATGGACATTTCAGCTGCTCAGTACAGTTGATATGAAGGAGAACAAAATCCTTGAAATAAATACAGTAGTTGTAGATTCTCGCTTTAGCTTTATTTTACAAAGGGACTATGGAGAGTAGATTCTGCCCAATCAAATTTCTTCTGCTACCGTTCCTTAAATGTTCTCTTTTAGTCTGAATTGTCCTAACTTTTAGTTCCACGCACTCTACAGTGACATGTGAAAGATTCTTGAATTTAGCCAAGAAGAACATTTTTGAAAAAAATGCCAAAAAGAACACTCATTGATCCATTTTACATTTAGAGACATAGGAAGAAAAGCATTGGTGAATTCAGACAAGTGTGACCATTTTTATGTTGCTTGTTAACCGTTTACACAGTGGTATTCTTGCAATACTACGACCTGTGATCATCAGTCTTGCATGGAGTCTGTATGCTTCATTAGCATCATGCTTAGTAGAAATTCACATTTGAAATATACCAGTAATGCTACTTATACTGAAGTGGCAAGTAGTGCTGACATTCTTTTCCCATTTGATACAATCAGAAACATATTTTTATATGAATGCAATTCAGTAAATCAAGTTGTATTTAATAAACTGAAATAATGCTAGTATCAGAAATCTTCCTTCGTCTCTTCAACGTGCATGTTAGATTTCAATTCCCTTGCAATACATGCTTGCATTGAAGCGTTGGAAGCGTTATTTACGATGAAAGTTGATGAAGTACATTTGGGACATCCCGATCTTTGCACTTCAGAAATATATAGTTTCAATTTCACAATCACGTGTGATGTCATAAAAGAGCAGCGCGTCAATCACTCGTACTTTCATCTGCACATAGCATTGATGAAATAAGCGTTTTAGCGCTTTACGCTTCTTAAGAGCAATTACAGCTTCGCATTTTGTATCTAATACGTCCCTAATTTTGTTCGAACCAATATGGAAACTGTCGGATAAAATTCCCTTTATCTCTATGGTCTACGAAAAAATCCCTCGCAGGCCGGATGTGGTAATCTTCAAAACAAGTCATAGAGAATAAATAATACTTTGCATATCCTTCGAGTCAATGATAACACTAGTTTGAATAGTCTATCTTGTTTGATTAACTTTGATGGAAGCAACTTTTAAGGTTCAGCATTGTCAATGAGTATTAATATTATTCATGCTTGTCATGTCATAAATGACTCGATGCGGAAAGAGGAAGATGTCATAATCAAAGACAACAATAATAATAATTAACCTTGGAACACAAGTTGATCCATAATATTATTCAGATGAAGAAATGAAACTTGATTTGTTGATAGTAATCTTAAGCATAAAATCAGACCTACATCAGTTTTATTGTCATGTATATCAATAAGTTGAATTCTAACTATGGAATAAGTTATGATTCTTAACAATAATAGCTCAATTCTACGCAATGAATTTCATTGACCCCAGAATGCATTCTGTCAATTTATAATTTATTCAATTGTTAATTATACAGATCCATCTGGCCGTTTGGAAAAAATAAACTGTTTACTAAATCTGTCAAGTGACAAGCTCGGACATTTCATCCATGAAGCAGGACAAATTCTCTGATTTTTTGAATGAGGACTTAAATAATAATGCTGTTAATGATAATCAGCTCAATTTCTTTGTCTGAATGTCTTGCTTTGCTTTTTTGATCAGAAAGGCTTCATTCTATGAAATCTAAGAAATCCAAAAAAAAAATATAATTTGAAAATATTAAAATCTGTAGTATCGTCTAATCATTACGCAAACACAAGAATTCTAAAAGAACTTGATTTAGGAATTGATTTAGGAATTTAGGAAATTGAGTATATTTTTTTGAAAAAATTTGACTTTGTTGAGTCGACACTCTACCTGCTGTATATTCCACTCAGGTATTCATTTTCTTGGTTTCATGTTCACGAAATGTTGAATTATGCTATATGCATAGTAGCTGCAAGACCTATTCATCGACTAATCTATTTGAGCTATGAAACGAATGACTATGTCATGTAATTAAGAATGATGCATATTATCCCGTATCAAATGTTCAAATCAGCATGTGCTATTGTATCACACTTCAATAAAAGTGTCATCTGCCATCAATGTGATTTGAATAAATTTCTTTATATCAATCTGCGTTTTTTATGTACCTTCTTAATTCAAGTTATCGCAGTATGTCGTCTTCGTTAAAGATTTATATCTTTACCTCTTTTAGTCGAACTAGGTCTATCCAACATTAAGCGGATTACTTAAAGGTATTAGCAACGGATCCAACGTGTAAATTATTGCACCCGGGGATATGGAAAATCAAAAAACAAGACAAGAACAGTTTAGTTAGTTAATCTTTTGTCACAGTATAATCAATTATGTTTCGTCTTTGAGAGGTTTATCTCTGCATTTTGTAAACAAATTGCAATGATATTTTGCGGATCATCACTTGAAGCTGATTGAAATGAAAGATCGGCTAATTCCACTGCCTTAGTGGAAAATACAATAAACATTTGTTTTTCAGATAATTAAATCATTTTTAGATATGTGAATGTAATTAGATGATAATTATCACAACTTGAAAAAATTCAAGCGAAGATGTAGAAGTTCCATTTTCTATTTGTTGATGCATCTAGTATACTCCGATGACTTTATTATTTTTTTCGTGTACAGCTTCACATTTATTGCTGCAGTTTTGAGCACTGCGCACTTGCATAATTAAGTTTTCAAAATGCGTTCAATCATGCCACCGTGTTTGTTACCGTAACTGTGATGTTTAAAAGCAATGTACTATGAATATCATATGATTACTGTATACATATTAACATAAAATTAAATCACGGCACGGTTAAAAAATTCAAAGAATCCAGGAAACGGAAGAAAACAAAGTTAAACAATTACCAGTTTAAAATCGTGTAATAAATTAGGTTACTTGAAGTTCAGAGTGTATAAATGTAAATTAATGCTTAAAACATATAGATCCTTGCCCTAGTACAGAGTAGGATGCGTAGTATTTGCAATGGCTTGTCGACCCAACTTTCAAAGGACGGGAAGTAAATCCGAGACGGGGACATATAATTTGGAGATTGATATAATCAATGATCTATTTTTTTCTAAGATTTGATGCCATTCTGCCATAAATGACGTAGCCATAAATTAGCTTAGTAGCTACAAAGATTTTATAGTGGTTTCATAATGTCAGCAAGCAAACAGGAATCTAATATTAAAATTGGCTCATTGATTTTCCTTGACTTCATTTTTCCGAACGTACCTATGGATACATGAAATTTGACACTGGACTGGGTTGTAGTTTCGAAATTAAATACTGCTGCAATTATAATATTAGCTTCACTGATATCATGCAAGTTTCCGATCTTCTTCGCTTACTCAAAGCTTTTCAGAATTGTCGATAGAAGTGTAGACTGCTAACATTGAATGATTACATACTTTTGTTATTTTACTTCGCAACTAAGAATGGCTTGTTTATATGCGATGGAATTTTAAAATGCACTTGAAATTCATAGGTGGTACTTAAAAAAGCAAGAAAAAAAGAAATCAAGCATGTTTTTTGTTATGGATATTAGTTTTCCTTTTTTCAAAAAAAGTAGCATTCCAATTTTGAAATTTAAAGCGCTTTTTAGTGTGGTGCAAAAGTACGAGGGGCGTACCAAAAGTTCGTGACGTTTGTCTCTCCTATTTATAGACGTCCATTTTGGCCCAAGTGCATATCTAGATATTATTTCTTGTAGTTCTGACAGTTGCATTTCACATGAAAATCATTTAACTTCCATTTGCACAAATATTTATTGGCAGAATTAAAAGCATACCAACTTTTTTTCGATCTGGTCACCTTAAATTTCAATACACTTTTCCTATCTCTTCTCAAGTTTCTTCATTCCTTCTTCAAGCCAATCCTGCGGAAATTTCCCGAATGAAGCTTTCGGTGCTCTCTTTATCTCTTTCACCATTGAATCGAATACCCCCGATTGCCTACTTCATCGGACCGATGAGATGAAAGTCAGTAGTCTCCTCCAAAACCCTTCGTCATAGTCTTCCAGAAGACCAAGAACAATAGAGAAGTTGTTGACCCGAGCGCCTTTCTGTTTTGCAGTCAGCAGCTTTGGTACCCAACGAGCCGAAACCTTGGACAACTCAAGGCGGCCATGGAAGATGTCTCAAGAGTCCCATGCGACAACTGGCCAGGCTTTTCCTCCAGTTCATAAAATGTTGGTTGTCTGTCAGACTGGATCAGCTGCCAAGCCAAATCTTCATTTTCTTCGCTGGCTTGAGTGGATGGATGGCCACAGCGCTCAACGTCTTCCAATGACTTCCGTCCCTCTGGGAACATTAGCTTGATGGTCGCTATTGCAGGAGCACTGTCTCGAAGACTGTTTTTAGACGCTCAGGCGATCGGGTTGGTGTTTCCCGTTCCTTGGACAGAAAGAGTAGACAAGATGTCCACTTACGATTTGTGAAGTCCGTCATGCTTAAAAAAATGTTAAATTGCTTCACTACTTACCGGCTTCAGTTCGTGTCTCTATAGGTTACCGATCAACCGACAATACTTCACAGTCAATGCACATGATTGATACAACATGACAACGATCAATGATCAAAGAAAAAAGTCGAATTAAAACCACAGTAATCAAACGTCACGAACTTTTGGTACGCCCCTCGTAGTACTGATATTATGTATATCATGTCAGAATGCACTTCCCTGAAACTTACAAAATACTTAACACACATCATCACGGTCAAATTGACGAGCTGAAATACCTCAGACAAGCTCAGGTCAGAGTCGGGTTAAAGGAGAGGGAAATTGGTGAAAGTTCAAGTGTTCTGTTTCCATGTGTTCGCTTCAGACAGTGATTTCAAATTTAAAGGAACTGACATATAGCCCACTCACTCACACCCCAATTTGTCGTCCAGTTTCCCCCATCTTTCGAGTGTTGGACAATCAACCCCCCACTCGACATTCTATTTAAAGCTATAAACCACTTGAATACGGTTGCCAATTATGCTAGACTCATTAGTTACCGGTATCACTTTTCAAAGTTTACTCTCTTTTTGACAGGGTGTTTTCACAAGATGTTTTCCTGTTTAGAAGAATTAAGACATCGGAGAGCTTATAGTAAACGTAGCCACCAATGAATTTAGTGAGCGCCTGTAGTCACATTTGTAAATTTAAAATTCGAAATATGCAAAAGCACGCTTGCTTTTCGAGCTGTAATTGTCATATTATCAAAACTTAACCCGCCATTAGATAAATGGTTTGTTCTGTAAAGAACGTGCTTGTATCTAAATTTATTGATGGGATCGTTCTTAGTGAGAAGACATGTGTGTGAGGGAAGTTAGTATCCTAAACATCAATGTCTAATGATATTTGGCATGATAGACATGACTACAAACCGATCAAATTAAACTCAATTATGCGTCAGCACAGATTGAAAGAAATGTCCTGTTCAAGATAACGTGAAGGAGAATCATCTTGATGATCAGAGGCAACTGGAATCGACGGTCGATGAGAGCACCTGGCGTCGGTACGATTCTTTAGGTACGATTACCAAGGCAACACGTGTAATATTGCCTTTTGATGCACATGTACGTGTTGGTTCTAGCTCTGTAATATTACACAGTGTCGGATTTCTGTGATACTGGATATCTTTAAGTCATTTGACTTCTGTAAAATCCCATCTTTAAGGTGAAAACACCTGTAGAACGGCTACTGTTAAGAGAAACCTTGCACATTTCATACCCGTACTTTTTCATACTTATTGATAGGGGACGAACATGATCGTTGATCGATCTCGAGCTTACTAAAAATCTATCATCAGGACAATACGAGATAAAAGTTTGTACACTAAATTCACGGTCACAATTCAAATCACTGAAAGCGAAATAATAATGGAAATGCATTTTAGTAATTTGCATTGGGAATTAATGCACTATGAATTAAGTACATATCGTCTGTTGTAGTGTCCGACGAACGTAGATCAATGAACATGGTCGCAGTCCGTTCTTTCCAAAAACCAGAAGTTTGGGCTCATGCTGCCATTACGCTATCAACTGATTGTTGATGGTAATGTCAGCTGCGCAGATAGGCACCGATTTCTAGAAGTTATGAAGAATCAAATCTGTGAAACATGCAATAGTTGCAGGTATATAGAAATATACTGTAGTAAAATGCAATAGTAAAGAAGTATAATATGCCTCATATTTTATCAAAATTCCTCTATATACATCTATGTATAGAATTGATAAATGAGAAATACTTACAGAAATGATGAAACCGTTAATATTTGCAAAATAAGATGACGAAAGTAACAGTGCCCAAGCATTACCAACCAATGGAGGCCGATTCCTCATCATTTTCAATGTGCTCTAGTCTTATAATACATACAATGTCGAATTCCTTTGGCACCTCCATTTCACAAATCAATCGTAGCAATACTTTTTGAAGCGTGACTCAACCATTTTAGCAAAATAATTTAAAATTATTAATGAAATTGATGACCAAAATTCAGTAAAATCGAAACATTTTGGTTTAAAATTTTGAATGGTTATTTGCGAAATGAAGACGTTTGAGATAGAGAAAATGAATACCACCTTCTGAGATATGATTGCCATATCATTCTGAATAATGCTATGGAATGAGTTGCAATCGATGGACAGCTCTAATCGGTTCTAACCGCCAGCATGAGTATCTGCACGTCGGAAATGAGACTTTCTCAGAATAACGCAGGGGCCTACAAAATTTGCGCGTCTGATGAGTTCTAAATGGTCTTTCTCTGATTAAAAATGAGAACTACTTAGTCTAGAGCCATGATTTCTATAGCATGAAATGTCTTCAGGTAATGCAATTATGTGTTCATGAACCTTTCATCATCTATGAAGCTAAGCAAAGTATCGCATTGATATCGATAAATGCAATATTTGATTGAATTCTACACATTAGACACCATTGTCGCATATATCACCGATCAGAAGTTGATGCTAGAATGATAATAGCACGCACACATGAAATCATCTCAAGAAACCTTATGCCAAAAGCTATGGCTCCAAAGCCAGTCGCCCAAACTTACTCAGAGAAAGTTTACTCGTACATGCAGTGTAATAATCGAAAGCTTCAATCTGGATTTACAGTATACTCTTTTATCATGTCTGACAACAGGATGAATCGGTAGAACTCGGTAGACCTCAGATTCTTAGTTTTCAGAGAGTGAACATCATTCTGTGAAATTATATCTTCGGTCTCGTTCCCTGCACAAGCTCGCACTGACGGTTGGACTAAAGGTTGCATCCTTATCGAGAAAATTCGATACATTTAAGCGGCGCTGTGGCCTTGTGGTGTTCGCTCTGCGGTCGAAAAACCTTGGTCGGGTCAAACCTGAGACTTTTAGGATAGGTACACTCTGCATTCGTGCTAAGCACTCATCACAAAGAGAATGAGAGTGGGATAAATTGTTGGGTATTTCTTATTTCTATGTACTGTTGTTTAGGTCCCTGCTATCTATGTCAGGTTATGCCTGAGTAGGTTAGTAGGTATCTATGTATGCATGTAGCCATGTATAGCCTCTTATTTGTATTTTGAATAATACGAGATGATTGCTCTTGGAGTATAGTAATAAATTGCCTTGACCACAAATGTAGTATTTCTAGAGCTCCGGCAAGACATATCAAATGGCGACGAGAGAGCGTTTGGACCTGGAACAAAAAGACTCAGCTGAAGCGTGGTTAGTCTGCTTCGAAGCTAGAGCTAGAATCAAGAAACGTGTGGATGCCCCAGCCACTGCAACAGAACCTCAGAAGAGAGATTTAACTGCCTTATTTCTAGAGGCAGCAGGTACTGAAGCTCTCAAAATGTTGAAGGTAATGGTTGCACCACTGGTTATAGCTGATTGTACCTATCAAACATTCAAAGAAGCCATCTTACGTCACATACAGCCAAAACAAAAGCTTCTCATTGCCGAAAGGACAAAGTTCTGTCAACTAAGACAAAACTCCGGAGAAGATGCAGAATGCTATCTCCAAAGAATAAGATTGGCCGCCAAAGAATGCCAATTCGAGAAATTAAAAGAAAATCAAGCTGCAGAAGAACTTAGCAAAGTACAATTAATCGCCGGACTCTCAGACAAGTCAATGACGAACAGGGCCCTCAACTATTTGGAAACTAATTCAAACAGTTCATCGGATGATATCGTCGACTATATACGAAGACAAATTGATGTCGGCAAATTTACATATGGAGAAAATCAAACATCAAATCAAGTCCTGATGACTAGAGGTAAGAACTACCGGTACTCAAAGCGTCCAACCTTTAATAAGGATGCAAGTAATAGAACCAGCTATCATACTAAATTTGATCAGAGATTTGAATCACGCTATACACCTAAAAGCAATCAGAGATTAATGTCACATAATAACTCCAGTGTATGTTCCAAGTGTGGTCAAAAACATAGATACGGTCAATGCCCAGGATTCGGGAAAACATGTACAAAATGTGGTAAGAAAAATCATTATCACCAACTATGTAGAACATCAGGCTTAAATATAATTGAAGAATCTATTGATGGTCAGCTTTTAATGACAAGAAATGTAATTCAAAATTCCAATAATTATAGAAAGTCTTTGAACATTGCCGGACATTCAATTGACTTCCAAATTGATACAGGATCACCAATAAGCGCTATTAATACATCACAATTATCTAAAATCCCAGGTGCAATTCAAAAGTTAGATCCTAAATCAGAAAGCCCACTATTAGAAGATGTTAATGGATCAAGAGTGCTATTTGATGGTTGTATAACAATTCAACTAGCAAAAACAAATCTACCTTTAATTTTGTGGGTATCTAAGAAAGGACCTGCAGTTCTTGGAAGAGATGCTATTGAAGCTCTTGCTCTGTTTCCAAAAGTAAATTCTTTATCGGACTTTGAGTTGCCGGAAATCTCTTTAAAATTAAAGACTGATGCTCAACCGATCCGAATTCCTGCTAGACGAATTGCTTATGCTCTCGAAGAACCGACAAAGAAAGAAATAGACAAAATGGAATCGTCAGGAGTTCTAACAAAAATAGACGATTCAGAATGGGCATTCCCTATTGTACCTGTGGTCAAAGGTAAATCGCATGATGGTGATATCAAAATCAGGATAACTGGTGATTTCAAACTATTGAACCGTCAGCTACAAATTCCAATAATAAATATGCCTACAAGGGACAAACTTCTCCAAATAACAAGGGGTGCCAAATACTTCAGTACTATAGATTTAGAAGCTGCATACCATCAACTGAAATTAACTGAATCAATTAAGAAGTACACAACCATTACAACTCCATGGGGTATGTATCAGTATAATAAATTACCTCAAGGTATTGCCTCTGCGCCAGGTGAATTCCAAATTGTGATGGACCAGCTGATTCGAGGGCTGAAGGGAGTCGCATGTTACTATGATGATTTATTAATGGTAGGATCAACTGAAAATGAATTAAATGATAGAACTGCGCAATTGACAAGCAAGCTTAACAAAGTCGGATTAAAAATCAATTCAAAGAATTCTCAGTTTAAAAAGAGATCAGTAATTTTTCTTGGACACGTAATATCAGAAAATGGAATAAGTATTGACCCTAGCAAAGCGGAAGCCATATTCAATTGTCCTATTCCTACAACAAAGGAAGAGTTACAAAGTTTTCTGGGGTTGATAAATTTTTACAGTTCATTTGTAAAAGATTTCTCAAGTATTACTGCTCCCCTGTATGATCTGCTTAAGAAAGGTACAATATTCAAGTGGGATGGTGATATGAATATTTGCTGGCATAATGTCATGGAAGCGTTAAGATCTGCTCCTATTTTGGTACCATTTGATTCTAATGAGACTGTTGTATTAACTACAGACGCAAGCTTAAGAGGAATAGGTGCTGTGATATCCCAGAACAATCGCCCAGTAGCTTTTGCATCAAAGAAGCTGTCACCAACTCAGCAAAAGTACTCGGTATTAGAAAAGGAAGCTTTAGCTTTTTTCTGGGCTACAACACAGAAGTTCCCATTATATTTGAAAGGTCGAAACTTCATTTGGGAAACAGATCATCAGCCCCTAGAAAAACTGTTAAGTACTGAAACGAATTTGTCAAAGATTGCATCTTCACGTATCAATCGTTGGGCTAGGTCTCTTATGCCATACAGTTATACCATTGTGGGAAGAAGATCAAAAGAAATTCCAGTCGCTGATGGATTATCCAGGATACCTTATGAGGACTCAGATCATGAAGAGCAAGATCTAGAATACGTAGCTATACTGGAATGTAACCCGATGTCTCAAGATGATATACGCGCTCATACTTTACAATCAAAAGAATTCAAGGAAATAATTAATAATCTGAATAATGGAAGACAGTTATACAAAGGACCGTTCTACAATATACGGAATAAATTATCAGTTCACAATGATATACTATTTTACGGGGATCGGCCATATATACCACCAACTTTAAGGATTCAAGCTCTCGGTATCATGCATTCAGGTCACCCAGGTATCGTTCAAATGAAACATTTAGCAAGATCATCTATGTATTGGCCTGGGATCTCCAAGGATTGCGAAAGACTTGTGAGAAACTGTGAAATCTGCCAAGCCAAGAAATCATCACAAGTGTTGCATGAATACAAAAGTTGGCCTGAAACAAGTACTTATGGCGAGAGAATTCATGTAGACTTTTTGGGTCCAGTAGATGGTTTTATGGTTCTCATCATTGTAGATGATTATACCGGTTGGATAGATGCCTACCATTCAAAGTTTATAACTGCTGCTGATACAATTATTATGCTAAGGAAATCATTTTCACGATTTGGCGTCCCAAAGACTATTGTAAGTGATAATGGACCACAATTCACGTCAAAGGAATTAAAAATGTGGTTACAAAGTATTGGTGTTAGACATATATTTAGTCCGCCATACCACCCAGCCTCAAATGGACGAGCAGAATGTGCCGTGAGATCATTTAAGGAGAAGGAGAGAACCCTCAAAAGTATAAGAACTTCCAAAAAAGATTAGATAATACATTGGTATCTTTAAATTCGGGATCTGGTGCTGATATGAAAATGTTCGGAAGGAAGGTATGGTCTCCAATAACTTTGACTAACAAGAATAAAGAAGATAAGGAAGCAAAAACACCTGTGTGGTTCAGAACGTTTAATAACAAGGATCGATTTTGGGAGAAAGGCATAGCGGTGAATCATGACAGTCCATGTGTAGAAGGCGAAGATTTGGAAGGAAATTCATGGAGAAGATCCAAGAATCACGTAAAATTAAGAAGTGAATATAAGATTGATGAGACAACTAATGAGGGGGAATCAGTAGTGGAAAGACATGGAGACTCAGTTACAGAGACGACAGGAACTCCGGTAGATGATCATGAAGACCAAGCTCTACGGCGTTCAACTCGCATCCGGAAACCGGTAGACCGGTATGTGCCCGGTTGACATTTTATTTCTTAAGGAAAGCGTGTTGGGTATTTCTTATTTCTATGTACTGTTGTTTAGGTCCCTGCTATCTATGTCAGGTTATGCCTGAGTAGGTTAGTAGGTATCTATGTATGCATGTAGCCATGTATAGCCTCTTATTTGTATTTTGAATAATACGAGATGATTGCTCTTGGAGTATAGTAATAAATTGCCTTGACCACAAATGTAGTATTTCTAGAGCTCCGGCAAGACATATCATAAATAACACCCCGGCCACATGGAAGAAAGGCTCCGTGCCTAATGTGCCTCCGAGTATAAACAAGGTTCATTTATTTATTTATCTATTCTAATTGATCGGACATCTGTAGATCATTAAAGAAAATTTGGCTACCTCTCAGAAGCTCTAATCTAACAAAATAGAAAAAGATGGCAACAGGAAATTGGTAATTTAAAGATAAAATATAAAAGCTATATAAACAGCATAGTTAATCGCCTCAAATTTCAGGAGAATAATTTGACAGCAAAAGATGGATTTTAATCGAAATGCACGAATCTTGAGGATGAAATATTTCCTAAACACGGCTTGCCTGTAAACAATTTATCGATTTGCCTTAAGGGACAAGGACTGCTCATTTCTGATTAACATTCTATTACTTAAATTACTTCATGACGTATCGCAGTTGATATTTGTATGATTTCTTGTTGAACACAAATGTTGAGCCTTAGAAGTGAACTGATACATCACTGAACGTCTATTTTCCCAGATGGGAATTATATGATTATTCCAAATCATTTCAATGCCAAATTACAAGAATGAAAATTTTAATGGGAAATTCAGTGCACTTACATTCTTGCGAAAAAAGTCAAACGTTTTCTGATGATTTCTGCAAATTTCTCGTTTTCAACGTAATTCATCATGACTTTTTAGTGATATGTTCAAGCTTCTGCTTGCATACTGGTATCGCTTCAAAATCCCATAAAATACAGACAGTACATCAACCATCAAACAATCAAGGATAGAATATCTTTGATGATTTGATAACACCAATGAAATTTGTTTTTCAGAATTCGAATTGCTGGCAGTGTTCTGAAATTTGATGATATATTCGCTCTTGCTGCTCTCAAATTGCTTCATTTGTCCTGAGTTGTTGTGGCGTGAAAGTAAAATATGTTCCTTTCTATAAGTAAAACCATGGCGAGTGAATTTGCCAAATTGTGCTCTTGAAAAACATATAACACATCCGTGAATTTATTGGCAAAGTAAATGTGTGGAAATCAGTTCTGTAGCAATTATGATGATGAAGCATGATGAGATATAAAATCATATTTCTGATAAAGAATATCGAAAAACTTAACTCTAACTAAAATTGTATTTCTGAGTTTTTGATATTACACAAATTCCATTTTTAAAAACAGCACTTGGAAGGAATTGTTGTAATTTCGATCTAGTGATTTGCTCAGTAACACAACCGAAGTTCCCGATGTAGTAGTGATCATTTTGTTGAGTGATTAACAGTTGATTAACAATAATCACCATCGTATACTTCGTAACTCAAAAGTTCTGAGATTAAAATTCTGAAAATGCGCGCGAGCTCATTAACGCATGTGTGAGTTATTCTCACTACAAGTAATTTGCTGACTAATTGTCTTTAAGGAATAAGCGGTAATTCTCGGAACCTATGAGGTAGACAGAAAACAAAGTTCAATGCAGTAGTGAAAGGACATTTTGGTAGAACCTGGCAAGGAAGGCTGTTTACATGCATGACCCACATGCATCACGTCGCCAATTTCGAAGTCAGCAAACGGATCGAAAATGAAGAGATACTACATCTTTTTAAATAACGTGCTTGTACGAAGATCTTCCAAGACAAACAAACAAAGTCAGGGTTTCAAGATTACTTTTGGCCAGCTAGCACAAATGCTTAAAACTATCCTAATAAGAACCCTTTCATTATGCTGTATAACATTTTTGAAGCATGGGAAAATTAAGCGTCACGCTTTTAATAATCTAACAATAATATTGACTCGCAAACACATGCACTGCCCATACAATCTGATGAGACCATTGCAAAATAATGAAATGCAAAAGAGACAACAGAAAAATGTGTTTAAACAAAAGCTTGTTAAAGGAAGAGCCCACCTTTCCAATTTGGACTTTGACCACCTCAACAGGCAGTGTTGGCGAGTCATCACACGGTGATACTCAAATGAATTCCTGCTTATGTGGTCGATTTAAGACTTGACCTTGAAAAACAACTTTCTGTAAGTTTTTATTGATGCCTCTTCTACATTTCGGTGGTTATTCCTCAGGAATATAGAGATGTGTAGAGACCTTGAAGGCGAGATGGTCCTTGCACAGATTGCTGGAAGACAGCGGTGCCGAAGATTCCATATCAGGAGCACCTTTCAGCAACCATCCTGGAGGATGGCACCTACGGGTTTATAGCACAACTTGCCGGTAATTGACTTTCGACAGCTCTGACTGGGAAGTCAACAAGTGCCCCCGTTTCCTGATTTACTTTTCCTATCAGCAAATTAGATTTGGAGTGGGGATCCTTCTGCAAGCTCTTTCTTTCAGTGTATTGACTAAAGAATACCAGACACATAAGTGAAAAGGTTCATAGGCCTGCTGTGCTGTACCTGGCAGTAGCCCATCTTTTATCTTGACAGCAAAATATTTTGTCACTGCAAGAATTTACATGTTGTATACTAATACATCATTATTGAGCGTACCAAATAAGTTGCAGACTGATTTCCTTGCTTTTCTTAGCAATGCTTTATATTAAGCAGGCGGAGTCGATTATTCTCGCTACTCAGATGTCCTTTTACCCTAAATTGTTGACCGGAAAAGCATGTCAGAAGACTGCTGCAACTTAATTTCCCTTTCAGAGAAGAAGTAAGTAAATTCTTCTAGCAGTCAAGCCTTGATATCTCAACACACAAGAGAAGACATGTTCTCCTTGGCATTTTCAAGACAAAGAATTCCGCATTGAATAACACAGATAATTAGAGTCAACTTCCAAAAATTGCAGTTGCTTTTCTCCCGGAAATTCCAATCAGTATTGTACCTTCCGTTCAGAAAATGAGAGGCGGGGAAAGTAAGAAGAGCAAAGGTCCATTCACAGCAGACGCGACGCGGCGCGTCCTCACTCATCAAAATTTCGGTCCCGCGCGTCTCTGTGTGAACAGCCCATTAGGTTTATTAAAGTTCGGAACAAAAATTCTGACGCGTAAAGACGCTTCGCATCCGGTGTGAATGGACCTTAACATCGGGATCTTGATGAGCGTCAGATAAGTATCAAATTGAATACTTCTACTCTGTGTGTTCAATATTGCTTGGACTGCCGGAGCATCTATTTGTCACTTGCAAGTACGAAGCAATCGTGTGCATTTCTCTTGAAAATCGTCTGCATGTTATATGTGGCGTTGATGCATTGAACTTCTCGCTTCTCGATATAGTTCATAAAGAAAATTTCCATGCATAATTCCATACTGACGCATTCGTACTTAGGCAATGATTAACTATTTCCTTCGAATTCAAATATTCTAGTGTCTAGCCCAGGGATGGAGAGAGCAGTTGCTAGCATGTGTACGTAGTTCCAAAAAGCGAGAATGCGAAAATGGCATGCTTAACAATGCCTGGAAATCCATCTCGAGGAAAATAATTTTTGTGGAAATCCGATGCTGTAGATTTCAGTGCTTGCAAGGGTGCTTGGGACGCCACAGTCAATTTTAAGATGTTGAGTTGTCTACACGAGAAGGCATCGCGGGCCGAGGATTGGCCACCCATGGTCTAGCCAGTCCTTGACTTGACTCACTCTGACTTTATGTGATCTTTACTGGCACCATAATTCAAAATTTTGATTTCAACTTAAGTGCAATGATTTGATAGAAACATCAAGAAATTCATTTATATTGAAGCCCATGCAGACCTGTGAATTTGTTGATTGCTATTGAAGTGCTGTGCGTCTTCATCGAAGTTGATTTATTAGCAGAGGCGGCGTGGTAATCAACGGAGGATGACCCGTCCCCACTGAAGCTCCGAGTCTACTTTTGAAACACTTGTCCACACCTTTCTCAAAGTCTGCACATGCCTTTGAAAAAAATTGAAGCTACAAGTAGAGATTATCAGATTGTCAGAATTGTAATTACATTGTCATATTTTTGCATCTTCAATTTGCAATCTATGCAGACTCAAATTCTTGATTGCTGTAACGATTATTGTTGTTCTGCTTCTCACAACGAACTTTATCGCAAAGATTAGATAAAACATTTCCTTTAAAACATCGACATTTCATTAGACTAACGATTCTCAATCTCATCGCTTTGCATCAAGATTCTCAGAATTTCTAGCACACTTACATTTTGACGAAATTTGGACATTTGTCATAATTTTCTTAAAACAACTGCATCGACTTCACTGATAGCAGATAAACTTCCGTACCTTTGAGGAATATATGATGGAGGGAAATGATATTTACTAATTAAATGGAAACTGCTACACGCCCTGGCATATTCAGTCGTTCATCAAAGGAATGCAACGTCTTTCAAACCAAATCTCGAACTTCTGAATTAACTTTAGTGGGTAATTATTATAATCAAATCGCTTTCTTCGAGTAGGCAATAATGGAACCGCTAAAGAGAAAATTAAATCAAAATTTTCATGTATGCACCTCTTCGATTATTTTTGTTTGTTTTTCTCAAAGTCTCCAAAGATTCAGAACAAAGCATTTTGCATTACAAGACATGAAATTGTACACTTATTCGCAATAAGTACAGTTCAGGAGTGTATTCTCTCCCTCCTAGACATCATTGCAAGAACAATGTCTTTAAGGAAATTAATTAGCTGATTTCTGCACACTTGCACTTCCTGTGGCTACGGCATAATGAAGTCGAGCGCTATGAGAATGAAATTGTCCATAGCAAACGATCTTTTCAAATGCTTTAAACTGTTGCATAAGAAAACGCTAAACCTCTCTATAATAAAGCAGCTGCCATCAGCAAACCCGCCATGCATTCTAATCAATCTTCAAATTAAGAGTCTCCCTATTGAACCGTTTGGAATAAAATGTAGTGTCGACATTTAATTGCTATGTTTGTGATTCTTTTTCGTTATAAGCCATAATCAGGGAATAGCTTGTTTTCTCTTAAAGAAAAGATGATTAGAGGATAGATAAATGATATCCCACAGCCATCATTTCCTCCACCTGGGGTGAAATTCATTTTGTCAAGTTATCCTAAATTCTTTCCCTTCCATTCCGATCCTTATAATCAAGATCACAGGAGAGGAAATCTATTAAGAAAATTAGCCCATCCAACGATTATCTTTAGCTTCAAATGTATGTAAACAGAATTAGTGTCTTCTAATTTCTCGTTAGTATTGCCATGATTAAAAGAAACGGTTTCAATCTAACACTGCATCCTTCTGGAGAGACATGGACTCACTTCCTGTGCTCCTCGTTTAATTTATGATTCGGAGGATATTCGGGAAAAATTAATTTCTTCTTAATCTAGTTAACAGGCTGTCTGGAGAGAGAGCAAAGTGACAATCATAGAAATCCTAGGGTTAGTCTCACACCGGAGGGGATACGAAACGCCGCTATCTCTCTATCACCCTTTAAGACTTGTTCTAACTCTCACACTGTACCGCATACACTCGTGCTTGTTGAGCAGAATTAGTTGAGGGGAAATGCTCTTGTAAATGACATTATGTGATTCTTTTCCAAATTTCTTTATCATTTGATTGATAAATTAAGATTCAATCCACAACTGAAACACCATTATAGATCGAATTTGCAGCCGCGAGTTTCAAACTAATGAGATGTTAAATTGACGAATTAAAAGAGTCATCTGGGATTTGAACTTTAGAATAACGAAATGTGAGTGATTGAAAAAGCTATTAATTGTTGATAAATCTGTAATTAGAGATTTTCAACGATTGTTTCCTATTATTGCTAAATGAAAAGTAAGAATAGAATACTACCATCAGGTTTTCTTGCAATAATTATCATTAACAACGAAAAATTCACGCCTCTGATGCTTGAAACCAAAATTTGATGTCAAAGCTAAAAAATTCAAGCTATATATCCGCCGTTTTCCATAATTAATTTTGATATTGATAAATATCGAATAATTAACAATAAAGAAGCGAAGTGAATTTATGTATTTAGAGGAACTTATTAAAGCTAGGATTGAAATAAAATCTTGCAATCAAAAAAAATTTACCACAGCAACTTTAACATGACTTATAAAATGCAAAATTGCTATTTGATTGCATATTGAAATATAGAAAGTGCATAACAGCACATGATATACGGTACATTGTACAAAGTCTTCAAATAAGCCTTTCTTAAGCAAATTTCGAAGTTAAGGTAGTTGAGCACAGAAAAAGAAAATGAAATTTCTTCACCTGATTTCTTCACTGATTGACGATTTCAATCTATTTTCGCACTCTAGCTCCCTCAAGATTTTCGAAAATTTGATTTCAAATTCCACGAGACCGTGGGGTAAGTAATGTCCTCATTCGTGGTGATATTCACGCTAGATTTTGATTTAGCCGTGTTACTATAAAGCAATTACAAAATTAAAACTCAAATTTTGTCGGATTTCACGGTTGTTCAAGTGCATCTCATGATTATGTAAAATCATGCACTTTTTCATTTACTCTTTCTCGTGCGATTTTCATTCTCTACTTTGACTTGTACTTAGCATTCCAGCGATGGGTCACTGTCTCATTTGGGTCACTATTTTGCACCGGGTCAGTGTTCAAATATGAAAACCCAGATTTTTTTATTTTTACTGTTTTCACTACCTTCCATAATACCTATATTTGCTTATTCTATCGTGCTTGTTACAGGATGGCAGCTTTTCATGACCAATCTGTACATGAAAGTTTTAAATTTTAGTCGAATTAAACGAAATTCTACATGAAAAATCATGAAAGATTTGAAAAAGATGTTCTTCTTTTATCCACAAAATTGAAAATATTTTTTATTTTTCCTTGACCAATACGTTGGCTATGAGACATTTTGGTAGTATCAATAGTTAGTAAGTCTAGGTGGAGAGCATTTAGAATGGCAATAACTGCAGGTGCCAACTCTGATGGTATTATTGCGGTTACATTGTAATGTAGAGGCAGTATCCATGAGGAAAATTTTATAAATGACACTTTTTATCATATTACGAGGCCAAGGATTATTGCTAGGAGTCAAGTGTCAAGGTTCAAAACACCAAGAACTCCATTATAAGTCATGAAGTACAACCACTGGGCATCGGAGCCAGTTCAATACACGCCGCTCTTTAGCTTCTGCAGATCGGTTTGGAGCGAATTGTAGTCCCTGACATGCATAGCTATTACTCATTATTATTGAGATTATTATAAGATTGATCTTATTAAGTTTAGTAAACTTGTACTACCTTCTATTCCCCAGATTCAAACTGCAATTCAAATAATTAGAAATAAAGATTTCGGGTCACTGGGTCAGCATCATCGCGGGTCACCAGGTCAAGCAGCCGTGACCCAGTTCCATCGCTGCTTGGCACCATTTTTATTTTAATTATTTGTTCGAATTATTAATTATGCAATTCGGAATAATTCGGAAAATGCTAATTCGCCATTGCAGTATTTAAATAACTCAAATTCACGTAATTTCCTTGGTTTACATTATAGATGATTAAGTAATGTACCAGCTTCAATGTCCTTTCTGATTATTTAACAATTAGGAGTCATCAAGGACATCAAATCTGTTTAAAAGTAATCAGAAATCTCCTCTGAAGTCATAGATGCGTGTAAAACTATACTTTGAATGCATTTGGAGAATATAACACTACTAATGGCTTTTACAGCAGTATGATAAAGCTTTACAGCATTCGGTCTACATGCAAAAAATGCATGATTATGCTTTGTATGAGTTGTATTAACGAGCATCATGATTGCTTTATAAACAATAACTTGCTGAAACTTGGGAGCCACAAGTACACTACTACCATAAATACCCAAAATAAAAATAGATCATGCATATCATGCAATTTTTTCAAGCACCTATTGTGACCGCAATGCAGAATATAATTAAACAGCTCAGGCAGCTCAAAACAAGGCTAGAAGGAGTCACAGAAGTAGAAATAGCAAAAATCTACAGATACATTGCGAGCTAACTTAAATGAAAACACTTTTGATAGCAAACTGACATTTCTACGAGTATGTAGCCTTTAAAACATTCTTGTACTCGGAATATTCTCAAGACGGGCATGTTTTTTGTTGGCTAGATCTAGATCATCATCGTTCTTTGCAATTTACTTTATTAATATATTGCAATTTATGACTATGCAACTTTCATCATGACCTTTTCAAGTGTGAAGTTAAAATTCGGTAAAAGTAATTTCACACTCAAAACATGCAAAATCAATTTCGTAGAGTATAGAGACCTATGTGCACAGTATTTTTTATCATTTTAAAATTTGCGAGATATTTCTAATTCACGCTATTCAAAATAATTTATGATTTTTCTTGATAAATAATTAATCTCTGCTGATTATCTGCTTTGAGGACATTGGCGAGGAGCCTGAATCTATAACATCTATACAAAAACTTTAATTTTTCTTCCTGGTTATTTTAGATATCGTGAGCCAGAAATATCTCGCAATTTTTCAGTTGATGGTCCATATATTGTACAGGGTTAGAATCGGGCGTTTTTTGGCGGTCGCGGCGGAGGGCGTGATCAAAATCGGCCGCTGAGGTCGGGCCGGCAGTCCGAAAAGGTCGACCCGGCCGACTGTTGACCGGTTTCAACCTTGATATTGTACTTGTCATGCATATCTTAGTTTGATGCATATTCCATAATTTCACAGCAGCAAAAAATGAAGTTGCTTTTCCGAATTAGGTTTTATCTTGTCTAAATTTGAATTTTCTTCTCCGAATAAGGCTTTACGAGCCTTTACAGAATTTAAATTCTCAGTGGCTCCCTATTCATCTTCAAGTTTACTGTCTCAGAATTTAATTTTACCTTTTCCGAATTTGAATTTACACTTGCTCCCTAAAAAATTATATCTTCGAATTCAATTTCTCTGAATTTGAAAGTAGGTTTTCCGAATATTGACAAAATTTTCCGTGTAGGCTTAACTTTCTACGAGCATAATTTGCTTTTTCCGGATATAGTTTACCTTTTCCTGACATGACCTTACTTTTCCAAATTTGAACATGAAAATGTGTAGCATTTGAACTGCCCTGCATATGTAATAGAATCTGAGGCTTTTGATCACTTCAGGTACGTGTACCAAAGTCTGCAAATGATAATGGTGACTGTCTGTGAGGATCATCAGTGACAGTTTTGTGTATTTTGTTCATGAGCTCATCATTCCGAATATATGATTCATTTTTAGTTTCTGAGTGATGTTATAGATATTGATTTTGCCAGCATTATCCGGATGTCAGGTCCACTTGGCATACAATTCGTGATTGACAGGCTACTCCACGATCGGGCAGTATCACACAAGTGACGTCAAACGTGTCTAAAAGATACCTATTTTCTAATTGGGAAGTTGAAATTGGCATTGACTTATCACATTGAAGGATGTAATCAAAATACTTTGAGAGATAAACTAAAAGTGATAAATAAGTTGATATTTTGAAAGAAATTAATTTTCATCCAGTGGGCGTCATCTTAGTGGGCGTTTTTATGTGACAGATAATATATGAAGCTCACTCGTATTGCTTCTATGACATTCACTATATAGTATATGAGTGATTTTCTTACTAGCCAGTAGAAATCAATATAATAGACGCTCCCTGAATTCTTTTGTGAATAGCTCATTTCACACCCTTACATTTCCCTTACATTATTCATTCCCAAAGTATCAAATCGCTTGAATTCATATAAAAACAGAACCCTTAAAATTTGCATAAATTCCGGTTCCCAATGTTTATGAAAATATCAAATCTAAACGAACATAAATGTCACAAATACAGACAAACTTTCAAATGTGTAGCGACGAAATTCACTCGAATAACTTCTAATTGATTTAGAGCAGTTTACCATGATATTTATCCTCTGATAAACTCAATAGTTCTCGGAACACAGAAATTGTCCAATCATGTACATCAATAGTCTTGCTTTATACTATAACAAACTGATTTTCTGGCTTCTGTTTTGTAATAGGATACAATCTATTCATAGTTAAGCTCAATTACTTCAGCAACGTTACACAAGTACAAGCTGTTATTGTCCCACTTGATAATGCTCATTTCGGATAGTAAAGAATTAAATTCACATTTCCAGTAATCTCACCGACAAATTTGTTTATTTTGTTTCACATGAACCATATGATTAATTAAATCAACGGGAAAATCACACCGTAAATATTTTCTTTATTCCTGTGAAATCTTTATACTTTCTATCGTCTGAATCTTTTAAGACTTTTATGACTCAGAAACTTTTCAGTGTTAAAGAAAATTAATAGTCTTGACAATTCTTCAGTAATGCTTGATTTCAGCCCTTTTCTCCTCGCAAGAATAAATCCCGCTGGTGAGACTGATAGAGCCCTGTGAAGGCACGGTTATTGTCTGTTTTTAACATGCTATTAAGGAAATAACACCCTCTCAACTCATTATGTTATTTGCCATCGAGACAATCGTTGTTAAATTGTAAAATAATTTTGACCATGGCATCTGTTGGTTTGTCGTCTTGAGATCTCGACAGAATTAACAAAGATAGAAATCTGATAATAACAAATTTCTAGTTCCAGAGAAGTAAATAGCCGTTCATTGAATAGATAAACTGTCAGCGCCTAAAGTCATCACTTAAATGGACCCTTCCTACCCATCATTTGTTAAATGCTATTTGAGACTTAAAGTAGGAGGATAAGACAGCTGCTGTAAAATTGGTTCATGCCAACATGGAAATTCAATTTCTATTCGGCTAAAGAGAAATTGTGACTTATTTATGGAGACATTATTATCACGAGAGGCTAAAGATTTTATGTTAAATCCAAGAATATTAGTTGGATGTCTCATGGTCAAAAATTAGATTAAGTCATTATTCATAATTACAAATAGGATTAGAATTTCATTGAAAAATTGACTGTTCTATCGTACGGGAAGAACGAACAATTTCAACAATTGGCCAAAATTATGAATTATAAGTCAACGCAGTGATTCTCAACAGCGGTGTTGCCGAAGATTCCAAGGATGCAGGTCGCTGCGAATTTATGTAACGTACGTGTAGAAACTTGAATAATTGAATAGTATATCTAGCCTATATTCACTAACAAAAACAAATAATCTCATAAATAATTACCTTGAATATCATGCTTTCATTTCGCTACATCACATTTATTTACGAAGTCTGAAGTAAATTTTAGAATCATATTATGAAATGCTGCTGCATTCATCCACATTTTCATCGTTGCGATATGATAATCGTAGCTGACATCGTCTTTGACCAATACATAGCTGATGGTGCATATCAGTTATATATAGTTATGTAGGAGCAATAAGTAAACATCAACCGGTATATCAAAGGTAACTGGAACCCAGAACCTTAATCACTCTATATTTGAGACTCACAGAGGAGTTTCGGCCTGCTGAAGTTTTTTTGTTTTTTGAGCAGTGCTTAGATTTACATGTGCCGGTACTGTGACTTGGTATGTAGATCGTGCAACATTAGCTCGTCATTATCATAATCACTTCAACTGTTCTGCGTAAGCTCTAGACAATCAGAAGTGCACTTTGGTTCTGATAAATTTTTGCTTTTCTCACGAATGATTTTCATTCAATCTTTTCTAAACGTTCCTGATGATTGACATGTTAAAATACTTAGTGTTTTATGTGAAAGCAAGTGATTCATGTATACTATAGACAAACGTGACAAACTGACCATTGTGCTTTGAAATGTTGGGATATCACTAAGTTCAGCGAAAAATTATTGGTTTATCGTACGTCAAGTCAAACTCTTTTTAGCTGGATAAATTCGTCAAAGTTATTCAGGATAACATTTACCAAAGATCCTGATTTTGATGTTCCTATAATTCAATCCTTCATAGAATTACTGCACACCTCAATTATCACATACTCGTTCCTTAGGTGACATCATTTTACCAACTCCGTCATCTTTTTGCTATAAAGGACAGCTCAATTTGAATTAAAATTTTTAAAAAATGGTGTCTTGAGTATCAATTTGGAATTGAATGTTCATGACTTTAATAAACGATACGTTTTGATCAGTTGTCACTTGAAACGACTAAAGGCAATGTTGGGGGTATGTCTGGCTATTTTTTTTACTTCAGATCTGCCATTTGCAACATGAAACTGACATGTATTATAAGGCTATTGTAAGTAGTGTATTCACAATAATTATATACATGCATTTGAGTATCAATTAGCACATTAATAACAGTTTCAAATTTGATTTGCTAGCGGTCTACAAGCTATTTGAATTGATTAACTGATAAGATTTGAAAGAAATCGACAAAATTTCTCGATTTTCAAAAAGAATTTTTGGATAAATGTAATTTTTTTTATGTTCCTATGGACAATATTTGATCAACTTTGGATAGATAATCAGAAATATGCAGAAATGAAAAGAAAAAAGAAGTTAGAGTCGCTGCTATTATAGTTTTATAATATATTCGAATAGAATATATTTTTGTTCAAAATGAAATTCAAAAAATCACGGATTTCAGACTTGTGATAAAATTATGAAGTAAGTTGTAATAAAATCATACTGCCATCATAAAGTATTTGAAAGGGAGAGAATGCATGGAAAAAGGAATCTTTATACTTTTGAGGACGGATCTGTCCCACAAGAACATGTTCGAGGATTCTGCATGAAGATAATTTGGTGAGCACGGTTGTCGCGTAGGATCTAATGGTCGCGACATAAATGTCGTGTAGCTCACATGGACTTACATATCGTTTAATGATTTTGAGAACGTGAAATTGCTGATTGGCTTTCTTGGTGATTTAATCGACATGAGTCGAGCAATTTAAGCTTGAATTTATGCATAGGGCTTTTAGAGCTTATCTTATGCTTCTAGAGCTTTGATAGCGTCAACTTTTGGAGCAGCATTAAAAAAGGAGCGGGCTAACTAACTTATAAAATATACTGTCACTCACCATCTATGGAAAGAATATAAGATAATGATGTGTGACACATAAATTAATCAAAAAGGCATTGTGAAAGTCTGTCTTTCAACTGGCGAAAAGATCCATTTGAAGAAATCATTATATTGTATTTAATGCTCTACTTCCTCTCAGTTAGTATTTCTTTCTAAGTTTGTGCTTGAATATGAAGAAATCTGAGTTAATGACTAATTAGCAGACAAACGACAGCAGTCATTGCAATTCTTCTTTCGCGAACTTTTCCTGAAATTTTTGGGCTGGTCTTGGTGGCATAGTTACTAATTGTTAAATTGGCTTCAGTATCAGGTCTCGAAATAATGCATTTACCAAAAATTTTCCGACATTTTTCAATTGGAGATTTTATGGCAATTTTTTCCCACTGTTGTGCTTTATGTCATTATTATAACATATTCAGGAATTCTAGAATTTATTCATACAGTTTTGGTATGTGCAGTTGTGGAAATGATGCAGAATGATCTCATGCTACTCATCAAAGTCAGAAGTAGTTAGAAGTCAGCTAGTCATCAAAGTCAGATAATTGTGGTAGAGTAACCACAACTATCAAACAAAACTTTTTATGCGTATCAATGATTTCAGAAGAATTTGGTGATTGCTTTTGCCTAAATCCATTATTTTTGAATGTTTGTTGATGCAGTAAAGTGGATGAAAATCAGTCCTCTAATTGAATAACTATTATGAACTACTATGAATATCGAGTTATGAAACATAATTGCGTGTTTGAATCTTAAAACAATGTTAAAGCAACTCAGAACCCAAGATGACTGTTTTTCAAGAAACACTGAGAAAAGCTATAACTCTTGAAGAATCATAGGATCAACACCTATATTTGAGCAATTATCACGAAATCCAACGAAAGTGCTAGCTTAAATTTTTAAAATGATCTGTACACAGGTTGAGTTGATAGCATAGCAATAAGGTCAACTCAAGATGCGAAATGAGTGCCACCATCCGATAGATCATGATTGAATTGCATATCTGCTACTGGTTCACTAAGTGTCAATTTCGCTCTCCTCTCTAATGCCGTATCCGACAAATAATAGTCTGAGGCGAAGGTTTCAATCTGTAAAAGTTGAATGAATGGAAATCTTTACTACTAGAATTCCTGGTAAATTATTAAAAGAAGCTAAGTTTCGCTTAGGCTATGGTAATGACGAAAGCATTTTTTATTTCAATGGCGTTAAACTTAGCGCCACGAAGAATTTCCTCTACTTAGTACGTGATAAAAAGAAGAATAGACTCAATATTTGAATATTCCTGCTGCATAATTTTTCTGGGATTTTTATTTGATGACTTTTGCAACCTGTTGCCCAAACAATCATCATTTCACTTTTGCTACAAGAAACTAATTTGCTGAAAAATCTTGACAATGCATGGGCATAGCACAATTATCCGCAATATTGTAGTGAACAGCATCGCATCTATGATTTTTTAGAAAAAGAATTTTCGTTTTTCCAATTTTCCTCATTTACTTAATTACCAGTAATTACTTAAATAAGACATCATAGTTTCACGCCTTTTATCGCCTATACGACATTGATCGCAAATTTCCAAAGTCAAGATCTGGAACTAAAATGCTATTTAAGAAAACGAAAGAATAAAACGCTTTAAGGTTGTGATAATACATGCTTGTATATTTTATTGAATTCTTTGGAGTGACTCCTTGTAAAATGAATATTATCATATCTCCTGATGTTCGATTGAAATACATGAATGTCTGATATGCTGCATGGAAATACATTCAAATTTCTTCTACTTTTCGTGGATATAGAAGGAGATTCAAAAGTTTACCATACTTCATCAATAATCGTGATATTGGTCGCTTTATTAGCCAAGTCTCATTCAATGTCGCTATCGCATATGAACATGTGATATTAAAATTCTCACATTGAACTGAATGTGCTAAAAGCTTGACATTTTAGCTG
Source organism: Prostheceraeus crozeri (assembly GCA_907163375.1). Taxonomy (NCBI): domain Eukaryota; kingdom Metazoa; phylum Platyhelminthes; order Polycladida; family Euryleptidae; genus Prostheceraeus; species Prostheceraeus crozeri. The sequence goes on along the minus strand of CAJQUW010016961.1, from coordinate 56,999 downwards.
CTTTACTGTAATCGTATTTAGTAAGCTTGGAAATAGTTCTGCAATCTTAAGTACTCATTCAAAGCTGCTGGCATTTTTTCTACAGATTAGCTTTGGTAATTTGATTGTCATCGTACATTAATTACTTAAGTCTAAAGAAGACGTCAGATGCATTTATCGATAAATATCAGATACTTAAATCTCTAGTCTCTCAGGTAAGGAAATGATTTATCGAGATAAGCCAAAATTCATTTACTGTACAATCGTTTTAAACGTCAATTTAATATGTCAATGAAGCAATCATTTTAAATAGATAACTTCTTTGATTCGAAACACCAAATTAGCTATCTGTGAAGTGTTTTATTAATGCATTAGCCTTCTTCGACAAGTGTTTGATTGTAGGTTAAGTTGTTGTTTCTCAATCGGGTATGAAATCTTTCATGCATTTTAATGAATGGTCACATATACCGGAAGATCTTATCGAAATTCTAACCAACTGACTAATCGTCTTCATCTTGATTGTCATTCCTGATAACATTGCAATTTCTGCATTTTAAAATTGTCGATTATGCTGCCATAATTGAGACTGCAGTTTATTGAATAACGGGGTTCTATTCACAACTACACGATTTCATCATAAGAATAACAGCTGATAATATCAGATTTTTTAGATCAATGCCATTGTGTGAGGTAAGTTCTTCTACATACTTTTTTAAGTCTTCCACCCAAACTCATTTGTAATGTCAAAATGCTCAGATTCTGATAATAAAGTGTTATCAGAATTTGGTTCGTTTTGCTAAAGGTATCAAAGTAGAAAGGTTTTCAATTCTGATTTGAGATATCATTGATGAATACATTCTAATTAACCGATCAATTAACGAAACAAAACTTGTGAGTAATACTTATTAGTAAAACTTGTGCTAATGACATATTTCAGCTTCAGAAGGATGCCGTAAAACCTCTAATGCCACCATGGCGTTCTATTTTTTCAACCACAACCTTGTCAAAAAAAATTATACAAAGCATTAATGCTCGTTGATTATTGTTCGCTTATCTTGTTACTACAGTGCAGTGGATGATTTGCATAATGGCATTTTTGATAGATTACAAAAAATTTCATCGCTTAAAAAGAAATTGTTATTCAACTTCGTGATTTTATATTTTTGATTTTCAATTGAAATATAAGTTTTCTCTCATTCGCTCGCTCTTTTTTTCCTTACATTACGCTTTTTGAAGTTGTTGCTGCTCTAAGTGCCTTTCTAGTATTAAATGTAGGTAGGCATATGCCATGAAGATATTTGCAATAAATTATGCAAATCTTGACGAACAATACAGATACATTCTCCTTACAAATTTAGTGTTTTCAAGCACAATATTGGTTCCTAATGATTCTTCACTTAAAAATGCGCAGTTAATTTATAAGTGCCTTATTTCCAATTTAGAGGAAGTACTAATATATTTCTGAAAATGTGCATTTGACATAAAAATAATTTTGGCTCAATTTGGAAATATCACTTACATGTAATCACAGAAATACAGACAAATTTCATTTCACCGAAGATGATCTTTCTTTGTTCTTGTCTGTCAAGAAGAGGTACCGGGTAGACCTCGACAGATGTGCAGCTTCGTAGTAGCTATATGGCGTGCATCATTCTGTGAAAGTCTCATTTTCGGTCTCATGTTGTCACCTCGACCATGTCAGGAAGGGTCTTGGGTCGGAGCCGGAGCAACCCGGAGCCGTGGTAGAGAGTCGGAGACGCAGCCGTGGTAGCTGGACCAAGGTTCTGAAGCCATGATGATGACATCGCTGATTGTCAAGTCAATGCATGCAGTCGAAAAGTTTGCCACATCATACATATGCGATTTCACCTGTCACTCAGGTTTCTCGCGGGCAACTGTATTTAGGGATAATACATTGCAATTTGCAACATAATACAAAATTCTGGGAGACCATAGACAACCAAAGCATAAAATCTGCTTCACATGACATAGACAACCGAGGCATTAAATAAAACTTTATATTGATAGTTAGAGAAAGCTTCATGATCCTGATACATAGTTCCTCATTGTTCTCCGCTACACATTTGTTAAGCAGGTGAAACCGGCTTGAGCAGAAGTCATTTGTCTTCTTTGATTATCTCCGGGGGACTTACTTTTCTAATATACACGTATACTCGTATATACAAAGTACAGAAAGGATGCTGTCACCGCGATATTTTTGAAGGCGTCAATGACCATTTTCGTAGATATAAATGGAGATCAGTCATAAGCTGTAATAGAAGCTCTACATCTCGTTTTTCTGTGAATTCTGGTATGCACCCTCAAGATAGTATTGTACCTCCATCTGTATTACGCAAATTTTGTATTGTTCAAAACTCTGTATATAATTTTTTACGTCGTAAAAAGTTCTATCCAAATGACAATCTGAACTCTAGTGAAAGAATGGAACTTGACATATAAATTTCTTACGATGCTATTGTGATCACTCCGCTGGAGAAAGGTGGGAAGTGGATGATTCTTCCTAAGACTGCCTTCGACGCAGAAGCCGTTCTTCAGCTGTCAGATCGCAATTCTTATCAGCCGATTGAGAACTCATTGTCTGATGTTACTAGAAAAGACTATTGAATATTTTGTCATATCACCATAAAAAACGATTTTTGTCTCAACGCGAGGTACGGACGTTGTCGCCCGATGATAACGCTTCCGAAAGACGCTTCTATTTATTGCCTAAATTACACAAAACTGCTTGGTCTTCCGATCTGATGTCTCCTGGAAAACCAATTGTATCAGATACTGGTAGTGTTTCACGTGGCTGTGCTTCCTTAGTTGAGTATTTTTTGGCTCGATTAACAAAATGTGCATCGAGTTATGTCCGGGACTAACAACATGTTACTACGATTGTGAAGGATTTGCCTATAAGTGATAGCAGCATTTTGTTCAGGATGGACATCTCTTTATATATGAACATTCCAATTGATGAGAGAATTGCTAAACGTCCTGACTTGAGTATTTTATCGATCCTCCGCATACTTCTAACATCGAATGATTTTGTATTTCGTGATGAAAGCTTTCTACAAACTCAAGGTGTCGCGAACATTTTCTTACGCGAAGGGAGGAACGCATCCTTAGCCGCTCGCTATCTCCAAATCTATGGATCAGATACACAGATGACGTTTTCGGTATCTGGACACATGGAGGAAGTGAATTGTTAGACTTTTGTACTTATGTAAATACTCTTTGCCCGACCATTAATGTAGCTCTGAATTTTTCCACAACCAGTATTCGATTTTTAGATTTAGAATTGTACACATCAGGTAACAGACTTTTTCATCGCATCGGATTTAAGCAGACTGATTCTTTTGGTATTTTGTCACCAGAGTCGTATTACCCTAGTAGTATAGTTTAGTAGTATTGTGTACACTCAGATTTATCATTGGTGCACTCGTAGTTCAACTTACAATGATTTTAAAGCCACGAAACGAATTGTTCAACCTCACTGACGTCGGTAGGGATAGTCGCGCAACATCATTCGTTCTATTGCAAAGAAAGTATCAAAACTTACCTGTCAAGCTCCGTCCAACTGGTCCATTGGTTTTCTCCTTTGTGGCACGCGTGATGTTGGTCTATACGGTTTCTATATTCACTCTGTTAAGACTGACAGTAATACGCGCGCACATATTCGATTTTACATCAAATGAATTGTAATACTGGCATAATTTATTTAATTGTGTGTAAAAATTGTGACAAAAGTACCTAGGGGAAACTTATAGAAACCTTCATCAGCATATTTCTGAGCATGTGAACGCTATAAGATCTAGCTTCTCTATCTCTGTTTCCCAGGACTTTAACTCGTCGTGTACTTTGAATGACTTTCCCTTTGCGGCCCTTGAACATTGTGATGACAACAACAAAAGAAAAGTGAAAGAAATATCTTGGATGAAACAGAAAATGTTTCCGGAAAATAGTTCCTAACGGTTTAAACGTGACGTCGGATTACAACAATTTAATCAATTTGGTGCTTCCCTACAGTGAATGCAGTGGACAAGTTGTACGCCTTTGTAACCAGCTGATTGAAGATGTAGACACTCGCGGCTCTTATCGTTCTGGCAAGACTTTACACAGTTTGCTGATTTAAAATCGTTAGACCTATTTAAGTCTGTGCTTAGTACAATTTCTGGCTCCTTGTGTTGGAGTTGAGAAAGATTTTGAATCGACGCCGGTCATCCAGCACAACGTTTTTTCCTTGTCTTGGTTTTGGTTGGTCGAATAATGATGGACTTTGGGCATACGCGTTGTAAGAGCGGCACCTACTCGGTGGAATTAAAACCCCAATGAGTACCTCTACCAATCTACTTATATATATATATATATATATATATATATATATGTATAATTGTATAATTGTACTCCCTAAGATTGCTGTCTGATAATGGTAGGCTGAATATGCATGCATGTAACTTAAGACGAGCACTTTCATTTTTCTGGTAGGTTTTTTGCTTTCATTATTTCATACAAACTCGTACAGGTGCCCTCGCAGATTGAACTTGCGCAACGAAGCAAGACGTTTAATTGAGATTATTTCTGAAACAAAATCATCAAATAAGAAATACCATCAGATAGAATGTCGCAAATTGTAAATGTGTCTTTATTACAGATTCAGCGTCACCTACAATCATCGTTTCGCATAACGAATTGGCTTTAAAATCTTGAACTCTCTCGATGTTTTCATTCGAAATTGCAGGTTATGTTCTTCAGTCGATTTCACGAACAGTGATTAAGATAATTATCATTTAAAGCAATGGATCTCAAATCATTTAAATATGTTATAGAAATGCGTTTTATGAGCGTTGCGCAGATGATAGTCATTACATTCATCGCTCAAAAATAATGACTTGTTTCAAGTAACAGGTAGTTTAAGCAAATTTTTAATAGCGAGAAAATGACGTGCTTTCAATCGTTTTCAGCATGGAAAGCACTTTCAAAGTCCCTAATGACCAATTATTTATCAAAACCTTTGATAGATTTGTTACTCCTTGCTCGATGATGCTCTACAAAATTTCAATTGATTAATTGCAGTACGAGTTTACCTGATTACTAAATGCGATTTGCATAGTTCACTATACATAGTTCATATTTTCACTGGAAGTCGGCAGGAAGGGCATCCGGACTACAAAGCACCACAACGCTCCAAGCAAAGTCTGACTTCAGTCAGCACCGTCCTAGGCCCCAGTAGGGGTAAAAAGTGACGTAAAATCCGTAAAAAAAACAACTATAAAGCAGTTGTTGGATAAGTTTGCGAAGAGGTCATTCTGTTGGAGATGAAAGAAGATAAGATGATAAAGTGTTATTTTGCAAAATCATTGCAGAAATGGATGTCATTGCCACCAAGGGCCTCATCACTTACATACGAGCATAAAAAGTTGAATGGACGCACTACAACAACGCAGTGAAATCAAAATCTTTCAAACGTTTTTGAAGTTAGTGATTAACGGAGCCGAAACGACCAAGGCAATTTATTTCAAAATCTTCCAAGAAATTACTCAAATAATCAGTCTTTTGGGAAAATACAGGGAGAATATTGAAAGGATTATTGGCAAAGCTGCGTGTACAATGTGAATAGAGAACAGTTATCAAAATCAACGAGATCGTGATGTGCCTTATAAAAAAACAAAGGTCCAACACAGTTCATCTGCTCCAAAGAGGGTCAACAGGCAATATACTCTTGATCGATGGTCGCAATCGCCATATGAAATACCGCATATTTTGCAAGCTTGACGGGTAAAATATCTTTGCACACGTTCAAGTCAATCAATGTAGCGTTTTAAAAATGGACAAAATATTTAGGAATTAGTCTCATGAATAGGACAAAGAAGGCCTTGTAGCCGGAAATCAACAAATCGTTATCAGATGATGAAAATAGCAGGAGAATAGACTTTTCTCGCAATTTTATTGCAATGAGAACTAAGCGTAGGGTCTGGTGAAATGAGGATTCCCAAATCATTTACATAAGTTACAGATCTTCAAATGACGTCATTCAATGCGTAAGGGACGTCTTCAGATAGCCTTTTGCCAATAGAAATATATACAGCATTTGTCAATAGGTAAATTGAGTTGACATTTGTGGCACCAAACCTCAAATATTTTAGGCTGTTAATGAATGCAGACTGCGTATGTTTACGCAGACGTGCGGTTGACATCAAAAGAATGATAAAACTTTGAATCATCGACAAGCAGCTTCACAAATGTGCTTGATTCAAAGCACTCATAAATATCATGTATAAACAAAAGCAGGATCCTAAGTGCAGTACCATGCGTAATCCTAATTAACACGGGAAGTATGTAAGAAATGGAATTAGCCACGACGACAGATCAAGATCTATTATTCAAAAATACAGAAATCCAGATCAGAGGCTCTTAATTAAATCCATGATTTTCCAGCTCCAGGATAAATTTAATGTGCATGTTCACAGAATCGAAAGCATTGGCCATGTTGATACAAACAATCCTTTTACCATTTACAAGCGATTCGATCCAATCAAATACTGATTGCAAGAGGAGGGCGGCTGTTGATCATCGCTTTAAAAAGAGCTTGATTATATTCGAATCAGTGAATTTATTCGAATACGTTCAAACGCTATTTCATCAATTATACGTTCCATCACTTTTGCAAACATGAGAGGTGAGAGAAATATGTCTCTAATTAGAAGGAGAGGATGACTGACCTTTGCGTTTATATACACAGGAATAGCCAACGCGTGTTTCCAGATGTCGGGAATGAAGCCATGAAAACATGGACCTCTCAAATGAAATGCCAGAAAAGGAGAAATTTCGAGTGCAACTTCCTTTAAAAGCTAGGCCGGTAAATAGTCTTATGTAGAGCTTCAGTCGCAAATTCATCAAAGCTTTCGAGACTTCAGATATGCTGGAAAATTCACCATACTCAGTGAACATTGACCCGCGGTTATTGACGGGAAAGGGGAAAATCCGCTACTATCATCAGAAAGACGGAGGAGTGCACTTGGTCATCACATTCGCTTCATCAAGTCCATCACTTGCACATTCATCAGATTCACTGTTGAGAGTTGTTTTACATATGGAGCCTCTAAGTTTTTTGTATAAGTAAGAATAAAAAAGAATTTAGGTTTCTGCTTTTGAGATTCAAATTTATTATCAAAGATCAGTCTATTTTACTATCTAGCGCATTTTTGATCTTCGATTTATCTCTCTTGCATCAATGTCTTTTCTCAATAATTTAGGTTTCTGCTTTTGAGATTCAAATTTATTATCAAAGATCAGTCTATTTTACTATCTAGCGCATTTTTGATCTTCGATTTATCTCTCTTGCATCAATGTCTTTTCTCGTGCAATGATTTCCTTGATATTTTAGGTTTCTTGGTCGCATCGTGTGTCATAGCACGTTGGAGGATAAATTTATTAATGGCGTCAACCATGACAGATAAAAAACAGCTCCACATATTGTCTTATATCGTCATATCGTCTTAATCCGATTGTCAGAGAACCAACGAGAAGATTGAGAATTCTTGATTAAGTTCTCGTAAGTCAAAATATGTCACCGATCTATTCTTCTACTGTCGGCTCTTTAATAGCTAATTCAGACCATAACACTATTTTTTGCTTTCCACATTCTGAAGTAAATACTGTACATTTAAGCTTAGTTCACAATAGCGTGTCTTATGACAAAATTGTCTTATGACAAATTTTCTTAAAACATCCGTTCGTCTTGTATGACAAATGTCGTGTGACAAATCGATTCACAATACACTCTGCTATATGACAAGAGATCAGCAAATGTTCATCTAGGAATTCATTTTCGAATATGATGCTCAGTGGAAGGCAGAAGCGTGCTCTCTCTGTGATTATTTTGAAAAATCGCTTCAGACGTCGTCGACGATGGGGCGTGAATCCCATTTTTCGAAATCGCTGCAAATTCGGAGCATTTGCACATTTATTCAAAGAGCTCAAATCATCACCAGAAGATTTTTTTCGATTTCTTCGCATGACTCGTGATTCCTTCGACCAATTAGTGAAACTCATTACCCCATTTTTGCAAAAGCACAGTCGTCGAGAATTTATCTCTGTTTCGGAGAGACTTGTAATAACACTACGCTATCTTGCTTCTGGTGACATGCAAGTATCTTTATCTTACATGTTTCGTGTAGGAAGATCAACAATAACCATGATCATAAGAGAGACATGTGATGCGCTGTACAAGGTGCTACAGCCTGAATTTTTGCCTTCACCGGAGCATCTAGATTGGAAGAGTATTCAACGAGCCTTCGAAACGAGGTGGCAATTTGATAACTGCTTGGGTGCTTTGGATGGGAAACATGTTTACGTAAAAGCACCACCAAATTCCGGGTCACAGTTCTTCAATTATAAAAAGAATTTCTCAATCGTCTTGATGGCTGTGTGTGACAGTGACTGCAAATTCACCATGATAGACGTTGGAGCAGCAGGATCTGAGGGTGATGGTGGAATATTTCGTCGATCAATTATTCAAAATGCCATGCAAAAAATTGCATCAAAAATTCCTCCAAAAAATGGTCTACCAAGTGTTTTCGTGGCAGATGAGGCCTTTCCATTAAATGAGTTCATTATGAGACCATTTCCTCGCAATCAGCTAGACTCTCAAAAACGAATTTTCAATTATAGATTATCACGGGCACGACGGACCATAGAAAACTCGTTTGGTATTCTACGTGCACGTTGGCAGATATTTAGAGGCCCAATTAATGCCATGCCTGATCTTGTTACAAAAATCATCAAAGCATGTTGTTGCTTGCACAATTACTTGAAAGATGACGACAAGCAATACTGTTTGACAGCTTTCCAAGGATATGAAGTGGATGGGTCATATGTACCAGGGCAATGGACTGAAATGGCCCACGGAAGTGATGGTCAAATGGTGTCTCTTAAAAGGACTGGAGCCAATAATGCCAAGAAGTCCGCAATACAAACTCGTCAACAATTCTGCAACCTATTTAATTCTGCCGATGGATCAGTCCCTTGGCAAGCAGATTACGCTTGATCTTTAAATAGAACACTTGCGTCACAGAATTTGTTGTGAATCATCCCCAACACTTATTATCACTGATTTTGTGATCTTCTTCTGATTTCTGTCATATGACAAGAAATTCTCTTGTGAGACATTTTATTGTGAACCGACTTTGTCTTATGACATAAGACAATTTTGTCATAAGACACGCTATTGTGAACTAGGCTTAACAAGAAAAATGCAAGCCAGTGTACGATCTGTGTCATCAAAATGTAAGCAATCTTGTCTTATTTATGCTTCCTTGATAATATACCTGTCAAAAATCATGTCATATCTGAAACGACAAATTTTGGATGACTCCTAAAGTTAAAAGTCTGATCAATGATTGATGAGCTGCATTTAGAGGAAGAAAATTTCCTTTGTTTAACTTTCTAAAGGGCAAGGAAAACGTGGGACAACGTGCCAGCAACTCAGTAGAGATCTATGGAATATCACTAATAAGGGTGTTGGTCGAATAAAGTACAGGAGGGACTCAATAAAATCTGTAAGTTCACAATTGCCGTCGACAATTGAAGCTGCTAATGGTATCAATAATGTATTGGCCTCAAATTTCAACATTGGTAATAGAGCTTTTGAAGTTTCTAATCTTTGTGGTCAACATAGCCATGACGAGATTATAACAATAAATGAAGTGACAAAAGAACTGATCATTTTGAAAGCACGGTATGCGGCTCTGAGTTCATCCCTGCTAAGCTGTATAAAAAAGTAGCCCACGCGCTGAGTTTACCCTTGACTCACCTTTTCAATGTATTTGTATTTGGATTTGGATAAGGCTCCGGACGGAGTCAACAAATTTCATAGAATCATGAATAAAAGTAAGAAAAGAAAGTCAAAAATCATTAAACAGAAGAAAGTATCCATCGATTTTTACGCTTGAATTCATTCACCGAAGCTGCGTTAACTGCTGAAGAAGGCAGTGAGTTCTTATAATGTATGTGCAAAAGTAAATCATTTTCCAATTTTGTGGAGTTATGCGCACATTGACCCTGTGCAAAAGATCTTAAAACCCTCTACAAATCACTTCACACCGATTTCCTTTCTGCCGAATCCTTGTAAGATCTGTAAGAAACTATTGATGATGAAATATGGAAAATACCTTGAACAAGTGGCCGGTCCATTTCAACTTGGAGCAGTAAAAGGTGCCTCGTCAACTACAGCATCAGTCTCTCTGCAAGATGGTATAACAAAATTGCTTGACCTGGAGGAAGTTTCTGGGGTTCAAATACTGTGTTTGCCCTACGAACTCGCAAAAGCTTTCGACAAAATCGATCATGACATAATCTTGCGACGTCTATTTGATTGCATATTACTGAACAATTTTATTAAATTAATGGCTTAGTATATTACAGATAAAAAGCAGCGTTAGAATTGATTTTGAGGTGAGAGATCCGATTGTAATGATCTATGCGGTATCTAAGGGATCAGTATTTGGAGCAATTTTGTTCAATGCAACTACTGGAACCTGTAAATTCTTTTACATATCTTGTGAAGTTTGTTGACGACATAACAACAAGTACGCCTATTTTTAGAAATTCAGGCAGCGGCCATATTCTTGAAGAGGATTAAAATTTCCGTGATTGGGCAGCTGCAACGAAGCTCACCATAAACACTAGAAAGTCAAAGTACATTGCTATACGTAAATCCCCCCTTTGTAACCTAGACCTTGTTTCAGGAATTGACTTTGTGACGAAGCATAAGATCATCGGTATTATGTGCAATGATTATCTAAAGTGGGATAAACATTTTAGGCATGTTGATAAATTGCTCCTGTGGCGTCTTCATAATCTCAGAGTATTGTAGAGTTTCATAGGCAAAGCAGATCTTCTTTGTGTTTACAACTCTCTGCTGCGTTCTCTTCTCGAACATTGTTCCTCGATTTTTATTTCAATGCATGTGCATCTATGCCAGAAGTCAGAGAAATAACAACATCGAATAATTTGTGGAACTGACTTAAAATGTGATTGCTTGTCATCTTTATCTTCAAGACGAATTAAAAATTCAATTATTTTTTTAAAAAGTGTACTTCCAATAATCAAATATTGCATGATATAGCATTGCCATCAAGCAAACGATCAGGTAGAACAATTTTTGATTGTTACAGAACCAAGCGCTGCTGTGATATGTTCTCTGTCTTCATGTCATTGTATTTAAATGGGCACATTGATACATCAAGCTAATCTCTATTGTGATTAATTTGACTTATAACTTCTGTTAGCATTTGATTTGTATTCATGAAAACAAAAATTTCTATTCTATTGCAATACAAACAAAAAATGCGAGCAAATAGTGACTCTATAACACACAATGCTGAAGCTCATCAAAGCTGAAAGCTTCAGATATGTACTACTAATTACGTGGTTTTCAGTATTATGCCTTTATAATCTCTTCTTCCTATGTACTTGTGTCAGATTTGTGTGGCCGCTCTCGCATCTTTTGCTTGCTCTCGTAATGCATACTATCATATGCCTGTCCATTCTGACTTCATTTAGCAAATTTACTCGGCAGAGAGTCTTGAAAAAATAGCCAGCGAAGCACAGTATTACGATCCACAAGTAGCAAAACTTACAAAATGTGGTTATATAATTAAAGAGTTGCTTAATGAAGAGCACATGCTCTCATCATGTTGTTTAATAAAGAGCACATGATGAGAATTATTTTGCTCAAAAACTTTGACATAACATCACAGAATTATTTTGAAGAAATAGTGATGTTGGTGCAATCACGCATGCTCAAACTGCTCAGACTTCATATAGCTTACCCAGTTTTTGGACAAGCTGTGGTCATAGAGATTTTTCACTTGTGTATAGATGAATTTTAGCTAACTGAAACTTTGACAAGTGCTTAAAAACAATGTTTACTGCTAGCTGTTTGAATTTATTACAACTTACCAACAATTCGGTTAATGCTTCTTACGAACAATGCAATCATCCGAAAACCTGCATTTGACTACCGGCGGAGTAACATCGATTATTCTTGAGACTGTTGTCAGAAAATCATTTTCGTTAAGTTTTCAGTGCAGATTCTGTGAATGAGGAGTGAGTGAACAGCATTCTACAAGCCATTTTTTGCCGCTCTCAGTTGTATTTCGCGTCGTTATATCATTTTGAGAAAACTGATTGACAGTTGATGACGCCAATGCTGAAAATGAGGATTGAAGACCGCTGGATTGCGCATCGAGAGGAACTGGCAGCTGTTAACAGTGATCTCAAGGAGGAAATCAAGACCGAAATATTCAAGGCAAAGCAACAATGAGCTTTGCAGAATGGAATCATCACTTACTCAACCAGTATTTCGGGGAGTTTGAGGAGCTTTCGGGATTTGCTGCAGAATTAACAAAAAAGTTCATGTTATTTTATAATCAAGAACCCGACGTCAATCTTTGATCTATTTCCGGTGATTCTTGAGACATTTCATTGAAGGCGTTCGATGCTTGTTGAGATTCAAGAAAAGAAAAGAAAAAGAAAAAATGCTTTATTCACTGTCAATACAAAAGCGGTATATGACATTATTTTGTGATACAACTTCTCAAACACATTTTGAATACTTTACAAAAGAATTGATGTACAGTGCAGAGGAACGTTTAACAGGGAACATTATTCTTGTTTGTCGAAGATCATACATGCTTTTGCTACGAAAGGTGAAAAACTGTGACAACGGGTGACAATATCTGTTACTAGCAACTTTCCTGGCTAGTTTTATGCAAGGTCTTTGAAGCATTTCATGCACATTACTGTTGTTCCGCAGTCCAGTTCCTGCCCATCTTCTCGCTAATCTATCAATTTTGTAGATCTTCATGTGTTTCTGGCGAAGGTCACATATTACAGGCCATGAATATAAAATTTGTGAAAAACCAAGCTGACATAGGCTTGCCAGATAACAGCACTCTTGTGGCGGTTGCTTCTGAGTTTCTTAATAAAAGACATGGTGCGACAACACCGTTTATGTAGCTTACTAAAATGTTTGTCCCAACGAAGGTCATTTTCAAAATGTACACCAAGCACTTTGACCGAATCAACTTCCTCGATACACGAGTCATTTACACGCATATTCATCACAGGTTTATTTGACACATTTCTTGAAATAGACATGCATTTCGTCTTGTCTACATTGATCACAAGCTTTTCTGTTCTAACCCAGGCACAAAAATCATCCACATCAGTTTGAAAAGAGCTAGCATTATCATCCACAAGATGCAGCAAAGTTATGTCATCAGCATATGCAATCACACGAGTATTAGAAAAATTCGGTAAATCATTGATCAAACTGACAAACAGTAGCGGTCCTAAAACCGAACCCTGTGGAACGCCACTTGAAACAGGCTTCCACGGGCTACTATAATCAGAAGAAACAACACGCTGGAATCGACCAGACAGGAAACTTTCTATCAAGCAAACAACATATGGTTGAAGATGAAATTGTTGGATCAAATTATTGAGAATAGTCAGGTGGCTTAGACTGTCAAAGGCTTTTCTGAAGTCAACAGCTAACAGTTGTACAGAGTTGGAAGTGCGAGCAGTGATATGTTGCAGGATTGTCAAACGAAGGGTTAGGAGTGCATTCGTGCAGCCTCCGAAGTTGCCAGGTATAAAGCCAAACTGGCGAGGGTCAAGGCTATTCTTTAAGTGCGGTAACAAAATGAAATCCCGAATAATCTTCTCGAAAACCTTGCTTGGAAAAGGTAGCAGCGAGATAGGCCGATAATCAATCGTTTCCACGCTAGAGGAAAAAGATTGGCATTCAGACAACGATTATAGACATGAGCAAGAGGCCCGGCAAAAATATCTGCGAAAGAGCGGTAAAAATACCCGGGAATACCGTCAGGTCCAGATGAATTGGACTTATAGCTCTTCATTAAACTGTAAACTTGAAATTCAGTAACCGAAGGACGAGTATGACAGGAGTCAGGACGAGCATCTTTATGGAAATGGATCAAGCAATCTTGTGGCTATAATGAATCTCACGCCATAAGCACTTTTCATTAGCGAACCGTTGACAGAGATCTATCGCTCTTCAATAGCAACTCGCGTATTCACTGACTTTTGGAAAATGCACTCGTCCGTCCCATACCGAAGAAAAATCATCTAACCACTAATGATTTCTGACAAATTTCATGGTCCCATCATTTCAAAACTGCTTGAAAAGTTGAGCCTCAACAATATGAGCAGTCAAATACTACAATTATTTGGGAAGAGCCAACACGCTTTTTGGCTACGTATCTTTACCACTAGCCTGTTGCTTGTTGTCCATAGCCATGGAATCCAAAGATAATTCATCTATCCGTCTCACTTGCATTCACGACATGGTTTAAGATGCTTTGGTGGATAATCGATCCCCGCTACTTGCCTTTATGTCAGCGGTCACAATTGTGACGAGTTAAATGTATTTATTCATTGATTATGATTGCTATGACAACTGTTGTGTGGTGGTGAGGGTTTGATCCTGCCAATTGACACAATCGCATAAGTGGCTCGTAGCTCTGGTTAGAGCATAGGTGTAGTTAACCTTGATCGTAGGTTCGAATCCTACCAGCCGCACATCTTTTGCATGGCAATTTAATCTATCGTTTATTTAATTTCATTGTTGTCTGTTGTTTAGATTCGATCAGGTTTCCGATCAGATTTAGCATCATAGACTCATTTTCATTTATACTCTGATCTATTCAAATCTCAGCGTGGGTTTCGTTTTGTGGTTGCTTTCTTTTTGACTGGTCGTTTTCAAAGGACATCATTTCTTGGCTACACAGCATCTTCAATCAGAGCAACGTCTGACGTGCTTCAGGGGTCAGTCAGAGGACCCTGCATTTTCTCCCTATTCATTGGTACTCTTCAACTCGAATCTGTTTCATACCATTTAGTAAAATTTGTCTTAACTCTTATCGCATCTCTGATCATAATCCTTCAAATATAGATGCAATTCAAAAATGGTCAGAAATCAGTAAGGTGTTTTTGAATCACGGGATATATTAGGTGTAACATTGAGTGATTAGCTAACCTGGAATGATCATTTTTCAGAGAATATTATCGGCTGCATCAAAGATGTTTGTATGTAATTCGGGCATGGAAGATTTTCGTCTCCAATAGCGTTCAGTTGAGGTGTAAAATGAATTTGCTATGTCTGTTGTAATGTACGCAGCTCCCCTAATTTGTAAACTACCCTTGACTGCTACTTACCAATTGGAACGACTGCAAAGCATGCGCATCACATTGTTAATAACGATTCCTGCTCTTGTTTTGTCATCCATGGCATTCTAGTGGCCTTGAAACAGGCTTCTGCGAAGTTTTTCTCTTTTTGTAAAAGCCTTGGCCACCCCTTAAATATAATTTTTCTTCCACAGTTACCAGCAACCGGTCGTCATCGTATTCCCCATTGCTCTACGGAGAGATGATTGAGCTCTTTCTTCCCGTACATTTGCACGTTATCCGCGTCAAAGAAATGAACGGAGAATGTACTCTTTGCGATAATTGCTGTTGTGCCTTACACGATTGGGCCGATATTTTCCTTTGCTGCCAAACCTTCTTGCGATGTTTTGATTTTTAATTTTTGTTTTCATGTGATTTCAATTTATTGAGAATAAGCGCCTATTTGATATCATTATCACCAAAGTGCATGCTTCGCCATGTGTCATCACAGTGGAACCGGACCCGGGACAGGATTTTTTGGAAGTACGAGTGGGCCGGACGGTCGAGTTTTATGACAATATTCCATTATTTCCTCTAAAGCTTGACATTTTTATACTCTGCTGATGCATAATCGAGTCTTATTTGTCTGATTTGCTGCAGTTGAATCTGTAACAAACATGACCGAAAGCAACACCTGCCATTTGATTTCAGAGCAATTGATGTTCGCACTACATACGCAAGCTACCTTTAACTAAGCATCATTTAAGGTTGCACATTATTTAAAATTGCAAAATGTATTCGTGAAACACATGGAAGTTTTCTCCAAAATAAGCTGATACAAAATAGATGTCGATTTAAATGTATTTAATATGATATGGCACGGTGTAGGTATATGCTCTATTGTCAATATGGCTAATTCTACGACGCTGAATATTATTTAAATACATTCAGATAAAAGCTTTAGATAACGACAAGAAGCATGAGTTTGAAGGCCTGAATTTCACAATAGATTAAGCACAATATTTTGGAACCTGGGTTAACTGCAGAACCGGATAAGTCATATTGGTGAGCTGGTTCTGTATTTCAATTGTGCCTATCTGTATATTTAGTTTGGACGAATCAAATACAATGGTATATTATGCAAACTTCATCAATCACAAAACTAAAGAGCATGTTGTTGTGCCAAATATGCGCCTTTTACGGTGAATCAAACATTAATCTATTTTGTTTGAAAATACTCCGGCGCAAATAATTTAATTACTTTCTTTCGTTTACACTGAACTTGTTGCAGAAACTGCTTCCTTCAGATCTTAGAGTCAAATCTCCAGAGAAAACACAAAAGTGCAGCACAGGTTGAAATTTTGTGAAGCCCATCAGCTAATTTCATCATTATCGTTAGCAATTAAATGAAATTGTACGCTCGAAAGACTAATTCAACTCTCATGAAATAAAACCGTTGATTTTTTTCAGCGGAGAAACACGAAGCAGGTAAAGAAACTTGGGATTCCTTTACAATGGACACGCATGTGGAGGAGACGAATATTTTCAGCCAGGTCTAGTTGGTAATGGTTGGCGTTCTGTTAGTATTGAAATAACACGTTGTAAACGAGTTTCGTGTCAAGCCTTTGTTTAAGGCTATGTGAATTCTTGAAATAGATGCTTGGGCAAAGTAGTAATTAAAGACAAATGAAAGCAAGTGCCGAGATTCGAAGACAAAATTATACGTGAGTTACATGCATTGGCTTAAACGTGGCATGTAGAAATTGCATGTGTAATACTTTGGTGTGATTGTCTTTTTACGCACTGGTTTCACATAGAGTGATGAAAAATTCCATTCAGGCAGTCGGAAAAAGAAGATGCAGACATCCATGAAAGGTAAATATCTGCTTGCCAAGAAATTTGGGGAGCGATAATTAAAGACATTTCAATCTTATCTGAAAATGATTCTTGAGTGTTGATTTAGAAGCAATAATTATATAAAATATGTAATTCCACTGAAAGATTCATCAAAGTGCTGTAATTTCTTGATAATAAAGCTGCATCCTGAAGCACTAGCATGGCAAATCAGCTAATTAATGAACTTATTGGTGTACAAATTCAATTAAGTTTTTGAAATCACAGATTGTGTATTCTAGCAGCAAATTCAACAAAGGTTTGATCATATCTGGCTTCGGTCAATATTTGGGGTACAAAAATCTTTGTATAAAGGAGAATTTTCAAATATTAATATAGTGCAATTAGGTTTTATTGATTGCCTCGCGTTAACTACCCGTGTTTATCTAATTCGAAAATTGGCTCGTAAAATCCTGATGCTATGAACCTTTACATAAGGCATCAATTTATTATTTTAAATTGCAGTCTCTCATGCCGTTCAACTGGTCACATTCCGCAAGCATTTCTCTCAAAGATTCTCTTTACAAGAAATTGTGAAAAGTTCCTGTTCGCATGCATGGAGATTTGGAAAATATCTATGTAGGTAGTTTAAGGTACTGCTGCACTTTAAATTACAGATAGTGCAGACGCATATAGCAAAGCTGTAATTGCAGAGCATAAACAGCACAATGATAATTGGTAAGTCCGTCTTAGCTTAGACATTAGCCGCCCTTTGCCCATTCAGATAATCTATGCAAAATAAAAGTCTGTATTAAAACTACCAAAATCCAAGCTTAATTAAAATTAAATTACTTGCATATACTGCATGGATCAACATACATTATTATCATTGGCAGTTCGGAAAGAATCACAGCAGTCACAGCTGCTATTTTACACGTATGGTATCAGTATTAGTCAAAATGCAGAATTCTATGAGATACATAGGCTAGCATACATAAACATCGGTTCATGCATGTAATGCTTCATTGATTACATAATTTCGTATTTAGGAAAGCTCATCTTATTGATGCCGGTGTACCTTGCATTTTGTATAGACTTGCAGTTTATTAATGATTTCATGACAGCTGTGCAGAGCAATCGGTAACATGTTGTAGGTTGACAGGTACAGGTGCGGGTTATGGAAACACACTACATGTATGCAGAGGCACTGACAATTTTCTCATAAGTTTATCAGTAGTAAGACATAATGCAATGATGAAAATTGATGAACTTTCATGTCCTAGCAATTAAGAGACAATAATGTAGGCTGCTCCAATGGGACAAACGTAATTGTTTGAAGTCAGAGTCTGGAATGTGCATGTATCAGTACGCTGTGTATGATGCGTGTTTAGCCCCAAAAGTTTTTCAGACATCCATCACAGGCATGGTAGGCTTTTCCTACGTACATATACATGTCGACGATTTCCTGAAGTGCCTCTTTGAGGAGACGAAGCATTAGAGCAGATGCTTGAATGAAATTTCATTGTTAAAATCAGAGCGACAAAAGATTTCTCACATCCTCTGCACAAAGTGCAAATAAGTCCATTTTCACTTGCTTTGAAAGACGAAAGCCAAACGGGATCCCGATTTTCAGGCATTCATATTTTGTATATCACGGTGTGATCACAACTGAAAAAAGCGTAAAACAATTAACACAAAGAACTCGATGTTCAATTCAAGGTGACAATGAGGCATAGAGTAATTGCAATGAATTGGTTAAAGTGAGATTCAGGAGTGAGAGAGAGAGAGAGATGTATTTTTATTCCGTTACGACAAAGTAGCATACGTGGCTACATAGCAGAAATTCGCGACAGTGTTTCGCACAGCGCTGGCAAAAATTTCAACTAGGTACGACTTTTCAACCAGTTATACTTTTGTATGTGGTCACAATGAAAGACTTCGAATGCTGCACCCAAAAGGACCTGAGCTGAGCACCATCCGTCACCGAGATTTCGATCGACCCATAAAGCCCAGTATCTCTCAAGATGGTGGGTCCACAGCAGATCGCTGCTAACACGATCCTTAACGTAAAGCTGCTACCTTCTGCCGCCTTTGCACTCAACTTCTTCATGGTGATCTTTGCGCTTTTAACACCGGCATTAAAGGGCATTGACATCAAAGGGCTTGAGCTCACATTTCCACCCTTGCTTTTGAATCCCTTCAACAAGTTCTTCATTTTGGCAGCTCTCCTCTTATGGGCATACTCAACGTTCTCTTCCCAGAGGAACGGTCATGTCGGTGAATCTTCAAGAACGAGAAATTTCCCCTATCGCGTCGATTTGCACTAGATCAGGTTGTTGGTCAGGTAGGGATAATTCATCTGGCAGCTGTCTATCCACTCCAACTTCCCACTTCCACGGAACAGATCGAGGAACACAATCGCAATCTCTTCCTCTTGCTATGAAGAGCAGAACTGGCAGACATCAGCGAACACCAAGCTTCATGAACACCTGCATCATTTTGCTCACACTGGCTTCGATCACTTCCATTCTGGATTGGGATATTTCGTAAAGCGCTGTAGGACGTATAATCTTTGGGAACACGCCAAATTGAATCATCGAAGCCTTGAACCGACCTGGCAGAAATGTCGAAATAAATGTGAGCGAAGTCTAATGCGATGCTGTGGTATACGTAGTTGTTGCGAAGATCTGGCAGTCGATGAAGAAGATGATGAAGTGGGTGATGAAAGAGCAAATCCTGCTTTTGAATCCCAACCAGATTATGCAATTTCTCAATCATCAATATCAAATTCTTTTGACAAATGCTGCAAGAATTTATCCTATGATCATGAAATAATATACCTCTGATGTCTATTTGCACAGATCAGAATATCATTGAGGAGGTCCCCATGTTTGAAAAGTGCATCAGTATTTTTTCTTTCATGTTTTAGACATGTTTTTGTCATTTGTTTAGAACACCACCAGCCCTGCTGTGTTGCTGTCTGTCATAAATAACTTAGATAGAAAAAATTCCACATATATGTAGTTCCAATGCAGAAATATTTCTCTGACAAATAAGTTATTAACACAAATTTCTTGAGCTACTGACCACAGATTGCAGTTAAGAGGCATTTCTTCAGTTTGAGTAATATAGAGGGTGTCTATAGGTCGAGGACAAGTGGTCGTTCTTATTCAGAATCTCCCATTTGTGGCTAGTATAATACTCATAAATGTAATGACTGCAAAATATTTTTCAAGAATATCAACAAACATATGCCGGATAAGATGTCTGCATACACTTCCACTTCGTTTATTTGCTTCGAACGACTACTCATATATGTAAGAGCATGTAGGTATTCTCTGTACAAATCATATTGAAAAAATGCTTCTTCAATTTTAATCTGCAATCAATAACTCAATAAGATCGTGTTTATCACCCAAAAATCATAATTTCTACGCTGATAATACATGGGGTCTTTCAGTCCAAGTTATTTATGACAAACAAGTAAACAAGTGATCTGATCCGGTAGAGAAAAGCAGTTTTTGCAGCAATTAAGATGTGCGTTATTATGTTTTATTGTATTGCAAGACACTGTTTGGTATTTACAGTTTTGAGGCAAAACATCAGATAGAGAGAATTTTCAAAAGATCTTACAGAATAACTTATGGCACTTGTTGTGAGTGTGATATCTGTATCTAACCTTTGCCGTCTTCGCATTAATGAATATGTTGACCTTTTCCGGAAAAGTCAAGATGTGAATAGTCAAACTTTTCAAGAAAAGTTGAATGTGTGGATAATGATGATCAGGAAAATCAAGCGAAGAACAGCTCGTTCTGCAGTCCAGCATCTTTGTTTAGCGATCCAAATAAACTAGTTTGATCCTTTCCTAGGCGAACAGGAGCCGAAAGTCTGACAATTTCGTTCTTAAATCGGTCAAATCTATGGATATTTTCCTAACCTATACATGCACGTCTTTTAAAATTGCACTTTTCAACGGTATCAAGAATGTTCTCAAAATTTTAATCAATTGTGAAAAGTGTAATAAAATGACATTTTCTGCTTTTGTCAAAAGCAACTGATTTTTGTTCGAGTAGCACTAGCTAAGGTGCAAACATTAAATCATGTTAAATCCTTCAAATGACAATCATGACAATCTTAAAATATCTAATGTTCTATCAAATTAATTCTCAAAGACAATCTATGCAAAATCTTGAAATTTGAATCAATCACTTCTCGTGAAAGTAGTTTGGGAGCTCTTAGGAAAACAGGAAACTAATTTAATGATATAAGAAGGTCAAATTTAGTTTATATGAAAATTCTTTGTTTAATTCCTGTCTGAGAAGATGACTCGAGGAGCTAAAGAAGTCGAACCGATATTTAGACAGTAACTTGTTTATAATTGAAGTCTTACATCTCCTTCTCATCGTCGATATTAAAACGTCTGTAATCTGTGAGCACTTGAATTACTTTCTTTTGCGAGACAAAAATTTCGCGATTTGATGTCAAGTATATTGAGAAAAGAATTAGTTTTGGGCAATAAATGTATTCCCTGAAGATCGATGCTTCAATTAACAGCAATCTAAAGCCGATGATGTTAATCCTCTTACGTGTACTGCACACGAAATAGCTCAATTGAATTGCATGTCCGAAGGGAGGCTCACCCTGAATTTATTTTTTCAAAATGTGATTGTTTTCATAAATAGTTTCTTTTTAAAATACAAGCAACTATATGTCGAAATGATGTTACCTAGCCTGAAGATTAAAATCAGAATTTCCAATTCCTACATGGCAAGTTTCTGAGAGATTAATTTTCACTTAAATGATCATTGAAACTCAAAATATATGTGAAGTTTGCGAGCGAGAAATAAAGGTTGCCCAATTGAACCGCCACTTGAAAGTAAGCGCAAGATATTTTCGTTTAAGGGACATGCAGCAAACGAGTTTGAAATTATTTGTTTTGCTTGTCCGTCAATATTCTAATTTTCGGTTCCCTTTGGAATTGAAAATCGGAAATTCATTGGATAGTACATCAAAAGTTGGAATGTTCAATTGCTGATTGTCCTTGCGATGTCTTGTAGATTACAATACGTTTCATAACTTCTCACTGAAAAGCATTATCCCTACTTCAATAGTTGATTTTTCTTTGAAGTCTCCGGTCAATTTGAGCAAAGTTGATATTGCATGAAAATAAATATTTCAAATTAAAAATTAGTTTGCTTAAGTACTTCGGTGAACATTTAATAAAAATTGACGATAATTGGAACTTTAAGATCTTATTTTAAAGAAACATCTTGATGTTTTTGTTATGAAGTGAATATATAGCGATTGCATAGATTTTACAGCATCCCATAGCAACTACACTATATTGCACACTTTCCGATATTTTGGCATGAAAAATGTGGCCCCATACGAACTATACTGCATTCCGTCCAAGACAGCTCTCAGCTCCGGTAAACCATAGCCCGTTTAATAAAAAATGGATCACCTTCTCATTTGTTTTAACTTGGATTATGCAAACAGCATCAGCATGTGATTGTTAATGTGCACAATAAATTGCTTAATTAGGTAACTCAATATGATTGCTGTGTAGCTATTATAGAATATGTGTAGGTAAAAAAATTACTAAACAAAATAGTTTAATAATCTAGTCCATACTAAAATATTTCGTGATCCTACCCCGATGGTGATTGACATTGCCGACTCGTCTCAATTTTACGAGGACCTGGAATTTGCCTGTCAGATTTAACCCAAATCGGACGTCACTACTCGCATCTTTCAGAATAACTGAGGCTGAATCTGACCAGACAAGATCGATTCCATTGACGTCGTCTATGGCAATGAATCATGGCCCGTCTTAATCGATTCAATGTTGATCGGATAATTCAACTTTAGATGACCGTTAACGGCATTTAAATCCTGGATATTGATGCAACCATTTCTGTTAAATAGAGAACGCTATCAATTTTTTACAAGTCTTATGATTAGCCGGTCATTTTATTTGATAACCATTGACTTTGACCCCATTTTGTGAAGAAATGAGAGAAGATGGCTTCATTTGGAGATATGACTTATCCAATGCATTTTAAATGAAAAATTCATAAGTTCATCAGTATTGTTTCATCTATAGGATGAAAGCGGGAAACCTTTATTATCTAAGACTTAATAGAATTAAGAAATAAAAATAAATGTTCCTTGTTTATTCTCGGAAGCACATTCGGCGATACGCCGCTCTTCCATGTGGCCGAATTCCATTTATCCCACTCTCATTCTTTTATGCAGTGTTTAGCAAAAATGCAAAGTGCACCTATTCTAAAAGGTGCATTTGACACGGCCATTTTTGTGAACTGAGGTCTCCCGGACGCAGAAAGGAGACTCCACTACAACGCCACTGCGCCGACAATGATCGGGAAAATTTGATGCATCGTATATATCTCAGATTTTTGAAGAATCCCCAGAATTTACCAGCAGTTTCAATTTCAGGTCATGTTCATGGGTGATGAGTTATTTATAAATAAATCTATATTATCAATTCACACGGTAAATCCTAACGAAGCCTTTTGCTGCTTAACTGCATGTATTCCATCAATGTTCTTTTTCTCTGTAACGATGTCCGTTTACTTTTAGTGATATCTGTTTATCCTTTGGCGATGTTGGATAAAAAAGATGTTTGAAAAAATATACCAAGTGTCTTAAATCAATTCTAATTACAATCGACACCAATTAAGTATGATTGAAATTTTCGATGCTATTGCTCATGGTTGCTGTAAAGGAATCTTATGAGAATAAAATTGGCTTATTATTTTCTCTATTACTTATCTTAATCACATGGGAAATTTGATATATTTTCCTAATTCAATCAAATTAATTAATTAGCCCTTAACAACAATTCGAAATTTTAGCTGATCAACGGATTCCAATAAAAATGATGAAAATCATTGCTAAACTGTCCAATTCCTTCCAAGAAACCGAGCTCGGAGGTTTTTATATATACTCATTGACATAATTAATGAAACAAACTATCATTGACTTGAATTGAAGTTTGTTTCATTTTTTTCTCAGGTATGATGCAATATCTCGCTTTCTATGTATTACCATTCAACACATTAGAGAATGGAGAAAGATCTATGGTGGTCGAATTTCAAATTTTGATATTGATATAACTGTCACAATTGCTTTTACAAATTGAACATAAAGATGAACTGAAATCCAGCTTTTGTAAAATAAAATGGCACACGATCAGTTTACCAGAGGTATGGATGGCTATTGGAATGATTCGTTGTGGTAGAAGTTGTGCGAGTGTTGCCGAAGAGCTGCAACTATCGAGAGTCGTTGTTTGGAGGTGATGGTGTCGATGGAAAGCAGAAGGAGATGTTAAAAAGAAGAAGGGATCTGGTCGACCAAGAAAGTCTGCAGGAAGGTCAGACGCACGTCTAGTTTTAGCTGCCAAATAGATTTGTGTCAGTCCCAAAGCTAGTCGTACACTGGAAGAGTGCCTCAAATATAGACTGTAGCGTTCGAACGGCTTACCGAAGATTGCGAGAAGCTGGAATTCAATCGCGACGACCAGCTGTCCCAATTCCATTGAGTTTTGAGCACCGCAGAAGACGAGTTGCCTGGTGTGATGCCCATCGCTCATGGAATTACCATCACTGGCAAAAAGTTTTGTGGACCGATGAATCGAGATTCACTCTGGATTTCAATGACGGTCGTGTCAGAGTGCATCGTCTTCCAGGTGAACGCTTTGCCCCATGCTGTATTAATGAACATGATAGATATGGTGGTGGAAGTGTTATGCTGTTGGGTGGCACTTGGTATGGCGGACGAACGACAGCAGTCATCATCAAAGGCACGTTGACTGGGGAGAGGTATCTCAATAAAATTGTGCTTCCTGTTGTTGCCCCAGTGGTCAGGGTGGAGTATCTCGTCTTCTAAGACGACAACGCAAGACCACATCGCTCCTCGGCTGTCATTGCCAGTGTTAGGAGATTGAACATTCAAACCCTTGACTGGCCTGCACGCTCACCTGACTTGTCACCCATTGAACAAGTCTGGGACGAGCTTGGGCGGCGAGTGAGAGACCGCTATTCACTTCCACCAGTGTCCCTGAAGATTCTCTCTGAAAGACTGACAGAGCAGTGGTTTCTCCTTGAAACATCCTTCATTCAGAAACTTTGTGAATCCATGCCATCTCGGATTACTGAATGTATTGGAGCTAGAGGGGGGCACACGCGCTATTAAAGTTGAATCTGCTACATGCATTGTTTTTCTGTGCTAGCGACTTGGTGGAGATTGTGACTAAATTATCAAGGTATCATACATACATGTATATATACCAGTCAAAAATGAAAGAAGTTAAAGAAGTAAATGTTTCAAAAATTTTGTCAATGAGTATATTTACATGAGGTTAGATAGATAATTATAGAGCCAAATACCTATCAAAGCAAGATAGACTACAAATAATAATTTTATGAGCCTAATTGCAAAACTGGTGAATGTCAGAGTTTTGATCATTCCAGCACATCTCATCACAACAGATCCTTTAAACTGCTTCAAGAGGTTTACTAACTTCTAGCAAACATTGTTATGGCAGACCTTTTATCAATTTGATATCTTATCTTTGGCGTAAATTCTTTTTAAAAGTTATAGCATTCTTGTATCACATTCCAGAGTTTGATTTGCAATCAAGAGATTGTTTGAACATAGGATTCACTAAATACTCGCATTCATTCAAGTAAAGGATCGTTAAATTATGTGACTTTCTACACATGCATATTTGATTATTCTGTATGATCATATTTTTGTGTTCTCTGTAGTGATGCTTACATAACTTAAATTACTCCTCCGTTGTCAGCTTACATGTGTAATGTCATTGTCATTGTAATGTTATTGGCATTCAAAAATTATTTCTTAATGAAAAGAGTATGACGCTAATATTTTCATGAACTCTAGGCGTTATTCTACTTCGGACTATTTCATTGCATTAGCCACGAGTCAATTATTAGCAGGTGTGTGCATTTTAAAGCTTTATTTCTTACATGTTTTGTTTTTTGTACTTAAGGAAAACAAAATTGTAGCTTAACTGATGATGCCGATCTAATGTAGTACACCATTTTATCTTATAATTCATTTCACTTTGCTATGTTAAATTGAATATATACTAAATTGCTGCGGTTGTGTTCACTGTGTAGGACTCACTCGCTATGGGATGTCCCGGATTCAAATTATCGATTAACCAAATATGCAAAATGTTTTTGTTTGTTGTTCGATCCATTGCTTTTCTATTCATTGCATTTACTGTGAATTTTGATGTATTTCTGTTAGAAGCGCCATAGAGATATGTTACACCACCGTGACTGACATTTCGATTACACAAGAACTAAATAAAAGTATTTTCAAAACTTATTACAGTGAAGACGTAATCTAGTTTGATAATTCTGTGCAATCGATCGAGGAAAATTATAAATCATGAAAAGCTTTGACTTCGAGAATCAAGTTTTTTTGTGGAATGATCGAAGAATTACTTACACATCATTCTCATACGGGGATTCAAAAGTCTTATATATGATCAGCTTGTATTTGGAACTCAAGAATCATATCACAAAGACAAAGCAGCTTCATCATTGTCATTGCGCCGACTATTAACGCAATAAGCTTTACATTTACATCACGGTATGTGAAGTTTTTCGGTATATGTGCATTCAATGATTTTAAGGATGGTTTGATCTACCGCCTTGATACAGATAATGGTGATTAGGTGTGTTACGAAAACCAAAAATGATTCTTAGCCAATAATTTCGATGACATTCCGCTGTAACTGTGAAATCTTAGGAGGGATGCGGAGTCGGAGTTGATACATTTAGCCAGAGATAAAGTCGTAAAAAAATGCCATGTCCGGAGTCGTAGCTTTCATTAGAGAAATTTTCTTTCCGACTCCACATCTCTGCAGTCTCCTTGTTGGAATAAGTATGAGCTTTAAGGTGACAACTAGGTCTATGCAATTCCTTGCCACACCACTGACACTGTCGAATTATCTGAGGTTCATCGCTAAATTCTGAGAAGCAAGTAAGAAATAAGATCTGCAAAAAGTTAGAAGAGTTTTATTTTGCTTCACGGAGTAAACATTGATTGTAAACTGTATCTCGGTTGACATATCTTGAATCAAGGATCTAAAATCGAAAAGTTCTTATCGAAATTGAATTTCATTTACAAAACAAAGAAAGCATCAAAGCTTCCCTTGGGTTGAACATGCTGCCATAGAGACCAGTGCTCAAGGCGGTATCCACTAGGCTATCAACACAACTGGTAAGTTTCATCTTTGACATCATCATGGTATTTAATGATTGATGACCAACTTAATGTATCAATACATTGATTGCGCGTTCCGAAGAGACGGGAAATTAACTATTAGTGACCAAAACTCGTGCATGCTTCTGAAATTTGATGTTTCACAAAAGTTTGATGTTCCTCTGATTTAATCATTCCTAAAGTTGATGCACCACACAATTGGCGCATGCTCGCTTTAAAGGTGCTGTCATTTCTTGTCATCTTGGTCATGTTGTTGCTATAAATAGCAATAGCAATTTAAAATTTGAATTCAACTATTTCTCCTAATATTGATGTTTTGAGTATATTGGAGATATATAAAAAGTGCAGTCTATTAGAAAGAGATGGTCGAGGACTTTGATAAACGAAATGCTTTGATGAGATGTCGTTTGAGAACGTCCTGAGACATTGTTGGAAGCATGGTTGATTGCTTGTTTGCATGTTAGACACTGGTTGAACGCCGCTGAATGCAAATCAAAAGGGATTATTGAAAATACGTTCAAGATACAAATAGTCCGCTGGCATCTTTTTGAAAAATTAATCTTTACAGAAAACGACTTATTCAAATGAATGGATGTTACAAATATATTGTCAGGCATGCTAACCTGTCCATTTTATTCTTGGTATCCACTATTTGAAGCATAAGGCTGACGGTATTACTTTCAAAGTTATTGTGAGTAGTATTTGAAGTTTATTTATATTTTTCATATGATAAATATTTCTTCTTCATATAATAATATTTTTCATGTCAGGAATTGATACGACAATCATCACTTGATTTGGACTATGGTCTATAATCCACTTAAATTGATTAAGATGCTCAAGTCTGTAGGAAATTGACAAAACTTCCGGATTTTGAAGAAGCACTTTTAAACAAATGTCAATTTTCTATACTCCCATGAGTCAAATTTGATGACATTAGAATTGGTTATCAGAAATACGTATAAAGCATCGGAAATATAAAAAAAGGAGTCGTGGCTATCATAGTTTTGGAGCAATACCTAAAAAAAATGTGCAAGGAGGCTGTAGGAGTCCCCCTGGCTGAAATTTGTTTAGAGCTAAGCCGAGCTCACACTTTGTTCAATACACAAATAAAAAGTTATGTAGATAACAAGGTTACTAATGAGATATTGTCAATGATAGCCTCCGAAGCAGAATACGATCGTGGACCCTATTCATCATATACCGAGACAGAAATTGATGTCGGTTTCAAAAGTCTGCGCAAGTATATCACAATCGAGTTCATTTTCTTAACAAATGAAACTCAGTATTCCTTGGCATCCGCAGAATTTCGCTCTATAAAGACCTGGAAATTCCATTTCTTAGAAGGAATGAATTTCTTTGACTAGAGACAGCAAAAAAACTATTGATGCAATTTACTTAATGAATGAAAAATAAACCTTTCCGGCAAGACAATGACGATAAAATGCTAATACAGCT
The DNA here is from genome assembly GCA_907163375.1 of Prostheceraeus crozeri. Lineage (NCBI taxonomy): Eukaryota > Metazoa > Platyhelminthes > Polycladida > Euryleptidae > Prostheceraeus > Prostheceraeus crozeri. The sequence goes on along the minus strand of CAJQUW010016961.1, from coordinate 28,250 downwards.
TGGATACTTACTCGAGCTGAATCTGAAATCATACTATATGATTTGTAATTCAATCAAACTTGGATGTCCGTCAGAAAAAAGTAGCAGCCGCTTTCCTTCTTAAAAACGACCTGGCGCTAAATTTAATCACGACGGATGGGAGTTGTAATGTGCTGATAAATTTGTTTGTCAAGAGAAAATCATTGCCATTCGGCCTCTGTCTATCATATTTTGTCCCTCTCAAATCTCTGCGCAGCGGTGAAGGGTGGCTCGAATCGAATGCCCCGGCGAACGAGAATGCTCACTCCAGTCTGGGCTGAAGTTCGATCTATAGCAGACACAGTGTGAATGGCACGATCTTTCTGAAGAAGAGATCATCCCTTAGGTACAGTCACAATCACGCGCTCGAGCACTTGGTCTCTACTTACATGCAGATTGCAGTCATGCTAGCAAGCTAGGAGTTGGTAAACCGGCATGGTCTTCCCAGCAAGACATCAAATTCTCGTGTAAGGTATTCGATTGGAAGATCGAAGAATTGTGTGGACTTTGTTTTTGGAGTGGATTTTTGTTCGAAGTTCTTTACTTAATAGCTTTGATGACATCCACAAGTTGCAAGCAGCAGGGCAACATGAAAGAACTTTAAGACAATATAGGGAATAATACAAAACGTGTATAAGAAATTGCTATCCATCTATAGAGCTGATCATGAAAAACGGACCACCTTAATTTCGTTGAAATTCAATCAATTCTCATGTCTTCCAATCGTGCCGCACATCGACGTGTCATACGTCATTCGAGGGTTTGGATTCTCAGCTTTGAAATGAGCTATGATAGACTTGTATCCGCTATTTTATTTGAGGAGCAGTGATCAAAATATGAAAATCCCTTAATTTATAAATTGCAATTTTTCAATAAGAAGCCATATAAGTTATCATACTGAATCAGATGAATAATAATAATTAATCATAATGGATTAGACAAACACCATGTAAGGTGAACGAAGGTTCAAAACAAAACAATTAGCGAAGGCATGTCTTTGTTCTCTCACAGTGACTGCAGATTGGTTACTTTGTATGTTAGTGTACTTTTGCGGAAATGTGAAAAATGTTGAAGAAGTTAGAAAAAGAACTATTGAGCTTATTCGAATAAAACTTGCATATTCACTCTCCCTACATCTCAAGGATTCTGAAGATACCAAACATTCACATTTTTATGAAAAAGTGAGAATATAACATTTTCAGTCAAAAGAGTCATGATTTTGTGATAACGTCACAATATCACTGATTGCTTCCTAGTCTACCGATTTTAATGACCGGTATATCAAAAGAGATATACTAAAGGTACATCAAAAGACACGTTCCCTCGTGCCTATTTCATTATCATACTCACACTCTTATTTAAAAATTGCAAAGTTGATGTAGTGGGTGCTACAATGATACAAAATTCTCTTAATCCAGTGGTAATATTTTTCATGAATCCAGAAATGGCTTCAATGCATCAGCTGATGTTTCAACTAAAACGCAATATTCTTGAAGTTCTCCAGGTTCCGGTGTGGATTCGAACTTGTGGCTGTCCTTTCTTTATCTCCAGTGGCTCTAATTATTTGGATTCTTGAGGAGGTCAATAGAATTTCACGTCCAAGAACATAAGTTCAGATCTCTCTTTCTATTTTGCCTTCTGTGTTTGAAGATGGAGATGGTTACAGAATTGCTCTCATGAATCCTGATGTAGAAAGGCGAGCTAAAGATCAACTGAATTATGCGATTAACAAAGTTATCCGACAGAATGATCTCCTTGTGAAGATAAACAGGACAGGAACTTTGAGGTCGGTGAAATATCTCCCTATGAAGACATGCACCAAGACAGCAACTTTGAGGAGCTGTCCTGTGAAAGAGCTTCCTGAGGAAATACAGGACAATAGCTCTGAGGAGCAGCCGTGTGAAGATGTCAGAATTATGCAGAGGCAGATGCAGCTACCAATGACTTATGGGAGGTGTGGAAATACACATTACCAGCACTGCTCGATCCTGGACAGCAGTTTCTTTAACACATCACGGCGAGCTGCAATGCATTAGTGGATTCATTACGCACGTTCATAATTTTTGCACAAAGCCAGATGGCTTAAGTGCATCGCTCTATTAAAAATTGAAAATCAAAAATACAACGATGACAGAAGCTGGAACTTAGTTAATGACCTTCATCAATTTTCAGATTGATATAATGTTTCGATCGCCACATTTAATTCCAATTCAAATGTGAAAACTTCAGATTATTGCTTCATGCTTTGTCGGTATTGAAAATCCACTCGATCATTAGTTTAAAGGATATCAGGCATAGAGAAAAGTTCATAAACATCACAGGAAATCTTCATATCGTCCTTTTCATTATGCTGGGTAGCGGCTCATTTAACTGTCACTGAAACATGCCACAAATTGGCATGCTTGTCGTTTAACTGGGTGCTTATTGCTCTACGTTTTGCAGATTGTCCTATTTCATTAGCATTACAGAATGCAAGCTTCTCTTCCAAGCAACTACAGACAGGATCAGCTGACTGTCAAATTCTGCGAGATTTTGTCTGCGCTACCGTTAAGCAGCGACCAACAATCTAAGTCAAAACTTGATTCAAAAGATAGAATGCCTGCCAGAATTCGATGATGCCAAGTGTGTGAAGTTGACGCGACCACCGAGCGCAACCATTTTTATTTCGACTGTGCCACTCCCAAAAGCCACCTGAACCATACAACATGAGGTGGCTGCTTATCTGCCACTCAACAGATCTTTGAAATTCAAACTCCTTATACCAAATAATCTATTCAAAATGGTTGAAATGGGTGTGTATTTTGCAATAGAATCTAAGGCATGTGTTCTTGAAGAAATACATTTCCTGATTTGACAAGTGAAGATTTTGAAACACTTGTAACACTGAATAGATACAAATGCCTGGCACACCCTCAGCTGTAATTTATTTGATATGAAACGGCTTCTGTAGTGGGCAACATTGATTCGAAAAGTGGTTGCACTATTTGTTACTATTTATTACCATTTATTGTTACTAATTGTACGATTTATTAAAAGTGGTTGTTTATTTGAAATTTAATTTTTTGCATGAAGATCAACTATCATATCAATTTTTTGTGTGGTACATAGTTAAATATGGATTTTTTTCTCTTCTGTAATGGGCTTTGTTGTTTGATGTGCTGCTATTATGAAGTTGAGAAAGCGTGGTTACACGAACTTCGCAGCGCGACCAGTTTAAATCTTCAATTGAATTTTCTTGTCATAAGGAGATTTAAATAATTGACCATGAAGAAATTGTTGTACGTGGATGACCTGGCGGTAGTATCGAAGGATGAATTTGAGTTAGAAGAGAGGTTGAAAGACTGGGATAGAAAGTGTCATGGTCTGAGAATGAGCTTGGTTAAGACGGAAGTGATGTGGATAGGAAGGGAGTGGAAGAACTTGGCTGTGGGAGTGAGAGAAATGGAACTGAAGCAGGTAGATAAGCTTGTGTACCTTGGTGGAATGGTCTCTGAAGATGGTCGGGGTGATGCAGAAGTAAGAAGAAGGATACAGGCCGGAGCTGGGGCATACAGGAAAGTGGATACGGGGAAAGATTTTGGAAACATTTGTCGTGTCAGCATTGACATACGGACTAGAAACGATGGCACTAACCCAGCATCAGCAAAAGATGTTGCAAGTGTGAAAATAACCGGATAAGGCTGTAAGGTGTAAGGTTGGTGGAGAAACGAAGAATGGCGGAGCTGAGGGAGGAAGTAGGATTGAAGAAAACGGTGACACAGAAAGTGGTGGAAAAGAGACTGAGGTGGGCAGGGCATGTGGCAAGGATATGAGACGAAAGAGTGGTGAAACAAGTGGAAGAGATGGATGACACAGTGAGAAGAAGAAGGGGACGACCACGGATTAGCTGGAAGGACAGCATCAAAAGAGACCTGGAACGCACAGAAGAAGACTGGAGGACTTGGAAGGAGAAGGCGAAGGACAGATTGAAATGACGGCAAATCGTCAAGGACGCGTCAAAAGGTGCGATGGAGAATACATGAAGTGACTACTGACTGAATGCGCTTCTCATTATGAATTGGCATTTTTATGTACATGACATTTCCCCCTACCTTTTTCACGGAAAATGGGGTGTTGAAATAAATTAAAGAAATGAATAAGGAGCTTGAATTTAAGAAGAACTTGTGTCACATAATGATCAACCTCAATTTGCATGGTTTAAGTGGTTTTTGGGATTGGCACAGTCAAAATGATAATGGTTGGGCCAATGTCACTGAGCTGATGAAACCAGTTCTCGGTGATTGCCTCTTGTCCGAACTATTATATATAGCTACCGTGGTTTTCATGAAATTTCTTGGGTACTCCTTGGGAACAATGACTAGGTGCTTTATGGTTCAAGTTATTTGACTTTTTTCAGGGGAATTATTTGCATTTTCAACGAAATAATCAGGCAATTTTAAATAATTGAATTCAAATTTCTTTCCTCATAAAAATCTAGTAAAATCATGTCAACAAATTCTCAACAATTTCCATTTATTATTGTCCTTGTCGCAATTCAGTTTCACCTCTGATACGCACCGGAAATGTTCAATTTATCCATCTCACTGCCGCTTGACAAATCAACTGGGCAACGGTCATTATTTTGATGAGGGTCAGACTGCTCCCGGAAGTTGCAAACTGAGGATGTATTCATCAAGAAACACCGGGACAAACAGGCAACGTATTAAACGTGACTAGGCCAGCGGGACGAGTGTCGAAGGTGTTCCACTAAGGGAAGAGAAGATAGCGGTATTTAAGACAAATGAAATTTATACTTCGAATTAGCAGAAAATCAACCTTGATCAAGTTGGCATGCAACACTAAGATTAATCATCTCTGAAATAATTAGAGGAGAAAATCCCGCAGTCTTCGAACAGGTTTCACTTAACATTCAATTCATATGTCTTCCGCTTATTTTCTTAATTCAATTTCATCAGTAGCTGCAATTGCAGGTGGAATGTTTTGAGTTTGCCGCCGTTCAATTTGTTGCTATTTTGTCCGGACAGAGTGATTCGCCGTGGGGTGTACTTAACTGGAAAATTTTTGATGAATGCCGAGCTTCCACACCCAAAATTAGTTGTCCCCAGATTTGTGGGCAATTTTTTTGTTGACATTGTTTGCCGACATTTTCAAGAAGAGAGGTAAGAGCTTCTAATCTTCTCCTCCTTGTTTCTCTGCCTCTACTCTCTTTCGCCTTCTTCTCACTATCTAGCTAACTTTCTGACTGAATTACATGCAACTTTTTTTGTTCTTAGAAATTTGAGAAGATTCCTATTAATTCCGCAATCGTTTCCAAAATACAATATTACTTTTTTAAAGGTAAGAAATAAATGGCTGCTGATATTGTTTCTTGAATTCCCGTAAATATATCATTAAATTCGCTTTCACTGATCATGCGCAAGAAGAAATCTTGATGTCGGCAACTTGAGGAAGTTTGAAGGCCAAACTGCGTGACTCAATGGATGAGTTTGGACTTGGAGGGAGAATATATGCCAGAGAGATAACTGTATAGGAGCAGAAAGGAAATTGTTTAAAAGTTACCGATCATTAGAATGAATGCAACTTCGCAAAGTTATTCATATCTTCGTGTTCAAATGTATTTACGCATAATGATACAAAATTTTCTAATTATTTTTTCATAACTGACATAAGCTGAATGTGTCAGTCGAGTTCAAACACATCATTTATGTACCGATGATATTCCAATGCGTCGATCAATTTTAGTGGAATAGGCAAGCTAACATTAAATTCTTCATTGTGTTTCAATATAAAAATTATTGATCCTTTGATCATGAAATTCAATTTTTTGCAAAAGATGTGTGTTCACATGTTCCGCATAAACCTCAAATTTCATTTAGCCAGTGGTTTCATAATACATGAAGAAAATTCAATAATCAAAATTTTGGTTGAATCTGCTTCACTAGAGGTTTGAGTGATCCAACACAACCATCCAACTCTAGCTCATTATCGAGTGTAATTTTTAGACAATGACAATTCGATAAATATCTCACATTGATATATCTAATCACATCTTAAAATGCTGTATTGGAAGAGCTATTCTAAAATATATACTTAATAAAACATTTTTCCATTCTAAAATAACATTCATTTTGCGTGTCATACATAGCTAAACACCTGGGAACACCGTGCATTCTTATGGAAATTTAGATTCTTCAAGCCGATCCATTTTGTTTGTAATCCACTAGCATGATCTAATTGCATCTGCTTCCATTTCCTTGGTGATCCCAAAAACCAACGAACAACCATGGGATTTTGAAGATATAAATATAGCCGAGGGAGTCAGGCTTCTTGCATCTCTGGTTATCATTCCGTTTCGGTAATCTTGGGGGAATCTCCTATGATTCCCGGAGTACTGACATGAGGACATGAACGCCAACCCAAACCCGACCATCTTCAACCAGAAACCGAATTGATGTTCGAACCCGAATATCTCACCATCATGATTCAACTCGAGCACAACCCGAGTATAATGGTTTTGTATCATCATTATTATTATTATAAATCTAAATATAATTATAAATCTATGATTTTCTGCGAAAATGCAACTCTATAGAAATGCAATCAAATGAAATACCTATGTCTGTATGGAATTGCATCTATGGCTTCTTCCAGTGGGTGCTCCCTGGTGAGTAACTATCATGGTTGTGCGATTTTGATAAATATAAATAATCAGGTCTCTAGAAACTTCTTTACGTTGCTCTTAATATGGGACGGAGCACCGTCCTGTTGTATCGTGGTCGTCGAACATCTTTTGTGAGCCTTTAAGATTGGAATCACGTGAGTCACCAGCATGTGCAGGTATCTATCGCCGTCAATTGGACCGGATTCATAGAAAAATGGAGGAATCATACGTTTACCACTGAATCCGATCCAAACGCACAATTTGGGTGTGGATTGTTGGGAGTCCAAGCCGAGACATCTCTCGTGTAGCCCTTTCCATCAAGGTGAAAATACGTTTCGTCTGTCCAAAAGCACGTTCTCCAAATGTCAAGCTGATTATTAATGATGAATTGCATGGAGCATATCTTTAAGAAGTCGAATGAAGACAAGCTTCCTATTTAACAAAACCCCATGATGTGCAGTTTCTATTGTGAAACTTTCAGATTACTCGATACAATAGGAGAGCTATCATCCATAATATATATACCGGTATATATATTCAATTCCTTTTTTAGAATAACCGGCATTTCTACATTCAATCTGTCATCAATCGATATGGATGCTAATTGCAGAAGGCAAATTTACACCTTGTCCAAAAACAAACATAAATGAATTGAAACTCGATACTTATTACTTCTGTCATAAACTCCGCTTGAATGATTATTTTAATGATAATACAATTGTACAAAATGAAGAAAATGGTTCAATCAAGCCAAATTATGACATAGGAAACTTTGAACCTCCGAAAGGATCAAATCCTGAGTTAGATGGTTTGATTAATATAATAGAACACAATGCTCAAGCAAAACAAAATCCAAGCATAATTAGACATAATATTTCTATTGATGAAAATGAAAGTCTGATATATATGAAATCTCATCCTCTCTTGTACATAACAAAAGCGGACAAAGGCGGAGCCTTTACTATATTGAACTTAGACATTTACAAAGATCGAATATTTGAAGAGCATCTTTGTGATAATGAGACTTATCAAGCGATTGATAAATATAATCCGTACCCTACTCTCTATAAAATAAAGCAACTTATATAATCCTATCCAAATGTTTTAACAGAACAAGAAGAATCATATGTTTCTATATTCCATCCTTCTACTGCTCTCTTATATGGACTACCAAAAGTGCACAAGCATCATGATTATTTTAAAGAATATATTCCAGATGAATATGGTTACGTTCTATGTGCAGCACCTCTAAATCTCAAATTTCGACCGATTATCAACAATGTAAATGCACCAACATGTAGATTGAGTGAACTCATACATCATTAAGCCTCTCATCCAACAGCTACCAAGTTATTGTCGTGACACCCAACATTTCCTGAATACATTACCGAGGCATGTGAATAATTGCTGCCTTGCAACATTTGAAGTGGTGTCACTTTACACCAATATTCCAAGTACACTGGGACTTGAAGCGATACGTTTCTGGTTATCAAAATGCAGAGATTATGTCCCTGAACGTTTTCCTCAAGATTTCATTATAGCAGCAATTGAAATAGTTTTAACAAATAACTACTTCAAGCTTAACAATAAATGCTTTTTTTACAAATATCCGGAACAGCTATGGGAACGATGATGGCGCCATCGCATGCTTCATCGAAAATGGGTTACATTGAAGAAAAAGTTTATAATTCTTTGACGAATCAATTAAATTAATCGACAATGGACTTATTTAAATCATCATGGATTCGTTATCTAGATGATTGGTTTATTTTATGGAATCCTTCCTTTGGTGATATCAAGACATTTCATGACCTTTTGAACAATATTCATCCAAAAATTAGCTTCACAATGGAAGTACACCAATTAAAGATACATTTTCTCGATGTGACAGTATACAAGAAAAATAATTACTTAGAAACGGATTTATACGTCAAAGATACTGATAGCTTTAACTACGTGCCATATAATTCAGCTCACCCAAAACATACTATGAAAAACATTCCATACAGTTTGGCGAGAAGAATTAGTTGTATTGTACCGGAGAATGACAGAAGAACGAAACATTATAACAATTTGAAAACACATTTAAAACGTTTAAAGTACCCAGAAACTTTGATAAACGATGCCATTACAAAGGCACGGAATATATACCGGGAGATAAATAACCAAACAAATGTTGAAAACGAAACAAAGCAACTAATGCCATTTGTAACAACATATAACCCCAATAACCCGAACATATATAGAATTGTGATTAATCCAATGATTGGTACATTACATCTGCTAAGCTCTTTTACAGATAAGACAATTTTCAAATTCTGTCGACAAAGTAAATCGTTGCTGAATATTCTCCGAAAGTCATTAAATACCCTCCGGGTATTCTAAGTGCGGTAATCTGAAATGCAAGTGCTGCGAATGTGCGTGTATAATGATCGGCACTGAAATAAGAATAAAGATTGGTGACAATTACACTACTTTCAAAATACGCTCACACTTTACCTGCTATTCCAGTAATCTTATTTATGTGCTAATGTGCGAGATGTGTGAAAAGATCTATGTAGGCCAAACAGAGATATATTGACAAATCGTATGACAGTCCATCGCCAACAGATCAATGATCCACGAATATCTATGCTCAATGTGAGTAGACATCTAAGAAATTGTTCAAAGGATATCAAATTTAGAGTGGCGCCAATTTACCAACTGCCCAAATCGGCTCGTAAAATCGATAGAGAATGCAAGGAGAGACATTTTATAACAAATTTCAAACCTGACCTCAATTGTAGTTGATATCTACATATTTCTATTTATGTTATTATTTCATCATTCATTTTGTTAGTGCGTCTGAAGAAGTGGTAACTGAAGAATAAAGTCATTGAAACCGGTTACGCCAGAAGACGTCTATTCAGTTTTAATTTTCAATTTTTATATATATCACAATCACATGTTTATATCATATACACATGTTATTAAATACACACACATATACATATATATACATATAATATATTCTGGAGACTTATTATGCATTTTATGCTGCTGCTAAAATGAAGTTTGAAGCATAAGATAGCCTTTACTTTTGCACATCCATGTGCATTATATTTGTGTATTGTTTAAAGTAGAGCCTAATAAAAATAACGCGAACATGAAAGTGAGATCCCAAACATTCAATGATACATATACAAAGTATGAGCAGTTAATCAGAAGCAGAATACCGAAGGATTATGCACGATGCAGCTTGTGTGCATCATGAAAACATTCGTTCTGATTAGTCGGATTATACGAATGTCGGATCGGATTTTGAAATCATGTTGTCGGATCGCATTCGTTCGGATTCATCTTCATCTCCTCGGATTCGGATATTGTTTTCCAGCCGTCGGATCGGATTCAATTCCGAAATCCGATCCGATGTACACCTCTAGCTCACATTAATTAAGGATCAGGCTTAGATTAACTTTTCTGGTCTCCAGAAAAGCACGAAAAATGCAAACTAGAGCCTTGTTGGCTGATCATGCACTACATACTCGTAGTATATTGCGCTGTGATATGACCTGCTGCTGACATTTAGCTGACTACATTGCTTAAAATAAAGGCATACGCAACCAAGTATTAATTATTTTGACAAGTTGGAAACGTGCTAATTGTACAAAGCCCGGGACATGCAGTTACAGATAGCAATCAGTTATCTAAATTTCAATCAACCAAATCAAATAATTCCATAAATTTTAATTGAGATTTAAAATCATATTGATCTCAGGTAATTGTGTGGCTTTAATTGTCATAACAGTCAACAAATAGCAGGCAATAGAAATTTTCAATTGGCATTCACGGAAGAGTTTCATAAATTCGCTATCTGCAAATATAGCTGCAATGCAATATACGAAATGCAATAAATGAGGAATCTCATGTGGAATTGAGCTAAAGAAAGAAAACGGATTTTGCACCATCTCAACAATATTTCGGCGGTTTTTTCAATTGCATGTCGAATAATAATCTAAATTTGACTGATTATGTATGAATATTTCCGGCATGCTTATAAAGAAATATCCCATGAAATTATTATTTAAATTCATCGAAAATTTCCTGAATAGTCATTATAAATCATGTGCCGAAAATAACCTCGACCTTCAAAATGTTACGAGAGTTTGTAAGTGTGTGTAGTTACATGCACATAAAGAATCGGAAGTAAATTTACTTCCATGTGTAGTTAATGGTGCCGCAGCTCCAGATGCATTGGCATAATAAAGCATCACTGCAAAAAGGCAATGATTTTTAGATAAGTTACTTTGATTACCTGATCGAAAATATCAAAAATATTATCGAATATTGCTTTGGCAGAAATAGAAGTTCAATGAGATTAAATTTCTAGTTATCGGAAAACAGAGAATAGTCACAAACTTCCGTAATTCTGGATATTCCAACGTCAGTCAGAAATTATCATGCAAATAATTTTTGCCATTGGTTATGCTTCCACATTTAGAATAAGATGTATTAATTTGTCGCGGGTCAACCTAGTCACAAAAGCAATCCGAAGATAACTGAAGCTAAGAAAATTCAGTCAGCATTCTCTAGAGGGATTTTGAGATCATCCGCAAAAAAACAAATTTGGAGACAACAGACACACGTCGTTTATAAAAGCGAGAAAAATAAAAGGTCCCACAACAGTGAATGGCCTCAGAACAAATATTACATTTAATCACAGCCTGAAATGACATTGAAAATCAGGATGTAGTTCAACCTACTAGACATCGACCAGGGAGACCACAGACACAAAGCGATTAAGTCACGGGGAAAATGCTGTCATCAAAGAGTATATGATATGCGATGTCAGAGCAGCATGCAGTTTGAACCTGAAGATGTTTCGCATAAAGATGAAATGAGCAAAATAGAGGTAGCATTCACAAAATAGTGCCAAACAAACATTGCATTTTAACAACTATAGAACTGGAATATGAAATAGAGGAGGCAATAATTCATGCACGTGATACCACAATAAATGAATTAGTAAAGTAAATAATTTGAATGCGTGGCCTAATTTATTAAGCACGTTTATCCTTATCTCTTATTAAGTCGAGGATCAGCCAGAGACAACATGAATCAATAATACGTGCATGTACATATATATATATATATATATATATATATATATATATATATATATATATATATATATATATATATATCAAAATGATTAAAGTAGACAAGGCCAATAAAAAAGATGTCGATTGACTCTTTATAAAATCAGATGATATATATATATATATATATATCATCAGAAATAACATCTTTTTTATTGGCCTTGTCTACTTTAAATATTTTGAACTAATCGGCCAATGGCGAATTTTATTATATATATATATATATTCAAATCAAAACAAATTGATTGTGTTAAAATCAATGTTGGTTCCAGACGCGTTTCAGAGTGTACAACTCCTTTCTCAATGGTTACACACAAAATCGAACAACAATGCTTTTACGAGCGTATATGATGGATGATTTGATTACAGTTTAAAAATGGCATGATATGAAAATGTACAACAACGATCTACAGCAGTGCAAATAAAATCAATAAAATCAATTGTCGTAGCAATCATTAGACGCTGTGATGTGCATAGATGTCAAAAGATACATTAGTTATTTACAAATTCAACAATAAAGGAATGGATCCGTCCCTGTTATTCATTACATTTACTGATTCTTTGATTAAAATTGATTCGAGTAATTTGTGATTGTTGGTGTACGCTATTATTCTAAAATTGTTCTTGTCTATAGGGTGTGGATGCGTAGAAATTTCAGTTGGAACAGGATAGCCTTTCAAATGTTCATCAACGCGGGTAATAAGATGCCTGGAAGTTTCTCCGAAATAGACGTAGTTGCACCGTCCACAAGTGTACGAATAAGTACATTTAGCTTTAAGATCAGAGGAAACAGCATCTTTATTCCGAAAAAACATGGCTGTCTTTAAAGTCTGAAAAACTGGTCTAACATTTAAAGCTTTTGGTAAATTTTTAGAAAATTAGACAAGTCATGAACTTTCTTTTTCAGAATTTGACAATTTTCACGGATGTAAGGCAAATTCCAGTTTATAAATTTCATATTATCAGAAGTGGGCAAATGTTCTGTCTGAAGCTTTTGTTCAACTTTTTCCTTAACGTCATTGATAGACTGCTCCTTGTAGCCACTGTTAATGAACATGTGCCGAATTTTTTCACAGGACTGCTCATAAGTTTCAGAATCCGAAGAAATCCGTTTAGCTCGATAAAAAAAGGGACCTCATAGCCGCTAGCTTATACTGCTTAGGCGCGTAGGCACAATTAGGGATGTACACTTCAGTGTTTGTATCTTTTTGGTGCCACGAGGTTTTGAGCCGATTATCAATTTTGGTAATTTTAGCATCCAAAAAACAGATGCTGTTGTTATGTTCGGTTTCCATAGTAAAACTGATATCAGTATCTAGCTTATTGAGGAATTCAAAAAATGTATGAGAATCCTCATAATTTTTGAAAATTGCTATTTTCAAAAATTATGAGGATTCTCAGACGTCTCAAAGCAGTCGTCGACATATCTTGACTTGAACAAAAATTTACCAAAAGCTTTAAATGTTAGACCAGTTTTTCAGACTTTAAAGACAGCCATGTTTTTTCGGAATAAAGATGCTGTTTCCTCTGATCTTAAAGCTAAATGTACTTATGTACTTCTTCTTGGATGCACACCTCACAGCGCTGCACGAATTCAGGATAACACTTTTTGATCATGTCATTTGGAATGTTTGTCAGTTTATCCTCAATTGAAAGTCTCATTTCCTGTTATGACGTTGGCCTGTAAGTCAGGTCCGGAGATCTGGGCGGCCATTCGTGAAATCCACGTCTCCCAATCCAACGTCCATGAAGGTGCTCATTGAGCCAATTTCTTGCAAGGAGACTGAAGTGAGGTGGTGCCCCATCCTGTTGGTAGATTTCATTCCGGCGAATGAAAGGAGCGACTTTTATGGACAGAATTTGCACGCATCTTTCAGAATTAACGGTTTGGTCCATGATGACGTAGGTTAGACCGTGATGATAAGAAACTGCTGCCCACACTGTAATTGCTTCAGATTTTAGTGGACGGACGATGGTAAGATGTTCGTCTTCCTTTGAATAATAAACAATTCACATTTCCGTTCAAATGAATGGATTTGGTGTAATACGTGTACTAATTCTTTAGTCATTTGAAAAAAAGAGAGACTTCAGAAAAAATCACCATTTAAAAATATTTTTCCTTTTACATGAATAGTTGAAACTTTCTGCAAACGGAGACAAGGCAGAAGCAACAAGAGACAGATCAGATACAGAAACAGAGACAGAGACATATGAAACTGACATATATTATATAATATATATTATAATATTATATATATAAATTATATATTTATAATTGATATATGTATGTACATGTAGACTAATGCAAAAAGTAAGTAAATATCAATTATGCTCCAACAGCTTCCATATCCATTCACATTCGAAAGTTCAAAATGTAAAATTTACCATGATATGGATCTTGACCCTCCAGCATAATAAAGAAGATACCTATGTTACAAAGGTATTAACAAATTATTAAAAATAGTAATTATTTACAAAGATATTAAAAGTATCATAAGAAGGATATTATAGCCATTTTTTTCACTGTCGGAGAAATATCACATTGTAACTCATTGGAGATCAACGAAGTTACGTAAACTCTGAGAAACTGAACAAAAGCATTTTGTTCTATTTCAGTGAAGTCGGTAACTTTGAATCATATACATGTACATTTACATGTGTTGGTAGATGATCAATGTGTAACCGTAAATATCTACTTTATTCCTGCTTGCATAGTCCCAGGTTATTGCACAAAAAGAAAAAATTGGAAAAGTGAACTGATATTGCCTTCATGCAACAAGATATAAACAAATATTTTCGGCTGCTTAACGTAGGCAGGTCTATCATGACAAATCGAAGGGTTTTGTACATGTACTTGTCACTAATTCTTCTCCGTGTATCATTTTATACAAGTACATGTTATGATTGTTACTGCTTTATGATTTATATGTATGTTTTTGTACAGCATGCCATGGCGTTAGCAAAAACAGGCTTTGCACCTGTGTTTCCTGACATCTGAAATTACAATTTGTATCATTTAGCTCCTATTAGTCATTCTTCGATTAAAGAATTGCAAATGTGCTCTTTAAAACAGCTATCTTATTCAACTTTATAGTGACTCGACAGTCGACAGATATAGAAAAATCTTGATGTGATGCATCTATTCTGTGCCACACTGTATATATGCTTATATTTGTAATATTTGATGCATTTTCGAATGCATCTTACACGTTTAGTAATGATGTTGATCATGTCATGATGCGCAGAATAACAAATCATTAATAATTTCAAAGTTGAAAAATTAATGAATTCAAATTTGACAACAATGAGATTTCAAAGTCACTGAATGCCAAAACAATTATTAAAGTAGTTATCCAACAATATTGTTAATCGCATAAGTAGATTGCAGCCATTCACTTTCATCGAATCCTCTTAGAAACATTGAATAAGTTACAATAGAATCTTAACGTCAACTTTCTTAGCAAGCTTGGAAAGCTTTTTCTTTCTTCAGTATTAATTAATATCAAACTATGACCCAGGAGGTAAATTATGCTTGGAGGGAGCTTAGTAAATTAAGTCTTCTTTACATGGTTTAACAACCCTTTTTCATAATCTACGATCACAAGGGAGAGATAATACCGATAACTAAATCTTTAAAGTCAAATTGTCGGTTCTAAGAAAAGCCTTTTAAGGCGACATGTGTCATTTGTGTTACTGACAATAATCGATTTGCCTTTCCTTTATCTTTTCTGATGAATATTAAAGAAGAATAAAGTTAGCAATTTTTCTGCCTAAGTTATATAGATTCAGACAGCTTGTAATGTCATGAAGCTCATTTGCAGATCTGAGAGCAAAGCAAATGCGCTTGAAAAGGAAAAGATAAGATAAAATCTGTTACAATGTTTTACTAATAAATCGAATCAATTCAGAAATTTGATAGAGTATCTATTAGCTTCGGTGTCTTATTAAGAAGTTAGATTGAATCAATCAAAATGACTTAAGTGCATGAATGTCTTTAATAAGAAGTTCTTGATCACAGAATACCCTGTTATAAAATGAAGGCGAGTTTGTCTTTTAATCGCTCTTGCTTCTCATCTGTGTATTTTTCACTATAACACACACGTAAAAAGTCACACAAAAATTTGCTGACGCAACACATGAGTAAACCATGGCGCATTTACTCGATCGCATAATGACGCATCAAGATCCATTCACACCAAACGCGGCGCGGGAGAGACGTCGCCCATACGCGTGTCCACGAATTTCATTCACACCGGACGCGGAGTGGCGTGTTCTCAAGCGTGTAAGATTTTCGTTCAGAAACATTAGAATCCTATGGAGCTACTCACACTGATACGAGCAGGACCGCGCGTCCCAGCAAAATCAGAAAATGTCTCTGAAATGACACGTGTTCGAGATAGAAAAATCCATTCTACTTGGAATATCTATAGCCCGCGCCAATCCACAAGGTAAGCTTCCTCCACGGCCGCACTCTGGCTTGACAAAAGATGGTTGAGCAGAAGAATTTCGACATGGATATCCGACAAGTCTGATGTTTAAGTCTGGTGTGACCTATTGAATATCAAAATCAATGCCTAAATGATGGCTTTTCGATACTTTATCAACAGTAAATTCGAATAAATAAATGAATTTCGAGAAAAAATAATATTTTGGAGATGTAGTCCGCTGTTTGATGGCAGTTCATATTATTTTCATTTTTGATAACATTCTATTAAAGTAAATAATATTTTATTTACTGGATAACGAGCATAGGAAACGACGATGAAAAATTGGCTATTGTCTTCAACTTCGATTTTCTTCGATACATTCCAGATTACCGGTTTTTGCTAATTGCATCCGTGAAAGTCAATGCGACCTGAAAATCATCTTGAGTACAAGTTCCCTACATCTTTGACTTCACTGAAAAAGCAATTTAGACTATATACAGACGTAGTAAGAAAATCCATAGGTCAATCATTCATCAATCGTATGCCTAATTATTCTCATCCAGTGAGTGAACGTTGGATTAGGGTGATTCAAAAAAATCGAAATTTTGACATCTCTATGGGCGAAGGGCTTAAAGTGCTCCTTTATGTCCACAATGATGACACGTAAATTTTTTTGAAAAATATTTAGGTTTAGAGGTCGCGTAACAGGGCCAAAGTTTTCATTTTTTCGTCATTTTTGGCATTTTTTACCAATTTTTTATGTATTCGATATCTATGTCAAAATACTGAATTGGAAATGTATACCATTTCTCTCATCAAAACATAATACAAATTTTCCTCTGATATTGTTTTTGATAGTCTGCAGCTATTCCTGTTAAAGCTATCTTACATTGAAGTAGCCTACCCCTATATTCTACTTATTACGGCCTTCAATAGTAGTGTTCAAAATATTCACGAAAAACAATTCCAATGGGTGATCAAAGTACATGTATACATGAATGAATCGAAAATTGATCTCTATGCACAGAAGAGATGCAAGTACCAATAATCTACATCAAATCAACAGATTCAATCAAAAAGCGCATTTCTTCATCACAGGGTTTGTCTTCCTGTTTTTCTCTACAATTTGCAACAAGAACTGTCTCTGTATTTCATCCTTTGTGATGGTTTTTGCAAAGTCTTCCATGAGTTTCACAGAATGCTCTGCAGGATCGTTGACAACCTGCAGCTGTCCCACAAACTTGGCCATGACTTGAAAATTGGTATCATTGAAAGCCACAGGTGTTCTCCTTCTCCTCCCATTTTCATAAGTTGAAACAACAGCCATGATCGGCCATTGATGAAGTCAGACAATTTATTATCCACTCCAATAACAGGTTCTTGTGGAAACTGTGGCTTCTCCAAAGAAAAATATTTCGGATACTGAAGTAGTTTTCCTGCAGCTTCCTCTTTCGACTTTTATTTTATATATTATACTTTCGACTTTCGGTTTCAATTTCAACTTCAGATTTCAATTCTTTCTAAGATTTATTCAATATCAAAGTAGTACTTCATAGAGTTTTGTTGATAATATATAAATGAGTTCTCGTTTAATAAAAGATAAAATTATAATCAATTTTTTCCTCCATAGAGATGGTCCGACAAGAGAGTCTTGCACGACAGCGCCTAATTTTTCACTTCTGTGAAACATGCCAATTGCCCGTTCATCATGCTAATAAGAGCGGTCACAAGGACTGCCTCTTCAAAAGTGACTTTACGTATCTGTACCGCCTAAGTTGTAAGTCCTATAAAAGGAGCAATGAAAAGGCAAATACCGAAGCCTCTGAGGCATTCATTGCAAAGCACACACCATGTGCTCAGCAAAATGGGAGGAAGGGCATCAACCTCACCTAAAAGACTGAAAAGAGGAGGTTGGAGCGACTATTTCTCAAGGAGAGGCCGATGGAAGGTGTCCTTTCACAGGTAGATGAGCCTAGGGAAATAAAGAAAGCCGTCAAGTCCCGAGTCCCAAAGAAAGCCCCCAAGTCACGAGAGTTCATCGATGACACTTTAAGTGATTTTGAGGTGAGTGCTGTCAATCCTACATATTACCTTCAAAGGATAGCTTCCTAAAACCGAATAAATTAATTATTGGTCTATTATGCATAAAAACATATATCGTTTAAACATTTCAGGATAATGATGAGATGCCTCCTCCTAAGAATACCAAGGTCTTAATTCAAAAAAAGATTATCTCTAAAAATGTGAGAATACATTTACTCCGTTAATTATTTTACCATGTAAAAAGTATTTCAACATTGTCACAACATTTCAGAGTGAGTTGCCTCAACAGACGTCTGTCACTTTCGAAGAGGAGAAAGCGGCTGAAAGCTTGAGAAATGTAAGTATTAAAGTTATTCATTAGCTCTTTATGTGAAATTGAATATGAAATTTTTTTCAGATGTTTACAAGTGTGAACAGTATATACCCCGTTTGCCCAAAGTTACCCGTTTGCCTACACCGGAGAAGAAGTGCCTTACAAGTCCCGTAAGTGTCATTGTTTAGTTATTTGTCAATAATATTTCTCAATGTATGAAGTATTTCCAAGAACATGTATGCTTGTCAATGAGTTGCGAACATGTTATCTTATTTTTCGCTGCAGCTTGTGCGATCGCTGTCCCTCAAGAAACACCGAAGTTTCCTATCGACGCCAGCGACGAGTACGTCGGTAAAAGATAATGAGGAGAAGCCGTATTCCATTCGGGAGTCATCATCAGAGGACGATGAAACCTCGACAGCGACCTCTTCTGATGAGGACGCTGAAACTTCGTCAGCGACTTCTTCCCCGACATCTTCTTCCGATGATGATGATTTTGTTACAAATGTAAGTATCAAAGTTGGTCAAAGCGTACAGAATTTTCTATTGAAATATGTTTCGAAACTCACTTTACTACTAATGTTTTGGTTTGTAATAGATAAATTTATCTTTTAGAATGACTCGTTGCCCCGTGAGAGAGACATTGTATCCGGTCAGAAGATCACAATCCAACCGGAGGTAAAAGACATTCACTTTTGTATCTCATCAATGGTAAAATGTTAAATGGATGATAAACAATTGTTTCTTTCGATTACAGGACTCCGCGATGTGTGCATCTCAGGAGGAAGTGTCGTTCAGCCACATCCGGGCTTCTCCGAGCTGGAGTGTGCGCCTTCCATTATCACCGGTGATTACACTGGCTCCGTCATCTCCAGTGCGTCCCCTATCGTCCGCAGCTCCTTCCTCTTCGATCCCAGCCGCAGCTCCTTCCTCTCCGATCCCAGCCGCAGCTCCCTCCTCTCTGATCCCAGCCGCAGGTCCTTCCTCTGACGCTGCTGTGCCCGCACCTCCGGCTCCTCTCCCTGTGCGGCAGTACAATGTGGACCTCGACGCGACAATAGAAAATGACAATGAGGTACAACTACGTCGTTGTCAAGAGCGCCTGAAGGAGGTGGAGGCCCGCGAGGTGAAGTTGAAGGAGGACAATAGAGGTTTGATTGAGTCTCTAAGAAATATTACTCAATCAAACCTCCTGTTGGCCTCCCAAGTAACCACCAGTCAACAGCACAATAAAGAAACGCTTGTGCACCTCGACTGTTCCCAGAATGGGATCAGAAAAGTGCGCCTAACGAGGATGGACGATTTGGGTGGCTGTAGTGACAGCTGCAGTCACCTAAAACTCTACCATAGTGGCATTGTTAAATGCGTCAAACTATAACTTCATTACTTTGATTTATATTTTCTTCTATTTTGAAAAAAATAATTGTTGAAATTGTATGCCTTTTCTCTTTACATCAGATGGGAACATATGCTATTGGCTAATGATAACGCTGACGTCATAGGATGATAGATGTATATAAAGGCTTGTTAATTTATTATCCTCATCAATAATCATGGTTGTCTGTACCAAGTGTGGAAAAGTATTTACTCTCATGGGCAATTTGCAACGTCATGAAAAATTTTGTAAGTTAGGAAAAACTTATCAATGTAGCAAGTGTCCATATAAGACGAATAGGATGGATAATCTTAAGAGCCATAAACTTGTATGTAAAGATAAACCGAATGACAGCATAATAGAGACAAATTCAAATAATCAAAGTATATGCGCTTCCAAGCCAACAACCAGCGCTTCAACTAATAAGCGAAGCTTTATGCAATACTGCTCTCGGTGTGGTAGGACGTATAACTCTATCAGCAGATTTCGTCAGCATATGAATGTGCATAATACAAGTACTGAGATGAATGTGCATAATAACCATGGAACAATAAGTCTTAGCGAAAGCGCACTCAATGGCCACGCCCGCGTGTATGACATCACGCCAACAACGCCTACTTTGGACATAACATCATTCTTAGAAAGCATGCGTTCCGTGTTAGGAGATTTAGTGTCTGACTTACTAACAAGTTATCAACTGCGTGGTCGTCTAATTGCACAAATTCGGTATGTTCGTTCTAATCCTCAAGAAGAAGAAACTTTTCTCGCACACTTTACCTCATCATCCTCAAACTATATTTATGACTATGATTCTTGGTTTCAGGATCATCTAAATAGTCTAATAAATCATATTGAAGCCTTCACACAGAAGGGTAGCAATTGGATTATAGATAATGTACAAAATATAGAGTTCAATGTAATAACAAGTCCAATAATGACAGGTGGACAATCATTTCCTCTACCAAAGAAATTGAAAAACTCCAGAGCTGTCATTAATGTCAATTCAAATGCAAGTGATTGTATCATATATGCAGTTTTATCGATATTACATTATAATGAAGTACCTTATTCAAGGAACGATATGAAGTCGTATAGTAAGTGGACATCTGAGCTTAATATGGAAGGCATTTCCACACCAGTATCAATCAAAGACATTCCAAAATTTGAGAAAAATGATGATATTAAAATTAACATTCACTTTTATGAAAATGGACTCAAAGGTGTTCGCTATAATAGTAACTTTACTGGCAAGCAAACGGTAAATATCTTGTTAATTCTAAACAATGAAGCTACACACTATTGTGGAATTCCTAAGCTGTCACGATTAGATAGGAAAACGTTGAATAGGCACAAATACTTCTGAGAAAGATGCACTCAGTCATTCACATATAAGACAACACTAGAACGACATCACCAATTCTGCATTCGAGGAAAAACACAAATAGAAAAAATGCCGACAGATCTAAAAGTAGTAACAAGTAGCATGGAATATCAACTTAGTCCTCCTTTAGTAATTTATGCAGATATGGAGTGCTACATCGATAGTAAAATACATGAACCTGCGGCAATTGGCGATTATCATGTTTGGCATAATGCCCTTCAATAAAAATTTGAAAACAAGTATTTTCTCTTTGAGGGAGACAGTTGCATTATTTATTTCTTGCATCACTTGGAAAATGTAGCTCAAAATTTATATGACAACCAATGTGCAACCACTAGGCAGCCAATTACATTGACAGCGGATGAAAAAGTAAAACATGAGAATGCAGACATTACATACATGTCGTACATACATGTCCCATACATGTCGGTGAAGCCTGTTGTAGTTTTCAACACGCGGAGAATTCTGCTACCTGCCTGAAAGACAGACTCCCATCTCCCTCCCAAGTGATATACCATTTCAATTGTGTGTGTGGAAGCACGTACATTGGAAGGACTGGTCGGCGTTTGTCAAAGAGGATAGCTGAGCACGTTCCGCGATGGCTGCAACACCCACTCAAATGCCCGCCAAGATCGACAAGGATACCAGAGAGTGCAATCACAAGACATCTCCAAGTGTGCAGCTGTGACTCTATAGTCGCGGCTAGTCTCTTCAAGGTACTTTTTACGTCCACGAACGCTTCATTATAACGTACGCTCGAGGCTATGTGTATCCTTCGGTTTAAGCCTGACTTGTGTAGGCAAAAAGAATTTGTAGATAGTCTTTATTTACCTTGGTAACTTTGTAACTTGTCCTGTTTTTGTTTTTGTTTCCTTTACTTTTCCTAAGTTTACGGATTACTTTATTTACTTCAGCAGTACTATTATGCTATCGTCAATTTTATTAGGGTATTTCACTTATGACGCGGATTCATTTCATTGTCTGTCACGTGTGAAATTTGTTCAACGATGTCAAATTTTCCAAGCTATGTCACATTCCAGTTTTCATGTATGCCTCTGAAGAGAATGAACGAAAGATCTCGGCAAATAATGCTCATTTTCATTTACAAAATTTCTAATGGGTCATCATTTTTCAAAGAATGCAGACAGTTGTAACAAATATAAATCTGAATTCACCGATGAAGTCGTGAAGGTTCGTGATCACGATCACATCACCGGACGATATAGGCAAACATTGTGTAGAAAATGGAATCTCCGGTTGAGACTAAATAGACGGGAGCTCCCCATATTTTTCCACAATTTCAAAACTATGATAGCCACATAATTTGCTATAAAGCAATTGGAAGAATGAAATCTTGGAAATTAGATATTGTAGCAGCAACTGCTGAAAAATATATAACTTTATCCGCCAGTGTTCAGGTAAATGAATACAGAGGGAAAACAGTATACTTAAACTAAAATTCTTAGACTCATATCAATTTTTAAGTGCACCCTTGAGTGAATTAGCTAAGGGCTTGCAATCATATGAGCACGTAGAGACATTAAGGACGGAATTTTCACAATTGAGTGATGATGTTCTATATCAGAACCCATATTCATACTTCAAAAACTTAAACACGTTGACGGAAGACTGTATGCCACCACAAGTAGAATTTTATAATGATCTTACTCGTGAGCATTGTTCCGATAGTGAATATGAGCATGCTAACAAGGCATGGATTGAGTTTAATTGTAGCACATTTGGTGACTACCTGCTAGCATATCTAAAATTTGATGTTTTATTATTGACAGACATATTTGAGGTTTTTAGAGCATTGAGTCAACGTGAGGATGAAGTCGACCCAGTACATTTTGTGAGTCTTCCACATCTTAGCTTTACCTCAGCATTAAATTTCTCTTCCAATGATCCTCCGCACTATATACAGGATAAAAGCATGTACAGTCTATTTGAACGAGGAATAAGAGGGGGCATGACTTTCACCAATATCCACAGAGCACGTGCGCGTATTGCCGAATTAGGAAATAATGCACATGAAAGTCGACACTTGGCCTACTTGGATGTCAATAACCTTTACGGCCCCTCACTTAGTAGGAATCGACCCCACTCAAATTTCAAATGGTTGAATGAAAACGAGGTAGACCATTTCTTAAATGAAGAAAATATTCAAAACATTGATGGTGATGGTGAAATCGGCTACGTTTTCGTTTTTGATTTAGAATATCCCGCAGCCATTCACGGTGACACTGCCGATTTTCCATTAGCTCCAGAAATGCAGATGATTGAGAAGAGAATGCTTTCAGAATATATGAAAAATCTATATGAAAAAATAAGACCAAATACAAATTTTACTTCGATCAAGAAACTTCTGCTGCATCAATTTGATAGGGAAAATTATGTACTCCACTACTCAATTTTGAAATTCTATTTATCCATGGGCATGAGAATCAAGAGGATACATAATTGCATAAAATTCATACAAAAACCTTGGTTAAAAAGGTATATTGATATGAACTCTCAAAAGAGGGCTCAATCAAATACTGACTTCGAAAAGTCATTCTATAAATTGAAAAATAATTCTTTATATGGTAAAACAATGGAAAATGTAAGTAGAAGAAAAAAATTCAAATTTGTCAACAGTGAGAAACAATTGCTAAAGCTATCAAATCATCCTCTCTATGTTCAACATAGGATATTTGATAATGATCTGGTTGGTATGGAAATGTATAAACCTTCAATAGTTTTAAATAAATTGATTTATGTTGGTCAAGCAGTACTTGACTATAGTAAGCTAGAAATGTATCAATTATATTACAATGATCTAAAAGGATGTCCACTAATAAATAGAACACGGCTTTGTGGAGGTGACACCGACAGTTTCTCTCTATGTTTATACACCTCACCATCTGTCCGTCTGGAGGATATACTGCTATACTTCGTTGAAAAGTTTGACTCCGCAAACTATGACAGTCATCACCGACTATACTCAAACACAAACAAAGCTAGATTAGGTTGTTTTAAGGATGAGTGTGCCGGAGTGTTGCTTGAAGAAATGATCTTACTAAAACCGAAAATGTATTCCATGAAATATCTAGACACTGTGAATGTGAATCACAGCATCAAGCGCACTAAAGGAATTCAGAGAGCAGGAGTTACAAAATTGACTCACAATGACAATAGGAGTGTCTATTATAGTGAGAGCGATACAATTGAAGACATGACAATTATAAATTCAAAAAATCACATACTTTCCACTAAATCATTTAGGAAACGAGGTCTGTTCCTTTGGGAGGATAAGCGCTGTTGGCTAGATAAAAATTTATCATTTCCATATGGACACTACAGCCTAGGTCTTCCCCACCGTGGAAGAGAAGGAGATGCCTTCCTGTCACAGTAGATGTAGAATAAGTCTAAATAAAAACAATACAATATTCCACTTGTAATAGATTTTGCGATTGCTGCATCTTCCGACACGTAGCAACACTTACTAATACATAAGTAGTCTTACTAAAATTGAAATTTCTACATCTTTCCGATATGTAGAAATGATTACTAATAAATAGGTAGTCCTAATGTGAATGGATATGTGAAGACTTTGTACTCAACATCATTCCGATATGTTGAGCTAATAAAATAACAAACTTTAGGCAAACATAAAACTTAAATTTGAAACATAGCTTTCGGAACATGCCTCATTACATTAGAACATGGAAACTTAGTGACGTTCAAAACGTTCACATAACAAATTCTAAAAGAATAGCATTTCGTCATTCAATAGCAAATAGTGTTCGAAAACATCGTGGCGTTTGCATTAGTATTGACTCATTGCAGGACTCATAGTAAAGACTTCGCTGATCTCATTGGCAACCATAAGACTCGGATCAAGATTCCTCTCGATGATAAGGTATGGATAAAGTGTGATTCATCAGTCAAACTATACGTCTGTTCACCAAAATGGGAAGATGTTGAATATGGATTTTTTCGTTTCAGTGACGTCACATGGAAACCTTTACAAGGGAGATACTACCACAGATAACGTCATTCAGTAAAGATGGAGGACATCAAACTGTTGGAAGTTGTAAATCGGATGTTAACTACAAAAGCAAACTCAAAACTCAATCCACAAGAGATCGAGAGGAATATACCCAACCGAAAACAATGGTTACTGATAAAACGCAAATTGAAGCCGACAACGAGCTTACATCTTGGAAGACCCTCAATTTTAACATGGAGGATTCAGAGGAAGGATAAATCTCTCACTATCCTATTCTTTCCAAATGGAACAATCCAATGTATTGGAAGGGTCATGGAGGGTGATCTCTCATATCTACACTTTACTTTGGAACATTTACTTAGTGATTCATTATCTGATTGGAAAGTGAAGACAATAATAATAATAATAATAATAATAATAATAATGGTGTTTATTTCTCGTCGAATGAAAATCAGTAATGGGCAAAAGACCGTTCCAGGACACCTAAAATTCAAAAATTGGTATCTTTAAAAACGACATAAATTCATGAATTTAGACCCTTTTTCAGGTTTTTAAGACCTAAATACATGAATTTAGACCGTTCCAGGACACCATAAAATCAAAAAATAGTACTTTTAAAAACGACATAAATTTATGAATTTAGACCCTTTTTCAGGTTTTTAAGACCTAAATTCATGAATTTGGTTCATTCAAAAAGTACCATTTTTTTCAAACCTGGTACTTTTAAAAACAACATAAATTCATGAATTTGAACCCTTTTTCAGGTTATGAAGACCTAAATTCATAAATCGGCTAAAGCCAGAGGAGCTTCGCTCCGATTTGGACGTTTTTAAAAATACACAATTTTCAAATTTTTCAAAATCTCAAATTTGTGATTATGACATTTTTCATTGCTTAAATCATGACCGTTCTAGGACACCGAAAAAATCATAAAAGTTAAGAATCTCAAATTTGTGATTATGACATTTTTCATTGCTTAAATCATGACCGTTCTAGGACACCGAAAATTAGTATTTTTAAAAACGTCTTTTAAATCCATTTTTCAGGTTTTTAAAATATATCATGTGACTAAAAATATTTCTTTAAAAATGGAAGAAACAAAAGTGGAAGGAACTTCAGAAATGGAAGAAACCTCAAGAATATATCCTTCGTTATCTCAATTAAAAATAAGTGAAATGGTTCTCATTATTATTAAGATTAGAGCACTATGATAAATTAAGAAGACGCAATTATTACTTAGTCATTCTTCGTTATTGTATGCTCAACATTATTTAAAGTACTAATTGTGGTGAACTAGAAGATCATTGTAACTCATAAACTCAAAATTATTCAATGAACCCGTACACTGCCTGACTTTTAAAAAATACGACATTAAATTTATGAATTTAGTCACTTTTTCAGGTTTTTTAAGAACTAAATTCATGAATTTGGTTCAATTCAAAAAGTGCAATTTTTTCAAAAAAAATGGTTACTTTTTTAAAAAACAACATAAAATTCATGAATTTGAACCCTTTTTCAGGTTATGAAGACATAAATCATAAATCGGCTAAAAGCCAGAGAGCTTCGCTCCGATTTGGGCGTTTTTAAAAATACACACAATTTGCAAATTATTTTCAAAATCTCAAAGTTGTGATTATGACATTTTTCATTGCTTAAATCATGAACGTTTCCAGGACACTACCGAAAAAATCCCAGGAAAAGTTAAGAATCTGAAATTTTGTGATTAAGAACATTTTTTCATTGCTTGAATCATGCCCGTTCTCTAGGACACCGAAAATTAGTATTTTTATAAATACGTCTTTTAAATCCATTTTTCAGGTTTTTAATATATATCATGTGACATAAAAATATTTCTTTAAAAAATGGAATGCATAACAAAAGTGGAAGAAGAAACTTCAGAAATGATGAAACTCAGAAATTGCTGAAAACCGCAAGAATATATCCTTCGTTATCTCAATTAAAAAACAAGAGTGAAATGGTTCTCAATTATTATTAAGATCTAGAGCACTATGATAAATTAAGAAGACGCAATTATTACTTAGTCATTCTTCGTTATTGTATGCTCAACATTAATTAAAGTACTAATTGTGTGAACTAGAAGATCATTGTAACTCATAAACTCAAAATTATTCAATGACCCGTACAAACTGGTGTGCGGATAATTGAAGAGAGACTGAGATTGAAGAGAGAGACAGAGATTGAGTTAGAGAAACGTCGAGCAGCTTTTCCCCAAAATTATATTGAACAGGCTATATCTTGTCATATCAATTTACCCATCGGTAAACTTTTTGACATTTCAACTTACCGCGTGCGTAAAGTTTTGACATTTCAATTACCCAACGTAAATTATTTTCCCGAATCTGTTTTCAAAATCTATTTTCAAAAATCCATTTGCATAAGTCTATTTTCAATTCGATTTAGAAATCGATTTGCAAATTCATTTAGCGGATGCCAAACACAATACTGGTATTAAAGAACTTCCCCATTGTGAAGACATGAATTGTTTAACATCATAAGAGTGCATTGACAATAAAAGCAAATGAGAATAAAATTCTTCTTCCAAAATTTAGAACCATAGACGGCGACATGCGGATAAGTTGTTATGAGCAATTTCAACAATCATTTTAACATAAACATATTTACAAATGAAGTTCATGAAGAAAATTGAAAAAAAATAAAACATATAGAATTAGAACGGCTAAAGCCAGAGGAGCTTCGCTCCGATAATTATACATATAATCATTTCAAAATCGAATAAGATATTAAGAAGACATCATTAGAGAACAGTTTTAAATCAATACCCCCTCCCTTCTGACTTCTAGGGGACCCTTAAGAAATTTTTTTATTATAAAATGAGCAACATACATGAGTATTTTTAAATTATATGGAGCACAAACGACAAC
>CAJQUW010016959.1:0-35559 GCA_907163375.1 Prostheceraeus crozeri | reverse complement strand
AAAGGTCCAGTCAAAATTCGGAATTTTAAAATTTTCAAAATTTTCCCCACACTGGAGCTCCCACACGTTAGATTTTTGTCACTTGTGGCTTGTTACATGCACAGGTGCTTGACGGATCCAACTTCTTATATTTTTTTTTTTACTTTATTTCCTATCTATCCCTATACCTTTCTATCATTATTTTTTTTTTCTTTTTCATATATTATATCCCGTGGTCATATGAGAATGGTTGAGCAGTGTCATATTGTAAAGAATGATGAGACAAATCAGTTTGCAAAAACCCAAACCGCCATTGGTCGCTACGAATTGAATATACTTTCGGGGGGGGTGGGGGGGGCGACGGGGGGGGGAGGGGGGGGGGGGGAGGGGGGGGGGGGGTGGGAGTGCGAGAGGCGGGGGGGGGGGGGGAGAGGATAGAGTCCATTTTAAAGTTTTCTTCCGAGCATATATAAACCCCCGACAACGTAAGTCAGATCACTTCATCGAAAGACGAGTAAGCACGACGGTCGTTCGCATCTGAGCTCCCCCGATATCGGGTGCAAAGGACTCTATCTTTTGAAGTAGGCAAGCTATCTTGCTACTTCAAAGTTTGTATGATAGAGTTTGATTAGTGTCTTTACTACTGATTAAAAAATTTTTTAAATAGTAGTATGAGTAGTAAAATGCGGAATTTTTTAAAAATTCTTAATTTTCACTTTTTTCAAAGTTTTAACATATAGACTAAGGTTTTCAAGCATCCTGAGTTCAAATCTGCTATCAGATTTGAAATTTAACTAAGTCTAAGGCAGCTTTGAGGGGTTAGATCCCAGCTACTGATCACTACCTTTGACTCGGCGTTCCTGTTACCACTTCGGGGCAGTGACAATGATGTCTTCAGCTGTAAAGAGCGGGTATCGGGGAAGATCTCTCACTTCCCTAGTGATCGGTACAAGGCCTTCGGGCTGTCGACGGGATCGAGTGCCACTCACTACACTCTTTAGGAATATGACTGTACTACATGATTCCAAACTTATAAACAAATTTCATTATCTTACAGCTAACGATAAATCTAGCATGGCAAACGACAAAAATAGAAAGTATCATATCAAAATGTGTGTGTGCGGTCGTATAAATCGCATTGCGGACGCCAAGGCTCACGTCAAGAAGGCGGGCACCGGCACATGATTGTCTTGAATAGGGTTGCGTGCGTGAAGTGTAGAGTGCTGAAGGTGATGAGGATGAGCCGTTTCTACAGAGTGCATGCTGACTGTAGTGGTGGTTTAGTGACTGATTTGAGATTTACGCAGTTGATTGTGGAAGAGAGGGAGCGAATGTTGGCGAATGTTGCGAATGTTGTTGAGAATGTTGTTGAGAATGTTGTTGAGAATGTTGTTGAGAATGATGAGGTGAGAAAGATTATTGCGAGAGCGGTTGCGTCGTTGGAGGGTGAGATTGAGCAGCGGAAGAGAGTGTGCTCACTTGAGAGTGATGATGAGAGATGATGTGGATTTAGATAGGGAGCGTGTGAGGAAGCGTGTGAGGAAGTTGAGCTCTTCGTCATCGGTGTCCGACATCGTCATCACCGACCCCCGAAGAGCTCATCTTCCCCAAAAGTGAAGAGTGGTGGGATTCGTGTGCAGTCGGCGAGGTGGTTGAAGGATGAAGAGAAGAGACATGTTTCGCAGCAGATGGCGCATGAGTTGTTAGTGAATAAGTTTGAGAGTTTGAAGAAAGTGAAGGATGAAGTTGTGAAGGAGTTGGATGAGTTGAAAAAGAAGGATTTGAAGTCGAAGGAGGTGGCGGATGAAAACATTAGGAATGAGGCGTTGTGTGACTGATTTGAAGAATAAGACGCGAGAGTTGGAAGAGAAGAATGATGCGTGTGAGAAGAGGGCGAGTGCTGCGGAGAGAAGAATGAGAGATGCAGAGGCGAAGTTTGAGGAGATGATGAAGGAGATGAGTGTGTTGAGAGCGAGGAATGTTGAGTTGGAGAGGACTGTGGCTCGGCGGGGTGATGAGAGGCAGGCGTGTGAGAAGTTGGAGCGCATGAGGGATGAGTGGAGCGTGTGAATGAGGATCGCTTGTTTGAATTCCACATCCCTATTCGGGACAATCATTTGGCCGGCGAAGTATTAGTAAATAAAAGCCTCGACGAGTCATCCTATATGTTATAACGGTCATCCCACGAAAAAGTGTCTGCATGCAAGCTTACGAATGCGCGGCCATCTCCATAAATTTTCGATTCGGAAACGCGCGAGACTACCTAAGGATGACTAACTTGGTAAGTGAAAAGCAAATAAGATAGTATATCCTATTCTAATACATATCATTTTCATTGCAGATCTTTGCCCGCCTTCACCACCCCATCAATTCACTCCCGAGAACGAACCATCGGCTCTCTTAAGGGCCACCTAGGGGCAAGACATGATAGAACCTCCACGCGGTTTGCCCTGGGCAGTCTTCGGACTGGCGAATACTATCATTAAGTTGAATCTGCTATCAGTCAACTTGAACGTTGCGTCGCGTTAGAGGGGTATATAAACCACTGCCTCTCATTTCATTTCATTTCAATCATGCAGACGCCGAACAGTCAAGTCAGCTCTCCTCGCGGACCGCAGTTAAGGCCGCGAAAATTATTTAATGAATTTGCTAGAATAGAGGAGCAAGACAGAGTTTTTAATAATCTTGCTCGGATTGGCAATCCGATGACAGCAACTGCTGTCAATCCAACGGAATGGCGCTACATTCCAATTTATAGTCATGTGCCAGTTAGTGTGGAAGTCGACAGTGCTACCAAAGAGAGAGTCTTTTGACTCTCTCAGCAGAATTGGTAGGCTGTAGGATGACGACTCCCGAGAACGAACCATCGGCTCTCTTAAGGGCCACCATGGGGCAAGACATGATAGAACCTCCTCGCGGTTTGCCCTGGGCAGTCTTCGGACTGGCGAATACTATCATTAAGTTGAATCTGCTATCAGTCAACTTGAACATTATGCAGTCGATTGCTATCCCTGAAGCATTCTGATTCGCTGTTGAGCAATTCATTGTTGAAAACCCTATATAAGCCAGAAGATTGTAGCGCTTCTCATTCAATTTGAAGTCACGATGGAAGCGACATCTGCCGACAACATTCCCGTCTTCACCGATGAAGACAACGGTATTCCCAACTTCATCATCCTCGACGAGTGGGATGAAGAGGATGAGAAGAAGGGGAAGATCAAGAAGATCGTTTGGACGGATGAGGTGTGGACTCCTAAAACCACCCGCATCCGAAAGGTGCCAGATGCACCAGTACGACCTCGGCGGTATAGGGTTTATGACAACCTAGCTGTCATACCTATTGACTATTCAAGCCAATAGTCAACTTAATTGTCACCGAGAACGAACCATCGGCTCTCTTAAGGGCCACCATGGGGCAAGACATGATAGAACCTCCTCGCGGTTTGCCCTGGGCAGTCTTCGGACTGGCGAATACTATCATTAAGTTGAATCTGCTATCAGTCAACTTGAACGTTGCAAATGAAGTTCGGTGTAATACTTCCTTTCGACGGGCGTTCCTGTAAAGGGCGGCGGTGAAACCCGTAGCTATGTATACCGCAAGGGACATTCGGCAATGGTCAATCTTGTTAAACCTCTCTGCGTCATGTTTGCAAGTGATTGCCTCTGTCTCAACGTAGTATGCATTCGCGCCAGGGCGACATTTAGCCAACTGTCGAAGGTTGCCTAAAACTTTCCATTGCATACGTTATGAGAACCATGAGTTCTACCTGTCTCTATCAATGAGACGAATTGATGAATGGAATGAAATGGGAGGACACTCACGCGCCACACGCAACATAACACACTTCTCTCTTCCGTAGTCTAACAAGCTCTTTACACATGGATCGCAGTCGATTGCTATCCCTGTATCAGAAGTGTAAGCTATCTTAATTTATTTGACACTATTTTATCTACCATCATCGTCCATATGAAATGTTTTTAGATTTACAAGTTAGACTAAGCGTGCTACTATTTCCAAATGAAAAAGTATACATGGTTAAATCATCCACTTAAGCCCATCCATAGTCTAACAAGCTCTTTACACATGGATCGCAGTCGATTGCTATCCCTGTATCAGAAGTGTAAGCTATCTTAATTTATTTGACACTATTTTATCTACCATCATCGTCCATATGAAATGTTTTTAGATTTACAAACGGGTCCCGTAACTAAGGGACCCGTTACTAAGGGTCGGGCCCCTTTAGAGAATATATAAGAAGGAGTTTGAATGTAGATGAATTATACCGTTGAAGAAGACTACTCAGATACAATATGGCAGTAGCCGGTGAAGTAACGATATCTACAACGTCAGCATCAACGTCAGCATCAACGTCAGCATCTATTTTCTTCCCATTGCTTCGGGATCGAGTACCTGCAATGGTGTATCGAGATATTCCCCTTTTCGCTGGGGATGTGATCCTATCAGATAAGATATCATGTGTGGTGGTCAAGCGGGCTGTGGTACAGACAGAGACTCACATATTTCCAACTACGATTGACACTTTTTATTTTACTAAATCACCTGTATATCGTATACATTCAAGTACGAATGACCCACCGGAGAAGCCACTATACATGGAACGAGATGTGCCTATGTACGAAGGGGATGTAATTCTGGGGTACTCCCCTACAAGAATGATGATACGTCGTGCACCAGGATGGGTGGATGATGGAAGGTGGATGGGGGCGTATGTGGAAGTTGAACATCATTCAAAGCCACTCATGGACCCACCGTATGAGACGCAACGATTCCGTCTAGATGGTGAAGCATGGATTCGTGTCATTCCCAACGGATGGTACAGAGACATTGATGAAGAGAGAGGTGATTATAAGTCCTTTAGTGAAATAAGTGGAGAATTTGTATTTCAATGAACTTTTATGTATATATTGAATGAACTTTTATTGAATAAACATACTTCATACATGTGATCATTTTCCTTTGAGTTATACTATAATGAATAGGATGGTATTAGAAGAAGATGGATATGGGTATAAATAAGTTAAGTGAAAATAGATGGGAATATAATCATCATGAGTGAGGTTCCAGAGTGTGAGGTTCCAGAGTGTGAGGTACGTTATCCAATACGTCATTGGAAAGGTAAATTTTGGCAATATCACCGTACCATTCCATTATTTCATGGAGACAAGATAATTTCAGAGACGAAGAACTGTGTAGTGATATCACGCCGTAAGATAGAATTGGAAAATGAAATAATTCCAACGTATATTGACACATTCTATTTTGAAGTAACACCGACATATCAGCATCCAATTACAACAACGGTGGAGAAACCGAAAGACTGTCTTTATTTTGAACGTGATTACATTCCAATGTATGAAGGAGATGTAGTTATATCATGGAATCCTACAGAAACATGTATTCGACGTTCTCCAGGTAGAAAGCGTGAAGATGGAGGAGGTTTGGCACGGGCTATGTATATAGTATATCAACATACTCCAGAAGTGTATAAACGACCGAAATTGACACGACGATTTCGTTTGGATATTGAGAAGAAGGTGTGGGTTCAGATTCTTCATACTGATACATTGACTGACATTGAATGGACGGGTGGACAAACGAGGTGATTTCAGGGTCCCCTGAAGGGGACCCATGAAGGGATCGGGTCCTTTGAGAGATGTATATAAGAGTGGATGAAATGAGTGTCACAATCATAATCATGGTAGAAACAAGAGAAGAGTTGAGAGTAAGGCAGCGTGAGGAGATGAAGACCATCAAACAAATGATTGAAAGATATAAGAGGAGAGCCTATAAATCGAAGAATCCAGAGAAGATCAGAGAGTGTGAGGACACATGCGACTTTGTGCTGAAAGCGACGATAGTGAGTCATCAACGACAATCAAATTATTGGAGAGATGGATTGTGGAAGGGACCCGATAGAGGACCCGATACCTTTTAGAGGACCTGATACCTTTTAGAGGACCCGATCCACTAAAAACTGTATATAAATGACTTTTGAAATCATTTACTTCATATTTTGACTTGAGCTAGTGAACATGCCCGACGTAACGATGATCCAACCTTTACGGATTCGCATTCCCGAAGTGTTAGTGCCAGAGAGCGACGAGGAAGACTGGCCAACTGATCTTCCGTCTGGATGGGGATCGTGGCCCGATTTGAGTGAATTGACTGATGAAGGACTTCCAGAGTTGGTGACGCCTACCCCGATGGACAATCTTCCTCCAAGGTTTTCACCAGACATTACACAGTTGGACAGATTTTTAAATTCACCATCTTCCAGTCGGACGAATTTTAGTGAAATGACGGATGAAGAGTGGGTGACGTACGAAAAGGAGAAGGAGAAGGAGAATAATCCACCTAACTCGAGGGCAGGATCTCCGGTGGTCCCATTGGGATTACGTATGCTTATCCCACAATTGCCGCATCGACAGTTTCATGGACGCATTTCATCAGAATCAAATATACGACGTGAGGTGGATTTGGTGGATGAAGCGTTGGTGCATGTCATTGATATGAACAGTGTTTTCTCATGATTTACTTTCTCATGATTTACTTTCTCGTGTGTGCTTCTTCAATAAACTTACATGGTAAGCCTTGATTCTTTTGAATGAAAGGGTATGGGATGTAGAAGTTTAAGTAATCATATACATAGCAGATTGTATGAATCATGCCATGTTATAGACGAAGACGAAGACGTCAGAGAGGGGGTATTCTTTTACCTCTAGCGGGAATGCTTGGTAAACATTTTGCAGGAACTATTACAAAGGGTGTTTCACGACATATAGCAAGGAAAGCCATTAGACGTATTAAGCGAAAGCGCTAAGTAACAGTGAATGGAATGTTATTATGACAATGCCATATCGTACTAGACGAAGACGAAGACGAAGACGACGTCAGAGGGGTGGTCTTATCATTTCAATTTTACCACGTGTCCTTAATAAAGTAATGAAAGTAATGACACATCGAGATCTAGGTGCAGGTCCTACATTGCTGCATAGATTTGGTGACGAATAAGATTTACTAGTTTGCAATTTAGACTAAGCGTTCTATTATTTGTAAATGAAAGATATAGTTTCAATAGTTTACACGTTAAAAATAAAAATTCAATAGTGTGTATGTTAAGAATAAAGTTCTATCTGTTTGTATGTTAGAAATAAAATGAAGTTTCATCAGTTTACAAGTTAAGAATAAAGTTTTATCTGTTTGTATGTTAGAAATAAAACAAAGTTTCAACGGTTAACAAGTTAAAAATAAAGTTTCAATAGTTTACAAGTTAAAACTAATGTTTCAATAGTGCGTATGTTAAGAATAAAGTTTTATCTGTTTATATGTTAGAAATAAAATGAAGGTTCATCAGTTTACAAGTTAAGAATAAAGTTTTATCTGTTTGTATGTTAGAATTAAAACAAAGTTTCAACCGTTTACAGGTTAAAAATAAAGTTTCAATAGTTAACACGTTAAAAATAAAGTTTCAATAGTGTGTATGTTAAGAATAAAGTTCTATCTGTTTCTATGTTAGAAATAAAATGAAGGTTCATCAGTTTACAAGTTAAGAATAAAGTTTTATCTGTTTGTATGTTAGAAATAAAACAAAGTTTCAACCGTTAACAAGTTAAAAATAAAGTTTCAATAGTTTGCAAGTTAAAACTAATGTTTCAATAGTGCGTATGTTAAGAATAAAGTTTTATCTGTTTCTATGTTAGAAATAAAATGAAGTTTCGCCAGTTTACAAGTTAAGAATAAATTTTATCTGCTTGTATGTTAGAATTAAAACAAAGTTTCAACCGTTTACAAGTTAAAAATGAAGTTTCAATAGTGTATATGTTAAGAATAAAGTTCTATCTGTTTATATGTTAGAAATAAAAATGAAGGTTCACCAGTTTACAAGTTAAGAATAAAGTTTTATCTGCTTGTATGTCAGAAATGAAATAAAGTTTCACCAGTTTACAAGTTAAAAATGAAGTTTCAATAGTGTGTACGTTAGAAATAAAGTTTCAATAGTGTGTATGTTAAGAATAAAGTTTTATCTGTTTGTATGTTAGAATTAAAAAACCGGTTTCAACCGTATACAAGTTAAAAATAAAGTTTCAATAGTTAACACGTTAAAAATAAAGTTTCAATAGTGTGTATGTTAAGAATAAAGTTCTATCTGCTTCTATGTTAGAAATAAAATGAAGTTTCATCAGTTTACAAGTTAATAATAAAGTTGTATCTGTTTGTATGTTAGACATAAAATAAAGTTTTAGCTGTTTGTATGTTAAAAATAAAATAAAGTTTCAATAGTGTGTATGTTAAGATTAAAGTTCTATCTGCTTCTATGTTAGAAATAAAATGAAGTTTCATCAGTTTACAAGTTAATAATAGAGTTTTATCTGTTTGTATGTTAGACATAAAACAAAGTTTCAACCGTTAACAAGTTAAAAATAAAGTTTCAGATTAAAATAAAGTTTCAATAGTGTGTATGATGGAAATAAAGTTTAAGCGCTTTGTGCGTTAAAAATAAAGTTTCAACATTGTGTACGTTAAGAATAAAGTTCTATCTGTTTATATGTTAGAAATAAAATGAAGTTTCGCCAGTTTACAAGTTAAGAATAAATTTTATCTGCTTGTATGTTAGAATTAAAACAAAGTTTCAACCGTTTACAGGTTAAAAATAAAGTTTCAATAGTTAACACGTTAAAAATAAAGTTTCAATAGTGTGTATGTTAAGAATAAAGTTCTATCTGTTTCTATGTTAGAAATAAAATGAAGGTTCATCAGTTTACAAGTTAAGAATAAAGTTTTATCTGTTTGTATGTTAGACATAAAACAAAGTTTCAACCGTTAACAAGTTAAAAATAAAGTTTCAATAGTTTACAAGTTAAAACTAATGTTTCAATAGTGCGTATGTTAAGAATAAAGTTTTATCTGTTTCTATGTTAGAAATAAAATGAAGCTTCACCAGTTTACAAGTTAAGAATAAAGTTTTATCAGCTTGTATGTTAGAAATAAAATGAAGTTTCACCAGTTTACAATTTAAAAATAAAGTTTCAATAGTGTGTACGTTAGAAATAAAGTTTCAACCGTTTACAAGTTGAAAAATAAAGTTTTAACAGTGTCTACGTTAGAAATAAAGTTTTATCTGTTTGTAAAGTACGATCGTAGGATTTACTAGTTTGCAAGTTAGACTCAGCATTCTACTAGTTGTAAATGAAAATATCGTTTCAACAGTTTACAGATTAAAATAAACTTTTAACAGTGTGTACGTTAGAAATAAAGTTTTAGCTGTTTATATGTTAGAAACAAAATAAAGTTTCAACAGTTTACAAGTTGAAAAATAAAGTTTCAACAGTGTGTACGTTAGAAATAAATGAAAGTAAAAACTTCATCGTATGAGTATTCAAAGCATGTTTTGTAAATCAAATGTGTGTAGTCCTGACATGATAGAATCAAATGAACTTGACAAAACGCGTTTGTCAAGCTTAATTCTATCATGTCAGGACTACACACAATTGATTTACAAAACATGCTTTGAATACTCATACGATGAAGTTTTTACTTTCATTTATTTCTAACGTACACACTGTTGAAACTTTATTTTTCAACTTGTAAACTGTTGAAACTTTATTTTGTTTCTAACATATAAACAGCTAAAACTTTATTTCTAACGTACACACCGTTGAAACTTTATTTTTAACTTGTAAACGGCTGAAACTTTATTTCTAACGCGATTCTATCATGTCAGGACTACACACATTTGATTTACAAAACATGCTTTGAATACTCATACGATGAAGTTTTTACTTTCATTTATTTCTAACGTACACACTGTTGAAACTTTATTTTTCAACTTGTAAACTGTTGAAACTTTATTTTGTTTCTAACATATAAACAGCTAAAACTTTATTTCTAACGTACACACTGTTAAAAGTTTATTTTAATCTGTAAACTGTTGAAACGATATTTTCATTTACAACTAGTAGAATGCTGAGTCTAACTTGCAAACTAGTAAATCCTACGATCGTACTTTACAAACAGATAAAACTTTATTTCTAACGTAGACACTGTTAAAACTTTATTTTTCAACTTGTAAACGGTTGAAACTTTATTTCTAACGTACACACTATTGAAACTTTATTTTTAAATTGTAAACTGGTGAAACTTCATTTTATTTCTAACATACAAGCTGATAAAACTTTATTCTTAACTTGTAAACTGGTGAAGCTTCATTTTATTTCTAACATAGAAACAGATAAAACTTTATTCTTAACATACGCACTATTGAAACATTAGTTTTAACTTGTAAACTATTGAAACTTTATTTTTAACTTGTTAACGGTTGAAACTTTGTTTTATGTCTAACATACAAACAGATAAAACTTTATTCTTAACTTGTAAACTGATGAACCTTCATTTTATTTCTAACATAGAAACAGATAGAACTTTATTCTTAACATACACACTATTGAAACTTTATTTTTAACGTGTTAACTATTGAAACTTTATTTTTAACCTGTAAACGGTTGAAACTTTGTTTTAATTCTAACATACAAGCAGATAAAATTTATTCTTAACTTGTAAACTGGCGAAACTTCATTTTATTTCTAACATATAAACAGATAGAACTTTATTCTTAACGTACACAATGTTGAAACTTTATTTTTAACGCACAAAGCGCTTAAACTTTATTTCCATCATACACACTATTGAAACTTTATTTTAATCTGAAACTTTATTTTTAACTTGTTAACGGTTGAAACTTTGTTTTATGTCTAACATACAAACAGATAAAACTCTATTATTAACTTGTAAACTGATGAAACTTCATTTTATTTCTAACATAGAAGCAGATAGAACTTTAATCTTAACATACACACTATTGAAACTTTATTTTATTTTTAACATACAAACAGCTAAAACTTTATTTTATGTCTAACATACAAACAGATACAACTTTATTATTAACTTGTAAACTGATGAAACTTCATTTTATTTCTAACATAGAAGCAGATAGAACTTTATTCTTAACATACACACTATTGAAACTTTATTTTTAACGTGTTAACTATTGAAACTTTATTTTTAACTTGTATACGGTTGAAACCGGTTTTTTAATTCTAACATACAAACAGATAAAACTTTATTCTTAACATACACACTATTGAAACTTTATTTCTAACGTACACACTATTGAAACTTCATTTTTAACTTGTAAACTGGTGAAACTTTATTTCATTTCTGACATACAAGCAGATAAAACTTTATTCTTAACTTGTAAACTGGTGAACCTTCATTTTTATTTCTAACATATAAACAGATAGAACTTTATTCTTAACATATACACTATTGAAACTTCATTTTTAACTTGTAAATGTTTTAATTCTAACATACAAGCAGATAAAATTTATTCTTAACTTGTAAACTGGCGAAACTTCATTTTATTTCTAACATAGAAACAGATAAAACTTTATTCTTAACATACGCACTATTGAAACATTAGTTTTAACTTGCAAACTATTGAAACTTTATTTTTAACTTGTTAACGGTTGAAACTTTGTTTTATTTCTAACATACAAACAGATAAAACTTTATTCTTAACTTGTAAACTGATGAACCTTCATTTTATTTCTAACATAGAAACAGATAGAACTTTATTCTTAACATACACACTATTGAAACTTTATTTTTAACGTGTTAACTATTGAAACTTTATTTTTAACCTGTAAACGGTTGAAACTTTGTTTTATTTCTAACATACAAACAGATAAAACTTTATTCTTAACTTGTAAACTGATGAACCTTCATTTTATTTCTAACATATAAACAGATAAAACTTTATTCTTAACATACGCACTATTGAAACATTAGTTTTAACTTGTAAACTATTGAAACTTTATTTTTAACTTGTTAACCGTTGAAACTTTGTTTTATTTCTAACATACAAACAGATAAAACTTTATTCTTAACTTGTAAACTGATGAAACTTCATTTTATTTCTAACATACAAACAGATAGAACTTTATTCTTAACATACACACTATTGAATTTTTATTTTTAACGTGTAAACTATTGAAACTATATCTTTCATTTACAAATAATAGAACGCTTAGTCTAAATTGCAAACTAGTAAATCTTATTCGTCACCAAATCTATGCAGCAATGTAGGACCTGCACCTAGATCTCGATGTGTCATTACTTTCATTACTTTATTAAGGACACGTGGTAAAATTGAAATGATAAGACCACCCCTCTGACGTCGTCTTCGTCTTCGTCTTCGTCTAGTACGATATGGCATTGTCATAATAACATTCCATTCACTGTTACTTAGCGCTTTCGCTTAATACGTCTAATGGCTTTCCTTGCTATATGTCGTGAAACACCCTTTGTAATAGTTCCTGCAAAATGTTTACCAAGCATTCCCGCTAGAGGTAAAAGAATACCCCCTCTCTGACGTCTTCGTCTTCGTCTATAACATGGCATGATTCATACAATCTGCTATGTATATGATTACTTAAACTTCTACATCCCATACCCTTTCATTCAAAAGAATCAAGGCTTACCATGTAAGTTTATTGAAGAAGCACACACGAGAAAGTAAATCATGAGAAAGTAAATCATGAGAAAACACTGTTCATATCAATGACATGCACCAACGCTTCATCCACCAAATCCACCTCACGTCGTATATTTGATTCTGATGAAATGCGTCCATGAAACTGTCGATGCGGCAATTGTGGGATAAGCATACGTAATCCCAATGGGACCACCGGAGATCCTGCCCTCGAGTTAGGTGGATTATTCTCCTTCTCCTTCTCCTTTTCGTACGTCACCCACTCTTCATCCGTCATTTCACTAAAATTCGTCCGACTGGAAGATGGTGAATTTAAAAATCTGTCCAACTGTGTAATGTCTGGTGAAAACCTTGGAGGAAGATTGTCCATCGGGGTAGGCGTCACCAACTCTGGAAGTCCTTCATCAGTCAATTCACTCAAATCGGGCCACGATCCCCATCCAGACGGAAGATCAGTTGGCCAGTCTTCCTCGTCGCTCTCTGGCACTAACACTTCGGGAATGCGAATCCGTAAAGGTTGGATCATCGTTACGTCGGGCATGTTCACTAGCTCAAGTCAAAATATGAAGTAAATGATTTCAAAAGTCATTTATATACAGTTTTTAGTGGATCGGGTCCTCTAAAAGGTATCAGGTCCTCTAAAAGGTATCGGGTCCTCTATCGGGTCCCTTCCACAATCCATCTCTCCAATAATTTGATTGTCGTTGATGACTCACTATCGTCGCTTTCAGCACAAAGTCGCATGTGTCCTCACACTCTCTGATCTTCTCTGGATTCTTCGATTTATAGGCTCTCCTCTTATATCTTTCAATCATTTGTTTGATGGTCTTCATCTCCTCACGCTGCCTTACTCTCAACTCTTCTCTTGTTTCTACCATGATTATGATTGTGACACTCATTTCATCCACTCTTATATACATCTCTCAAAGGACCCGATCCCTTCATGGGTCCCCTTCAGGGGACCCTGAAATCACCTCGTTTGTCCACCCGTCCATTCAATGTCAGTCAATGTATCAGTATGAAGAATCTGAACCCACACCTTCTTCTCAATATCCAAACGAAATCGTCGTGTCAATTTCGGTCGTTTATACACTTCTGGAGTATGTTGATATACTATATACATAGCCCGTGCCAAACCTCCTCCATCTTCACGCTTTCTACCTGGAGAACGTCGAATACATGTTTCTGTAGGATTCCATGATATAACTACATCTCCTTCATACATTGGAATGTAATCACGTTCAAAATAAAGACAGTCTTTCGGTTTCTCCACCGTTGTTGTAATTGGATGCTGATATGTCGGTGTTACTTCAAAATAGAATGTGTCAATATACGTTGGAATTATTTCATTTTCCAATTCTATCTTACGGCGTGATATCACTACACAGTTCTTCGTCTCTGAAATTATCTTGTCTCCATGAAATAATGGAATGGTACGGTGATATTGCCAAAATTTACCTTTCCAATGACGTATTGGATAACGTACCTCACACTCTGGAACCTCACACTCTGGAACCTCACTCATGATGATTATATTCCCATCTATTTTCACTTAACTTATTTATACCCATATCCATCTTCTTCTAATACCATCCTATTCATTATAGTATAACTCAAAGGAAAATGATCACATGTATGAAGTATGTTTATTCAATAAAAGTTCATTCAATATATACATAAAAGTTCATTGAAATACAAATTCTCCACTTATTTCACTAAAGGACTTATAATCACCTCTCTCTTCATCAATGTCTCTGTACCATCCGTTGGGAATGACACGAATCCATGCTTCACCATCTAGACGGAATCGTTGCGTCTCATACGGTGGGTCCATGAGTGGCTTTGAATGATGTTCAACTTCCACATACGCCCCCATCCACCTTCCATCATCCACCCATCCTGGTGCACGACGTATCATCATTCTTGTAGGGGAGTACCCCAGAATTACATCCCCTTCGTACATAGGCACATCTCGTTCCATGTATAGTGGCTTCTCCGGTGGGTCATTCGTACTTGAATGTATACGATATACAGGTGATTTAGTAAAATAAAAAGTGTCAATCGTAGTTGGAAATATGTGAGTCTCTGTCTGTACCACAGCCCGCTTGACCACCACACATGATATCTTATCTGATAGGATCACATCCCCAGCGAAAAGGGGAATATCTCGATACACCATTGCAGGTACTCGATCCCGAAGCAATGGGAAGAAAATAGATGCTGACGTTGATGCTGACGTTGATGCTGACGTTGTAGATATCGTTACTTCACCGGCTACTGCCATATTGTATCTGAGTAGTCTTCTTCAACGGTATAATTCATCTACATTCAAACTCCTTCTTATATATTCTCTAAAGGGGCCCGACCCTTAGTAACGGGTCCCTTAGTTACGGGACCCGTTTGTAAATCTAAAAACATTTCATATGGACGATGATGGTAGATAAAATAGTGTCAAATAAATTAAGATAGCTTACACTTCTGATACAGGGATAGCAATCGACTGCGATCCATGTGTAAAGAGCTTGTTAGACTATGGATGGGCTTAAGTGGATGATTTAACCATGTATACTTTTTCATTTGGAAATAGTAGCACGCTTAGTCTAACTTGTAAATCTAAAAACATTTCATATGGACGATGATGGTAGATAAAATAGTGTCAAATAAATTAAGATAGCTTACACTTCTGATACAGGGATAGCAATCGACTGCGATCCATGTGTAAAGAGCTTGTTAGACTACGGAAGAGAGAAGTGTGTTATGTTGCGTGTGGCGCGTGAGTGTCCTCCCATTTCATTCCATTCATCAATTCGTCTCATTGATAGAGACAGGTAGAACTCATGGTTCTCATAACGTATGCAATGGAAAGTTTTAGGCAACCTTCGACAGTTGGCTAAATGTCGCCCTGGCGCGAATGCATACTACGTTGAGACAGAGGCAATCACTTGCAAACATGACGCAGAGAGGTTTAACAAGATTGACCATTGCCGAATGTCCCTTGCGGTATGCATAGCTACGGGTTTCACCGCCGCCCTTTACAGGAACGCCCGTCGAAAGGAAGTATTACACCGAACTTCATTTGCAACGTTCAAGTTGACTGATAGCAGATTCAACTTAATGATAGTATTCGCCAGTCCGAAGACTGCCCAGGGCAAACCGCGAGGAGGTTCTATCATGTCTTGCCCCATGGTGGCCCTTAAGAGAGCCGATGGTTCGTTCTCGGTGTCAATGGTGTCAATTAAGTTGACTATTGGCTTGAATAGTCAATAGGTATGACAGCTAGGTTGTCATAGACCCTATACCGCCGAGGTCGTACTGGTGCATCTGGCACCTTTCGGATGCGGGTGGTTTTAGGAGTCCACACCCCATCCGT
Organism: Prostheceraeus crozeri; assembly: GCA_907163375.1. NCBI lineage: Eukaryota > Metazoa > Platyhelminthes > Polycladida > Euryleptidae > Prostheceraeus > Prostheceraeus crozeri. The sequence goes on along the minus strand of CAJQUW010016959.1, from coordinate 19,641 downwards.
CCAAATGATCTTCTTGATCTTCCCCTTCTTCTCATCCTCTTCATCCCACTCGTCGAGGATGATGAAGTTGGGAATGCCGTTGTCTTCATCGGTGAAGACGGGAATGTTGTCGGCAGATGTCGCTTCCATCGTGACTTCAAATTGAATGAGAAGCGCTACAATCTTCTGGCTTATATAGGGTTTTCAACAATGAATTGCTCAACAGCGAATCAGAATGCTTCAGGGATAGCAATCGACTGCATAATGTTCAAGTTGACTGATAGCAGATTCAACTTAATGATAGTATTCGCCAGTCCGAAGACTGCCCAGGGCAAACCGCGAGGAGGTTCTATCATGTCTTGCCCCATGGTGGCCCTTAAGAGAGCCGATGGTTCGTTCTCGGGAGTCGTCATCCTACAGCCTACCAATTCTGCTGAGAGAGTCAAAGACTCTCTCTTTGGTAGCACTGTCGACTTCCACACTAACTGGCATGTGAGTATAGAGTGGAATGTAGCGCCATTCCGTTGGATTGACAGCAGTTGCTGTCATCGGATTGCCAATCCGAGCAAGATTATTAAAAACTCTGTCTTGCTCCTCTATTCTAGCAAATTCATTAAATAAATTTCGCGGCCTTAACTGCGGTCCGCGAGGAGAGCTGACTTGACTGTTCGGCGTCTGCATGATTGAAATGAAATGAAATGAGAGGCAGTGGTTTATATACCCCTCTAACGCGACGCAACGTTCAAGTTGACTGATAGCAGATTCAACTTAATGATAGTATTCGCCAGTCCGAAGACTGCCCAGGGCAAACCGCGTGGAGGTTCTATCATGTCTTGCCCCTAGGTGGCCCTTAAGAGAGCCGATGGTTCGTTCTCGGGAGTAAATTGATGGGGTGGTGAAGGCGGGCAAAGATCTGCAATGAAAATGATATGTATTAGAATAGGATATACTATCTTATTTGCTTTTCACTTACCAAGTTAGTCATCCTTAGGTAGTCTCGCGCGTTTCCGAATCGAAAATTTATGGAGATGGCCGCGCATTCTCAGGCTGGCATGCAGACACTTCTTGCTCGGATGACCGTTGTAACATAGGATGGACTCGTCGAGGCTTTTATTTACTAATACTTCGCCGGCCAAATGATTGTCCCGAATAGGGATGTGGAATTCAAACAAGCGATCCTCATTCACACGCTCCCACTCATCCCTCATGCGCTCCAACTTCTCACACGCCTGCCTCTCATCACCCCGCCGAGCCACAGTCCTCTCCAACTCAACATTCCTCGCTCTCAACACACTCATCTCCTTCATCATCTCCTCAAACTTCGCCTCTGCATCTCTCATTCTTCTCTCCGCAGCACTCGCCCTCTTCTCACACGCATCATTCTTCTCTTCCAACTCTCGCGTCTTATTCTTCAAATCAGTCACACAACGCCTCATTCTAATGTTTTCATCCGCCACCTCCTTCGACTTCAAATCCTTCTTTTTCAACTCATCCAACTCCTTCACAACTTCATCCTTCACTTTCTTCAAACTCTCAAACTTATTCACTAACAACTCATGCGCCATCTGCTGCGAAACATGTCTCTTCTCTTCATCCTTCAACCACCTCGCCGACTGCACACGAATCCCACCACTCTTCACTTTTGGGGAAGATGAGCTCTTCGGGGGGTCGGTGATGACGATGTCGGACACCTCCGATGACGAAGAGCTCAACTTCCTCACACGCTTCCTCACACGCTCCCTATCTAAATCCACATCATCCTCATCATCACTCTCAAGCACTCTCTTCCGCTGCTCAATCTCACCCTCCAACGACGCAACCGCTCTCGCCAACTCATCATTCTCAACAACATTCTCAACAACATTCTCAACAACATTCTCAACAACATTCGCAACATTCGCCAACATTCGCTCCCTCTCTTCCACAATCAACTGTGTAAACCTCAAATCAGTCACTAAACCACCACTACAGTCAGCATGCACTCTGTAGAAACGCGCCTCATCCTCATCACCCTTCAGCACTCTACACTTCACGCACGCAACCCTATTCAAGACAATCATGTGGCCGGTGCCCGCCTTCTTGACGTGAGCCTTGGCGTCCGCACTGCGATTTATACGACCGCACACACACATTTTGATATGATACTTTCGATTTTTGTCGTTGGCCATGCCTGATTTATCGTTAGCTGTAAGATAATGAAATTTGTATAAGTTTGGAATCATGTAGTACAGTCATATTCCTAAAGAGTGTAGTGAGTGGCACTCGATCCCGTCGACAGCCCGAAGGCCTTGTACCGATCACTAGGGAAGTGAGAGATCTTCCCCGATACCCGCTCTTTACAGCTGAAGACATCATTGTCACTGCCCCGAAGTGGTAACAGGAACGCCGAGTCAAAGGTAGTGATCAGTAGCTGGGATCTAACCCCTCAAAGCTGCCTTAGACTTAGTTAAATTTCAAATCTGATAGCAGATTTGAACTCAGGATACTTGAAAACCTTAGTCTATATGTTAAAACTTTGAAAAAAGTGAAAATTAAGAATTTTTAAAAAATTCCGCATTTTACTACTCATACTACTTTTAAAAAATTTTATCAGTAGTAAAGACACTATCAAACTCTATCATACAAACTTTGAAGTAGCAAGATAGCTTGCCTACTTCAAAAGATAGAGTCCTTTGCAACCCGATATCGGGAGCTCAGAGCGACGACCGTCGCTTACCTCGTCTTTCGATGAAGTGATCAGACTTGCGTTGTCGGGGGTTTATATATGCTCGGAAGAAAACTTAAAATGGCTCTATCTCCGAAAGTATTCATCGTAGCGACATGCGGTTTGTTGCAAACGATTTGTCTCATCATTCTTTACAATATGACACCTCAACCATTCTCATATGACCACGGGAAGTTGGTCCGTCAGCACATGTGCATGTAACATGCCACAAGTGAAAAAATTCCTAAGTGTGGGAGCTCCAGTGTGGTGAAAATTTTGAAAAATTTAAAACTTCCGAATTTTGACCTGGGACCTTTACCAAAGTTTGTTTCAAGAAATTTTGTCCGAACGAGGGGGGGGGGACGTCAGCGAAATTTGATGAAAAATGTTTTGGTGACGGTCCCAGGTCGAAATTCCACACTTTGGAAAATTTTCAAAATTTTACCCATACAAAGTCACTCTGACACTTAGGATTTTTTCAGGTAAGCGAGCTCCGACCTAAAATCTTGTAACCGCTCTAACTTTTGAACGAAGACAGATAGGAACAAGCCGATTGTTTCACTGAATTTGTCTCACTCTTAGCTTTCAAACGAGCTATCGCACGACAAAATCCGTCCACTAGAAGCCAAAATCGAAGCAAGCTGTCCAGAGGGGGGGGGGAGGTCAGTGAAATTTGATGAAAAATGTTTTGGTGACGGTCCCAGGTCGAAATTCCACACTTTGGAAAATTTTCAAATTTTTACCCATACAAAGTCACTCTGACACTTAGGATTTTTCAGGTGAGCGAGCTCCGACCTAAAATCTTGTAACCGCTCTAACTTGTGAACGGCTGGTCCGATTGACTCGCAACAAAAAATGTTGTCGAGCAGTTTTTTCTCCTCTTTCAAACGAGTAGCTGTAAGACAAAATCCGTCCACTAGAACCAAAGTTAGAAGATTGTTGTCGGGGGGGGGGGGTCAGCGAAATTTGATGAAAAATGTTTTGGTGACGGTCCCAGGTCGAAATTCCACACTTTGGAAAATTTTCAAAATTTTACCCATACAAAGTCACTCTGACACTTAGGATTTTTTCAGGTAAGCGAGCTCCGACCTAAAATCTTGTAACCGCTCTAACTTTTGAACGAAGACAGATAGGAACAAGCCGATTGTTTCACTGAATTTGTCTCACTCTTAGCTTTCAAACGAGCTATCGCACGACAAAATCCGTCCACTAGAAGCCAAAATCGAAGCAAGCTGTCCAGAGGGGGGGGGGAGGTCAGTGAAATTTGATGAAAAATGTTTTGGTGACGGTCCCAGGTCGAAATTCCACACTTTGGAAAATTTTCAAATTTTTACCCATACAAAGTCACTCTGACACTTAGGATTTTTCAGGTGAGCGAGCTCCGACCTAAAATCTTGTAACCGCTCTAACTTGTGAACGGCTGGTCCGATTGACTCGCAACAAAAAATGTTGTCGAGCAGTTTTTTCTCCTCTTTCAAACGAGTAGCTGTAAGACAAAATCCGTCCACTAGAACCAAAGTTAGAAGATTGTTGTCGGGGGGGGGGGTCAGCGAAATTTGATGAAAAATGTTTTGGTGACGGTCCCAGGTCGAAATTCCACACTTTGGAAAATTTTCAAAATTTTACCCATACAAAGTCACTCTGACACTTAGGATTTTTTCAGGTAAGCGAGCTCCGACCTAAAATCTTGTAACCGCTCTAACTTTTGAACGAAGACAGATAGGAACAAGCCGATTGTTTCACTGAATTTGTCTCACTCTTAGCTTTCAAACGAGCTATCGCACGACAAAATCCGTCCACTAGAAGCCAAAATCGAAGCAAGCTGTCCAGAGGGGGGGGGGGGGACGTCAGCCGAAAATTTTTTCTCTCCGATTTCGCTGGAAACATCCTTCCTAACCCAAAATTTCACGTAGATTCCGAATCTGGACTCCGTTTTCTCATCCGATGCTTCGTTTGGGCGCTACACACCAAAACGTCCCACATTCTATGTCAAAATTTTGAAGAAACAGTTTTTCTCGCCGATTGCCTTGAAACTCACCCTACCGATGCAGAATTTCACGCTGAATCCGAATCTGACCTCCGTTTTCTCATCCGACCACTCCTTCCACTCGAAACAACCCATTTTACAACCCAACATTCAGCAGATTGCACCAAAAACATCACACACTATAGCCTCAAGACTAATCCTGGCGGTCGCCCACGTCAACCTAGACGGTCGCCCACGTCCACCAGGCGGTCGGACCCACGCACCCGAGTCTCACACTCTGTCGTTGCAGAGGGGGGGGGGACGTCAGCGAACATGTTGTGAACGTGGACCCACCCGGCCGGCACACCACGACAGACCACAACCTCTGTCGTTCCAGAGGGGGGGGGGACTCAGACCCGAAGCACCACGGCGGCCGACCACGACACTCTGCCGTGCCAGAGGGGGGGGGGACTCAGCCACGACGGCGGCCATCTTGCGCTATCCAGAAGTGGAGTTTTACTTACTACTAACTAGAATAGTTTTCCCTTTTAGAAATAAAATCATGGACAAATTAGATTTGCAAAGTGTTATTCATGATCGAAGTGTATGCAAACTTTTACCCGAGAAAGTCAAGGACAGTCATCCCCCAAAACTATGTTTTTCTTTGAATAAACCTATTTCGCAAAAAAATCTGTAATTATAGCACTTTACTTAATGAACTAGACAAAGATGTACTTTACACTATTCTCAACAATGACTGCGCATGTGATAAGCATCAAAATTTTATTTACGTGCATTATAAACATGTGATAACTGGCGATATAAATTTCATAGATAATGAAGAATTGAAAATATTCATGAATTTCGGAACTAAACATAGAATTTCGGAAAACATAAGTAAAAAGCAAATTCTAATAGATATTGAAACGGCTTTAGACCAATATGTCAAGCGTGTTAGCAAGCTTAATTGTATAAGCATTAATAAATTTGACGATTGGAAGTTGAGAATATTGAAAATTACAAGAGACCGATTGTATAAGTTGTTCTTACCGAAATCTAGCAAAAGCAAAATTAACTATTTGATGGCAGTTATTAAAGACTTGCAAAATCATTTTATAATAGCATCTGTGGATAAGGCAAGTAGTAATTATTCTTTCATATGTAAAAAATTTTACATTATAATTCTATTGAAAGAGTTGGGATTTGATCTCAGCTCCCTGTTACCCGTAGGAAATGATACTTATGTTCCTACTAAACCTAATTCAGTTGACGTTATTAGTCGTCACCAAAACGACTTGATTTTAAAATCCAATATTAAATGTCGAGAAGATAATTTAAAGCTTCCTAAACTATTTTGGCTTCCAAAACTTCATAAGTCTCCCTACAAATTTCGATTTATAGCCGGGCCAGGAAGTGTACAACCAAACAACTGTCACTTAAAGTCAATAAAGGTCTGTCTGTCATTAGAGACCAGTTCAAAATCTACTGTAATGCAATATATAAGAACAGCGGTGTTAACTGTTTTTGGAGCATCGTGTCGACAGTTGAATTTCTTAAAAGAGTAGATAATGTAAAAATACATAACCTTCAGGTATTCGATTTCTCAACCTTATATACTAATCTAGATCAAGAAGACTTTAAGTTACATATTTACAGTCTACTCGAATTAATTTTTAATGACACGAACCGCAAATATCTCTGCATAGGCCAAGACAAAAGTTTCCTAGCATCGAAAAAATACGGTGGTTATAATAATTTTACGAAAAATAAGTTTAAGGAGGCTATTGCTTTCATATTAGATGAAGTCTTCGTTACGTTCGCGGACTTCACCTTTCAGCGGACTAGTGGTATTCCGATGGGTGGTAATTGCAGCCCACTGCTAGCAGATTTATTCTTAGCGCATTGTGAATTTCAGTACATGCAAGCACTAATGCGTAGTAAAAAGTTCGGACTGGCAAAAATTTTATCTAATACGACTAGGTATATAGATGATTTATGTATCATAAACTATAGTCATTTTAATAACTTAATTTTAGATATTTACCCAAAAAGTCTTGAAGCCAGCAGAAGTGGCTATGATAACAAACAAGTGGATTATTTAGATGTAAAACTTAAAATTGGAGAGCATATGATTGAGACTTCGGTATGTCATAAAATCGATGATTTTGATTTTCCAGTAACCCTGTTGACATTTCCTGATAACATCAAGCCTTACAAATTAGGGATTCGTGTGTTCGTAGGGCAAGTAATACGGTATGGTAGAATATGCTCACACATTAAAGATTTCATTAATAAAACGAGTAAAACATTGCACATTCTAGAATGAAGAGGTTATGACAAGAAATTATTACGACTAGAAACAGAAAAAAGCACTTCATAAGCATAGCTCCTTACTGCACAAGTTTGGACTATTTGCTGCACGACAGCTATTTGATCTGTGTTCTTCCTGAATCTCCTCATTTTCTTTTCTATGAACACTGCCGAACAAGGAATTTTTGAAGTGTGGTCGAGGCTGCTCTCTATGTGCAGGGCCCCGCTCGGATGGGTTTGAGCGTTCAGGTTGAGGGGCCGAAACGCGAATCCTGTCCGAGTTACCTGCTGATGACCTCAGCTACCCACGGGGAACGGATAATCAGTCCTTTTAAGGACTTAAATTCTTTCAAAAAACATTCCAAAAAACTATTATAAATCTTAAAAGTCACAAAATTGTTTTCTTTCATTTATACTCCTTTTTTAACGTTTCGTTTTAATATTTATTTCATTTAAGAGTTCATCATTTCATTTATTGAATTTAATCTTCATATGATTTTATTTTATTTTTATCATATTTTATTCATTTGTAAGCTTTAATAAATTTAATTTTCATCTAGGGGTTTAACGTCTAACTAAAAAACTAAGTTATTTGAGACAACTACAGATGTTTCACATGTTTAGTTTAATCTCCCTTTTGTTCTGATTATGTATATGATATCTACCTGATTCTAGGAGTTAACCAGTGATAATCTACGAGTCGGAGCGCAGCGAAGACGAGTAGATTTCATGGTTTAACTCCGTAAATCAGGTAGATATCTTATTTAAACCACTGATATCTACTAAGATTTCCAAAATGGTTTAGGGTTAGATGTCATTATGGTATTAAGATATTTAAACCGTTGATATCAACAACACATTGATGTAACATATCTACATTATAGCCATAAATTATTACACCACAGTAAAAGGTTTTTACTATTAAGATTTCCATGATATAACACATATAAAGATTTCTATAGATGTAAGCTATGGATTTATGTGTCCGTGATTTAGTTCATGCATGAACATAGTCCTAGTTTGATTTGCTGTTTGAAAATCAAAAAGCAATATCAAAATAGTCCATGATCAAAAGTATCCAATATCATCTTTTACTTAATCAGTCTTACGGTAAAAAGAATTGAAAATGAGCAGTATAAGCAGATTTGCTACAACTACAGAGGAAGAAAGGAAAAAGAATTTGGAAGAAAGGATACCTTATAATACATTAAAGAAACAGAAGTGGGCACTGAGCATATTTAGAGAATGGCAACAATTCTGGAAATGTCGATTAGATGAAAGCTTAAAAGTCTATAAAGATATTGATGAAATGACCGCCTATGAATTAGACCAATGTCTTCGCGTTTTTTTATGTGAGGTTAGAAAAACGGATGGAACTAAATATCCTCCCAAAACACTGAAAGAGATGGTTGCAATGTTGCAACATTATTGTAATAATGTTATGGATAAAAATTGGTCAATATTCTGCGATAAAGACTTCAGTGAATCAAGAAAAGTGTTAGACGGTGAGATGAAGGCAAGTGCAAAGGAAGGCAACGTAAAGATAACCAAAAGAAGTGACATAATATCTTTCAACTCTGAAGAGAAATTATGGACTAACGGGCCTAACGGGCTGGGAACGAGTTCCCCTACACAGCTACAGAACACACTCATTTATGTTCTAAGCATTGAACTAGGGTTGCGTGCTGCTACGGAGCACAAACACTTAACTTTTGGGGATCAAAACGATCAATTGCGATTGATAGAAAAAGATGGCGTGGAGGTGCTTCAGTACAAAGAAAACACCTCTAAATCTCGTTTATTTGGGATCAAACAAGCCAGAATGGAGCCAAAAGTCGTACATGTGCTGCCAAACTTTGAAAGCCCGGAGAGATGTCCAGTGAAGATCTACAAAAAGTTCGTCCATTACAGAGAAAATGTCAAAGAAATAACGTCCTTTTATCTTACACCTATACAACAACCCAAAAATGAAACTTGGTTCAAAAAAACTCCATTAGGTATTCATCAAATTGAAAAAGTAGTCAAGAACCTAATGATGAGCATAAAAGCAAAAGGTAACTTTACAAACACAAGTACAAGAAGAACTGCAAAAACGCGAATAATAGCATCAGGATTACCAAATGAAGTAGCGAAAAAGCGTATTGGTCATGTATCAGAGGCAGATCTAAATTACATCGACATGGGATCGATGAACGAAAAGGTGACCCATGCATTGAGAAAAAGTGATGCTCAGGCACCTACATGTAGTCGTCAATGTCAACCAATAACCAATGCAATAATGAAAAAGAAGGAATTTCCACAGAAAATGTATCTTTTGGAGGAAATTTTCAAAACTGTTCTTTCAACATTTATATTCGTAAAGACTGATCACTATACTTGAAAATCACATATTTAGAATGATATTGTTATAGTTGATAGTAATACAATTACTTACATTACATTTGTTTTGCAGTACTGAGATTTCCCAGCAGTTCATAGATAGTGATTGCAGGAGGTTAAATGCAGGAGTTAAACGCTGATAACCTCCTACCGATTATACATTACAAAGATATAGACACCTACTGATGTCAGTGGTTTAAATATAGATAAACGTTACGTGAGGCTGATAGGGTCCAGATGGGAAAGGCTTAAGTGTCATCACGATGTTTAGATTAAGGTTTAGGATAGCGCCTCGAATTATCCCTCTAGTCACAATTACATAATAACGTTTATTAACGATTCTGCTTGAATTATCAAGTCATTAGGACTTCAGACCCTTGTCAGGTAAGCAGACAATTCCAGTCTTGTGAATTATCAATAACTTTTTTAATATTAAGATACTCGTAATTTGGGTTGGTATTAAGAGGTTTTCTTTGTAGTAATAATTTATTTATTTATGGCTAATTAACTATTTATTTTTTTTTTTTCAACTACCTAAATACGATTTTGTGATATTATTCTTCAGAAAGTGCCGATGTTGATAAGCCTGCTGATGAAAATGATGGTTTAACGTCACTGCTTCCCCACACTGAGAGCTTGGACGGTGCTGACAAATTCAGAATTTTCTGGAGCGTTTTGATCCTGATGCCCTTCCTGCCGACTTCCAATGACACTTTGGGGCTGGACTTTTGGACCCAAAGATCGCTAGGCCATGTACCTAACCACTGTGCCGTGGAGACCACTAGGATAGGATTTATAGGCCCACTGATAATTCCTGATATTGGATGAAATGGCAGCTACTCAAATCTGCTCCCATTTTTCAGCTGAGGATGCAGATCAATATTTGACTATTCTATTGAAATTAAAATGGTTGCATCTTCCGGTCGGTTTCTTGCCATCTACTTACATACCCGTACCGCCTCAGCCTGTTTTCGTTCAATTGTATTGCTCACTCAATCCAACCTCCTCATATCCTCATGTGTCTTCTTCCAAGCTCACTCCCCTACATCTGCATTTAAGTCCTTCTCAAAAGTTCTCCAGTTTCTCTCCACTCGTGTCCGGTGTAGGTCTGACTGTCCAGTAAATCGCGTTTCACAGGAAGCATTTGATTCTCATTCAGTTCCTTGAACTTCCTTTCACTTCATCCATCCTACTCTTACACCGTCTTTCACGACTTTCTCTCAACTTCCCACAGATGCGAAAGTGGATCCGCTGATACTTAAACTTTTACTTCTTCCTATCTTCATCTCCTTATTTCATTTACATTGATTTCTCTTTCTTCCTTAATTGTACTCTTCATCGTTTGTTGTTTTGTTCTCCTCCATCCTCTATAAGTCCTCATCTTAGCAGAACAAGCGAAGACAATGAAATGATGTCGTTTTTTTTGTTTATAAATTTAACTCATCAATGTCGCTTTCATGAAATTCATGAAAGCTTTACCACGTTCATGTGTAATCAGAAGGGTGATTCTGCAGAATTTTGAAATCTGATGAACAAAGTCAACATCTGGTGTGAGCCAAGATAATTGTCAAGCAACTTTTTAAGTTGAGTCTATAGAGGAGACAAATATCAGGCGGTAGAACTGTTCAAAAACTTCGCACTCAGAAATCTCTTTTTTGATGCAGCTTCTGAAACAATATCAATAAAGGATTTGTTGAATCGAAACTCACAATTACTTCCACAATGACGGACTGACGTTGGTCGTACCTGCCTGCACGGGTGCACCTACAAAATCATAATGCAGTGTCCAAGTTCGATTTTCGATTCAGATTATTTTCAAAATACCCTGAGAAATGGGTATATGTTGTTTACGTGGCTATCGTTTTTTCCTGATTTAAACTGAGTGAAGAAATACTAGGAAGATCATACTGTGTCAGAATGAGAACTAGACTGACACAGCCTAAATGCTGCAAGAGCAATGGTCATCAAAGTGTTATTTAAATGAAATTAGATGAAGCAATCAATGATTAGCGATCAATTAATTATTATTTGTTCAGCAAGCCTGTGATTATATGATGACAGCAATCGATGAACTTTGATTTCAACATGAGGGAATCAATGAATTGGCCATATATATTTGCATGTTGTCTGTTGACTAAACACAGAAGTCGAAGACTTTAACTCGAGACTTCTATAGTAAAGATAGAGGCATTTGTATCATTAACCTTCAAAAATTCATCGAATGACAATCTTAATTCATGCTCTAGACACAGGTAAAGTATACCAGATAATTATATGGTTCATAATCGCATTCAGAATCTCATCTATAATCATAAGTCTTAAAGTCGTGTAGTGAAGAATTCTATCTCGGGTATCTATGATCCTTTTGTTCATAGTTTATAATCTGGCATATTGAAGATTGGCTTTCAAATGACAGCCTTCTAAATAACAGTGCCTAACGATTTCGGCTGATCATTTGAAAAGTAATACACGTATGGTTGCTAAGTCATAGGTTTCAATCTTAATTTGTCGGATAATTACAATGACAGAACACAGAATATTTTTACGACCAAGATATCTGTTAAAACAATAAAGTTCTCCAGCGTTTCACATTGATTTGGACACGGATTATAAAACAAGACCCTAAAATAAAACAAGCTCGTGAAATTACTTGACAGAATCCTCAGGCAAAAGCCCTCGGGATTTCACAATTAATTTCCCTCTGTATCCAAGGTAATCGATTAGCTATCCTCTTTCCATTACACAATTATATAGTGACCTAGATAGCTGAATACATAGATTTCCAACGTGTATGAATGAATTTGAATGTAACTTATTTCTCTACTGATCTCCCTAAGCAATACGTAAAAGTGCATGTAGACAAGGCAAATATCATGAAAATGCGTTCTGAAAAACTTTTGACGGCAACTCGTGTTAATTTGTTTTTAAAAGCATACGCGAGTATAATAAATGATTCTACTTTAAAATCGTCTGTATGCCCAGTGCATAATTGTCTTGTTCTACGACTACTGTTCAGAGAACAGGATCTACTTTTCTAGGAATGGCTAATATCCATCAACATATTTCAAAAAATGTCTTAGCAACGAGATATAATTTTTGGTGTACTAAAACAAATAGTTTTTCGCTCGCAAATATTTCAAAGCTTGCATGCGTCAGAGGATGGAGAGTACAACATGCATAATTGACAATATCGAGGAATTTCGACATCTGGTAAGTAGCCTCATTGTCTTTTACACCTTCATTTTTATTATGTTCAATGGAGATGTTTATAATTGATGTTATGAGTCAACCCAATACATTTGACTTAAGAATCTGAATCTGCAATAGGCAGCCTAATTGTACCAACAGCAGCTGATCCCACATAAATCACTCTTTCTTGCTTATAGGGTTCACTTGTAAAAAGAAGGAACCTTATGCTGCCAATGATCTGCATAACCTAGCTATTGATTCTAGCTACGCTGGCATGCACAACCATTAAATGAATGAATGCATGAAAATTAAGATTTTCATCAAATTATTGGCATAATCAGTTTCTCATTGTTTCATTTCGTAATACTATTTGAACATCGTGAACTAGATGGTGTGTTCTATCCATAAGTCTGTATCAACTTTTAGTTTGCTGAAATAGAATATTTCGTGAGCAAATTATTCAAACTTTTAACTACTTCAATTTTTATGTATCATTCAAGGTCATATTACACATCTATTTTAACTTAATGTCAGCTGCGTGAATTTAGTGGAATTATTATTAAACTTATTTTTTTTAACCTAAGTTCCATTGAAATAATATCATGTCCAAGCCTAATATTCTGCTCAAAGCAATTTATTGTATTTCCAACCATCATTCAATTGATGTTTGCAATGACTGATTATTCGTATTAGGCTATACCGTTGTCTTGTAGGGTAGACATGCTGATATTATCGACTGCTAATGAGCCACTAGATATATGGAACTGGTGATGTTTATTTTATGATAACCAATGTTTTATACAAGAATACAATATAAAGATACAAGCATGATAATGTGTTGTCGCATATCCAACTTAAACTAAACAAATGCGATAGAACTTTCATTATGAGCTATCAATATTTTACCCAATCGTAAGTTACTGCATGCCAAAGCCAGCACATTTCTCTAGCTTCTCATACAGGCTGTGTATGAATGTTCATTACGCTACATATTTATATCATTTCCATTATAAATGCCATGTTTAACAAATTGATTGTGTAATGATAAGCAGTGGAACACATGGAGCAGATCGTTTATGCCTTTGCGATTCAGCAGGCATGTAATAAACTGAAATTCGTCAATAGGACGCCGGAGGCTCTGCCCAAATTTTCTTTTTTCAGTATTTAAAACTGAAATTCGTCAATAGGACGCCGGAGGCTCTGCCCAAATTTTCTTTTTTCAGTATTTGAAACTGAAATTCGTCAATAGGACGCCGGAGGCTCTGCCCAAATTTTCGTTTTTCCAATGTGTTAACTCAAGAATTACGAGGTTGGAGCCTCAACTCAAGTGATATTTATGTGATGATATATTTATATGCATGTTATTTGTATAATGATTTTTATATTGTTACGCTTCCACTCTCAAATACATCAGCAAAACAACGTCTTGTATTATATGAAATATTTTTATTTTGCAGTCGATCAATGAAAAGGTAGTGGCTACTCATCATGGCGGAGGGTATAAGTAATGAGCAATGCAGAACAATTTCACTCGATCCTGACTTGTGCATAATTTGTCAAAATAATTCTCATACGAAGCTGATGGCAGCTAGTTCTTCCAGCTATTCATCTATCCGTTGTATTATAGAACTTAGGAACCAGTTGAGGTTTGATAACTTTCATGATGCAACTTTTCGACTCCGAGAGGTTTTACAAGAGGAGTCCACTCAAAAGTTTTCGTGGCATAAAGATTGTCGTTCTAATTATATGAGCAAGTCCAAAATTGAGAAATTGAAATTAGCAGAAAGCAAGAATATTTTGATCCATCCTACTTCATCAAGTACGAATTCCACATCCAGTAAGATCAATCTTCGTAGCAAAACACCAGTGATTGATTGGAGTAAATGTATTTTTTGCCAACAGAACGGAAATGAGTCTCTTCATGAAATACAGGATTTGAGTGTAAGTAGCAAAATATTGGAATCCGCAAAGTATGATAGGACACTTAGTACACAGTTATCTTGCGTGAATGATTTAACTGCTGCAGATGGAAAATATCATCGAAGCTGCAAGATAAAATTTGACCGAAAAATCAAAGCATTCGCTGAATCTACTTCACAGAAATCAGATATCGCTTTCATATGGCTGTGTCAAGAACTCGAATATTCAGCTAAACAAGCAGACATCCTTGATTTTGTTGACGTGTGGGAAAGGTACTGCAATATCGCTCTAGAGGCTGAGATAGAGATTCCAATATCTTATATTAGTCGACGATGTACATTCAAAGATAAGTTGGTGGAAAGTCTACGAAATGTGTATGAATTTATCACACTGCATGATCAGGCTCGTAATAGAAATAGAATTGTCATGGTTCCGACCAAGTTTCAACACATTCCAATTTCTTCTTATAAAGAAAGCATTCAAGAGGAGCGACTCATTCCACAGTTCAAACATGAAACCGAAGACATGTTTCTCAGTATGGTACATGTAGCATTGCACATTCGGCGTGACATGCTATCACATCCCAAGCAGGAAGGTATTGAGATCAGTGAAAAGAGATTTAAAGAGCATACCCAACAGTTTGTATATGTTTCTGAACCTCCTACTTGGTGGGCAGGAGATATTGGTTGATCTCACTGAAAGCGATGCGGATTGCGAAGTTAGAAGATGTACCAGGATAACATCAATCGCGCAGGATCTTATGTATACTGCTCACGGAGATAAATATCTTACTCCTAAACACATCGGCTTAGCTAGTACTCTTCATCAAGCTACTCGATCAAAAAAATTAGTTGATTTATTTCATCAGGCCGGTCACACTATGAGCTATCGAGAAGTTATAAAATTTGACACTCTACTCGCAAAAATGACTTTGGAAAGTATGGACAGCTCCGGTGCAGTAGTTCCCACAAATTTAGTTGCAGGACGCTTTGTGCATTTCTCGACGGATAATGTTGACATCAATGAAAGAACGCTTGATGGAAAAGGGACGTTCCATGCTACTCAAGTAGCAGCGTGGCAACGTGGCCCTCCAGTTCATAAATTATTTAATAGATTGGATATTTCTTCAACTGTTAGGACACTCAGGATTCCACATGCTATGACTGATATAATAAATGCCCCAAAGCTAGGTAATGTGGAGCGACCGTTCACTGGTCCGCTTTCTGAAAGTTATTTTGTTCAAAGATTTGATGAATGTGAAGAAGCAAAGGAAGCCCATGCCACTGATTTATCTTTCATTGTTTCTAGATCCTCTCATACACCAATGCCATCTTGGACTTTTTATAACCAGGAAGCAAGTGTCGTTGATGCACAAAAGACAACTATAGGATACCTGCCTATCATACCAGCGCCGGCAACTGAAATAGATACACTCAACACCGTAGTTAAAAGAGTTATTCACATAGCAAATGCAATGAATCAACAGCACGTTGTTTCTCACTGTTGATGAAGCTCTCTATCCAAAACTGCTGCAATTGAAATGGTCAGTAAAAGAATACAAAGACATACTGATTCCTTGTCTCGGGGGTCTGCATACAGCCATGAATTTTTTAGGTGTGATAGGACGTCACATGAGTGATTCAGGCCTCTCTGAACTGTGGGTAGAATGTGATATTATTGGGGAAAATACAGCACAGAATGTAATGAAAGGAAAGGGATATGCCCGCGCTGTCCGAGTGCACAAAATTTCACTACAAGCTTTGTGGCAACTTCTCCTTCCACAGCTTTATTCCTATCTTCATGACAAGGACATCTCATTATGGAAAGCAATATTTGATGCATCAAAAACAATAGATCGTGAACACATATCACAGATGGTTGAATTATTTTCAACTGATAGATTTCTGGAAGCGTTGAAAGAATTTTTTGACAGCATTTGTGCTGATCCAAATGCTTCTTTCTGGTGTAAATACATGACGATGATTCATATCCTTCTCTGTTTCATAAGAGCGCAGCGTGATGGTTCGTGGAGTCTCTACTTATATGCTTTCAGGCGAATGTTGCCGTTTTTCTTTCGTTATGATCATGTCAACTATGCAAGATGGGGTGCTGTCTATTTAGCTGAGATGTCAAATCTTCCACAAGAGGTCCAACGAGAATTTGATAGTGGTAACTTCGTTGTAAAGCACACTGATAGACGCTTTAACCAAGTATCTCCAGATCAGAGTACAGAGTGGCTGAATGCTATCGGGAAGAGGAGCGGTGGCATTACTGGAATTACCAGAAGACCAGCTTCATTAAATAGATGGGCTCTATCATTTAATCTGCGAACAGTTTTAACGTCCCAAACATCAGAAATGCTTAATCCTGTGCATGACGACGATAATGAACATGATGATGATGATGAATACACACATAATGAATGTACGAAGGGGAGGATGACAAAAGATGATGAAGATGAGGAGAAATTAGTGAAAAGATTGAAGGCTCATGGGATGTTCCTGATTGCGGTGAAGCTTTGAAAAATTTCCTGAATAAAGATGTAGCAACCATTAAAATACAAGAATCGCTTTTAACAGCCGAAGAATTAGGATTATCTCAAATGAAAGACTTTGTATATAAACGACTGAATCAGCCTGCAGATAGTGACCAGCATGTAAGTATCAAAGCACCCATCCACAAGAATAATGCACTGACATTTTCTTCATTATACGAAATTTCCAAGACATCTCACACCACAAATCATAGTATGATGAAAATTGACCGTAGCATTTTACAAAGATTAATCACATCATATCAGTCAGGTCGAAAGATTGATTTGAAAAATATATTGAGACATGAGCTTATGAAAGTCCCTCTGTCATTGGCCACAGTCAATGGAACTTTGCATCAAGGAAGCAAATCAGTATTACTCAATATAATTGCACAAGGTGTAGAGATTCCTCAGCAACTGACTCCTACAACATCAAGTTGCTTGATAATTGATGGCCAGGCTCTAGTCATGTCTATAGGGAAACCCCCTAACATTAAAACTTTCGGTGACTATAGCAACTTCTTTGTTGATGCAGTTCATAGAATGGGAATGCACTTCCATAGGATTGATGTAGTATTCGATAGGTATCAAGCTGATTCAATCAAGACCGGTGCTAGGCTAAGTCGTAGAAAAAATGTTAAACCTATTAGACGTCAGATCGAAAATTCAAGTGTTCCTCTTCCATCTGACTGGAATAGTTTCATCATCATGGAAGAAAATAAAAAAGATCTAATCTTTCTTTTGTCAAATCAGCTGATAGAACGCACTAGCACAACTCATCCTATTGTTGTGGTTTCCGGAGGTTTTCATGAGGCTTCCACAGTTAAGTCGTCAGATCCTGACCTCGACATTTCTTTTCTGCATGCTAGTCACGAAGAAGCTGATACCCGAATAATTTTACATTGTATCCATGCGGAAGAATATACGATCGTGATATCAGCGCGTGACACTGATATTCTTATACTGCTGTTGGCACATTATGAACAAATCAGTTGCCCACAACTGTACATGAAAGCTGGTACATCAAAGTCCTATAAGTATTATCCAGTCCACGACATCTATCAAGGCCTTCTTCCAACTCAGGCAAGAACTCTTCTAGGTTACCATGCACTAACTGGTTGTGACACCGTATCGCAATTCTATGGTCACTCAAAATCATCCACCTGGAAAGTCTTTCTCGAACATCATTTAGACCTTAGTGAACTTGGTAAAGCACCATATGATGATGACATATTAAGAAATGCTGAAAAATTTATTTGTAAGATTTATGGAGTGAGTGAACTTGAAACTTGTGACGAGGCTCGAGTGAAATTGTTCTGCATAGGACGCTCACAAGAAAATTTACCTCCGACCTCAAATGCCGCGAAGTATCACATCATGCGATCCCACTATCAAGCGATGATATGGAATCAGGCTGCATTCAGTACCCCGAATTACCTGCAAAAAACGGACATGGGGATGGATGAAGAGGATGGAAAGCTGCAGCCTCAGTTACTTGACCTTCCTCCTATCCCAAAAGCCTGCAAGGAGATCCTGAGCTGCGGTTGTGTAACAGGCTGTGTAAATCAACGATGTTCTTGCAGAAAGTCTTCCATGTCGTGCATTGACGCATGCAAATGTAAAATCAATGGAAGAAACTGTCAAAATGTGCAATAAGACAAGTGATGATCTTATTCTAGCCATGAAGTTCCTTTTGAATTACTGTATGGAAAGATACAACAATTATTGATGCTATATTTCCTTTAATTGTTTCAGGTTGATACTTCTTTAACTTACTTGCTTATTTCCTAGTTTTTCGTCCTTGTCCACGTTAAACGGGGTCAGACAAATGAAGCTTTGACGTCACTACTCTCTCATACTGGAGGCTTCAACAGTGCTGGCATAATCAGACATTTTGAAGCACTGTGGTAACTTTTAGTCCCGATGCTTGTCTTGGTGACTTCCAATGTCACTTTCGGGGCTTGACCTATTGACCAAAAAGTCGCTAGGCCATGCACTTAACCATTGTGCCACGTAGAACACTTTAACATAAATGTTTATTTTGCTTCAGATTGCATTGGTGCCGCATTGCATTCGAGTATCGCGGCTGACTTAGCAAGATGATGTCTAAGTTCTTGGAGATGATTATAGCATCAATGATAAATCATGTTTTCTAAATGCCACGAATAAGCCGAAAACATATTTTTGTTTACATTTGATTGTAAATAGAGATTCTGTACATATGTTATTTGTTGTTTTGATATTCTCTTAAATTTTCGTTATACCGATCAGTCAATTAATCAAATTGCAAAAATTCTTTAATTTCCGAAAAATCAAAATTCTTCATATAACATATGATACTACTGATGTAATGACTTTTAATTGTAATAAAATAGAGATATGTTATTTATCAGTAATTAACTAGTGCTTCGCTTGGTTGAAAACTTCACCACATTGTTAAAAAAAAGTGGCTAACATATGATAATATCCTCTTCAAAATAACTTTGAATATTTCTAGAAGCATTTTGAATTTCAAATTTTCGGGTGTAAGGAATTGTTTTCACGCCGGGCATACAGCAGATTCGGAATCAGCATATTCGAAAACCCCCAAATCCACTGTATGCCAAGAATTAACATAAAATGCCTCCAGGGTTTCGATTTTTTGAAAAATTGCCTAGTCTA
>CAJQUW010016958.1:0-80741 GCA_907163375.1 Prostheceraeus crozeri | reverse complement strand
TATCGTAGTTTTGTTAATGAATTGACACTGGTATCATTTGTGTTTTTGTGTATTTACGTTTATCCTTTGCTTCTCATACTGATAATATTTTGTTTTCTGCATTTTGTTTACACTTTGTGTTTCATGTTTGTAAAATGACTCTTTTCTTTCTCCTCTGCCTGAATGTCAACCAGAGATTTTGTGTTTTTCAGAATGTGATTGTGGCATTTTCGTGTCAGATCTGGAAATCAAACATGGTGTGCGACTCTTCCGGAACTGTACAAGCAACTACGGAAGAAAGGACAAATCGTTATTTAATTGTTTTTCAAACTTCGAAGACATCGGTAGTTTGTAGCCATATTATATCATGTCGAATAAACTTTGCGCTTGACATATTTGACTTTTCAATTTTGTAGGATCTGTCCTTTTGATTGTAGAAAAAAATAGTAGGATGGACATTTTTTGTAATATAAGATTGGATGATCTCAA
This sequence comes from Prostheceraeus crozeri, assembly GCA_907163375.1. Classification (NCBI taxonomy): domain Eukaryota; kingdom Metazoa; phylum Platyhelminthes; order Polycladida; family Euryleptidae; genus Prostheceraeus; species Prostheceraeus crozeri. Next base: position 80,273 of record CAJQUW010016958.1, on the reverse strand, counting down.
TGACAACAAAAGCAAAATCGGTGAACATTTGTTGAAAAAATTTTGAAGAATGTTTGCAGCCTATCATCTTTGTTAGTAATATTCGTTGCGCAAAGTACTAGATTGTAAGTTCGAGTTTATAAATTTGCGTTAGTCTCACGTAGAAGATCGGCAGGTTCATTAAATAAAAAATGCTATGAGCATGAAAGTAAGACTCATGGAGTAGATATATTATATACTCTATGGTAAGACTTAAAATTTTAAATCGATTTTACAGCATTTTTAAATAAAATCTGTGACTTCATCTTTTCATGAAGTATTGACGATCATTAAAGACAAAAGTGCTATTGGTATAGGATGTCATAGGCTATTTAAATGGAAAGAAAATCGAGTGAAATAAAATTCAAATATTACGAGTCTCCAAGACTAAAGATGTCAATCTCTTCTTTTTTGAAATGTTTAAGTAATTCTCAACTCTGTTGGAGGCAATCTAATTATTTGTAGTGTGATCAATTAATTACATTTATAATTGCATTTTAAACTCCAGTTAGCCTATTTGTCCATCCGCTTTTCTCTAAATTTGTTGCAAAACTGTCTGAAAAACAAACTCAAAGTGAAAAAAAACTAATAAGCAACTTTGTTCTCAAGCAGCAGAAGCGATAATTAGCATCCCAATGCATACTTAGATTATAGGCCTGCGCTAAATAAAACTCGTCATTTCAATTCATGCAGTTGAACACTGCTCCTTTACGTCCGAAAATAGACTACGATAGCCTCAATAGAGGTCAACACGGGCACAGAAACGACGTAAAAGTGAGAAACAAAATATTCAATCCGGTACTCTAAAATTCTGTCTTTTGTGTTTTTGAAAGAGAGTATTTCGACACTTAGGCCTATCATCTGAGCACTAGATTATAATCCAGAGTCATGCGCTACCTCAACTCGTTAAGTCGATTACAAGCAAAATAGTAAATTGAGTTTTAAAATCATTCACTTGGTCCCTCCATATGCTGTGGTCCTCCCTGTAATTCGCCAGCCCTGTGAGAACATTTTATTCTACTCGGATGCAAATGAAATACGTTCACATTTCTAATTTCAAATTAGACATCGGAAATAATTGGTGGATTTCTGGCGTGCAATGCCATGCAGTACTGCCGCTAGGAGAATAAATTTGCCTAAGTTAATAAATTTTTAAGCCCTTCAATCTATGTATTCAAAAGGCAATTTTGATAATCCGTTCATTTGCAGAGCAAAACGATCAATGAAGCGTGAAATATGCCGATATACTTTTGGGACTATAATGTAGCCTACGCATTGACAGTAGTTTATTATGGCTCAATGACTTACGTCATATTTCAATGGTAGAAAGATATTTTTTGAATATATAGTCGTCGTCGTGGTCGCCAAGACCAGATATTAAATGCTACTGTTTCTGCAACGCTGAAACTTCCGCCGCTCACAAATTTATTGATTTCTTCGCTCGTTTAGCATTTTTAATTGTCAAATATTAATTGAGGGTATGACTGCATCAATTTCATGTTCTTTTCTCAGGACAGCTTCCGGTTGATTGCCTCCATGGCCACGAGAGCTTCGACCAAGTAGTAACCATTACGCCCGGTATGCAGTGCATGTCTATAATGTCACAAAAATTGTTTTCTGACTGATGATTTGATCATAAAGCAGGAATGAGATACATCTCTTTACCGAGATAATATTTGTGAGAAGGATGCCTTGTGAAAAGCAGGCTCAAAAGTACTTCCGCGTCTGCAAACTGCCGTCCCCATAAAATTGTTCATGTTCTATATTTTAGCATGCTGCGAGTAGAGGTCGTGTTCCTCTGGTGTATGTGTCAAGTTGCAGTTTTGTCGCTGTTGTGACTAAGTACCAGAGTTCGAGTCGCTGTTTATCAAAATTATTTTGCCACTTTTACCATAAACAGCAGCATTTATCTGCAAGTCTAATATCTCCTGTTCATCAGCTAATACTCTCTGATTGAAAAAGCGACCAATACATCGATGGTGGGCAAGAAGTGCAATTGTAATCGTGCAAACACAATGCTGAAGTTAATCAGAACACTTCTTCTACATGCTCTCTCCGTCCTTGGATAGTAGGTGCATCACTTTCCATTCAGTCTGTTATCCGGCAGATAAAGAAAAAACTTCCATCGCAATGGCGCTTTGATCGCAATCCAATTCAACAGAAATGCACGCGTAGCAGTGATAGTGGTAGTAAACACACAAAGTCATATTGCGATGCACATTTGCGATTTGTAATAGCAATATCCCTCACGCTGTCTTTACGATTATTTCACACTAGAAAATCCATTGCATCAGCGAAGAATTCATGTTAACACTGATGCCGAATGATTGTCAGCTGAAAACCACGTGTTTGGACGTGACCTACTTCATTGATGTACTGGTGCTGAGTCATAAGTGTACCGTTGCTATAGTCACGACTTAACCACGGCGTAGTGTTCTGCGATATTGTTGTGGCCATTCTAGTCTAACTAACGCGCAATAATATTAATCGGATTTCTATGGGCGAAACAATCGTCAACATATCTTTTATAAAAAACTTGTTTATCTTTTATTTATTTATTTATTTATTTATTATCTTGTATATCTTTTATTTATAAACTTGTTTCCAGAAAACTTTTCAAATTTGGATTCTACAAAACTCATGGCAAAAGATGCCATGGTAGGGCCTAAATTTGAACCCATAGACATGCCGTCAATTTGTCTGTAAAGTTGGTTATTAAAAGAAACAATAGAGAAAAAGTTATTAAAAGAACAATAGAGACGGTTCCTTTCCACTTCTGCTAAATCTATAGCTATGTCATTGGATTCAAACTACGTCATTTCATGTCTGTCCTTTTTCTGTTTCATCTGTACATTGCCATCTGACGCCATTTTAACAGTGTTCATTTCATTTCATCTCATATAAAAATGATTTTACCTTGTTTTACATCAATCCATTGACAAAGGAGCTGTAACGTACGCTTGTAGACTGTAACGCTCAGAAACGCGTTTGGATAAAAGCAAATTATCACAAGATTGCTTTTTTTCTTTGAAATGAATATGTGGCCATATCATGGAAATTTTCACTAAGTTTGAAAATTATTTCATAAGTAGTATGAAAAGCGCTTTTCGCCATTTTCTCAGAAAGCCATCGTTAAAAGATTTTCGTTTTTGTCTTAAAATGATGAGCTATTGGTATATTATCAAAAAATGATGACGAATTCGCCGGGCATTGTTTTCTGACTTTTTCGAAATTTAAACCCACCGTGCAACACAAGCAGATCAGCTTTGAAAAGTCATAGCGTTGATATTTTTGTGATTGGCGGAAGGATAAAAGTACTAAGCAAAAAACTCTCCCGAGTGGGCACTCCTGTATTTTACTGGTCCCTATATGGGAATGCGAGAAACGACCTCCTGTACTTTACTGGCCCCTAGATATCCCCTCCTTTACTTTGCTGGTCCCAAATTTAGCACGAACGCTGACGTGTTGATGTGTCAAATCGTGCGAATGAACTATGGCTGGTGATCTTTGCACTCCCACGCAGTTTTAAGCGATTGGCTATCTCTGTATATAGTGTGTTGTGAAGGAATTTAACGCGTAACAACATATGACGTCGAACAACGTCGAATAAGCTAGCAAGTCACCTTGATGAATTCATCTGGATACAAAGGTATGCTAACAATCATGCAGATGCCTTCAACAATATTCTTGGACATCTTGCTGAATGGCGTATAGTTTCTCAATGTTTTTGAAGCAAAAAATGCTTTTAATTGGATAAACATTTGTTTTTAATTTGGGACCAGTAAAGTACAGGTGATATTTTGGGACCAGTAAAGTACAGGAGTGCCCCCGAGTGAATAACTGCCGATGTTTTTATGAATATAAAATTTACAGAAGATAACATATGCCGACGTTTCACGTCCAGACGCTTTGTCATGGCCTGTCAGAACTGCCACGACTAAGCGTCAGGACGTGAGTTATGGCAGTTTTTCACTCGGGGGAGAGTTTTTTACACATTTCCAACTTTTGAATCATGGTCCTCCCGCCTTCTGATATTGCATATAGATTTAAGTACTTGCTGGGCATGCCCCAAAATCAACCAATGTCAAGATCATCGATTAGATCTGTACAACAAATGACAATCGTAGATAATGTGCTGGTCGATCAATGTAAAGCCTACTTGGTTACTGAGTTCTCGCAATGTTATACCGCAAGTTGGCGTGATGATAGGATCAAATAAAATAGGCCCCTGCTTTCGTATGTAGTGCCAATCAGACCAGGTAGATAACTACACATAGCTATTCGCCAACTCCATAAATCAACAACTGGCTTTAATATTATATGATTAATTCGCATTTGAATAGTGGCCCTGCTCACATCCCCTTTGAGTTGATGGGGTAATAATTCGGGAGCAAGCGCGAACTTGTGCAGGGAACGAGGTATTACATAAAACTTTCACATAGTACATCTCTAACCTACTGCAAAACTTCGCGTCTGCCGGATCAGATCATTTACTTTTCAGAAATAGAGAGGATAACACTAACCTATGTATTACCAGTGGTATAATTGTGACATTTAAGGTGTGTCTCCATTTTTTCGACTTTTTGCTCATAAAAGTTACACAAATTGGTATTTTGTTGAACTGGTTATTGTAGAAATCATCTATAGATCATGATCATTCAGTGACAGGAAGTAAAGTGTACAGACACTTTGATTCTAAAAAATGGAGCCAGCGTCCTTGATGTCACAATTTTACCACCGGAAATACATAGGGTTGTGTTATCCTCTCTATTTCTGAAAAGCAAATGATCTGATCCGGCAGACGCGAAGTTTAGCAGTAGGTTATACATGAACTGTACTGTGACAGTGTTATGTACTACCTCCCTGCACAACTTCGCGCTAGCTCCCGGACTATACTACGATGCATTACTTATACATGTGTACAATATCACGCAGATTACTAAACGAAACAGATACTGATTACCGTTCGATGTCAGATCGCTGCTGAGTGGGAGGATACTATTATAATACATAAGTGAAAGCATTTAATAATACATGCGTGCACAAGTATCGAACGTAGTGGCCCTTAAGAGGACCGTTTAGGCGTTCACGAATGCGGTAGCTTCTTAAGCCTGAGCTCCCTTGGACTTGGACTTCTTGGGGAGAAGTACGGCCTGGATGTTGGGAAGGACACCTCCCTGAGCGATGGTGACTCCGCTCAGTAGTCTGTTCAATTCCTCGTCATTGCGGACAGCAAGCTGAAGGTGACGTGGGATGATACGAGATCGGTGGTTGTCACGAGCAGCGTTACCTGCCAACTCGAGGACCTCAGCTGCAAGATATTCCATGACAGCAGCTAGGTAGACTGGTGCACCGGCACCAATACGCTCTCCGTAGTTTCCCTTCTTCAAGAAACGGTGCACACGACCGACAGGGAATTGCAAACCAGCCCGTGAAGAACGGGTTTTCGCCTTGCCTGATGCTTTAGCGCCTTTGCCTTTGCCGCGTCCAGTCATTTTGATGTTGCTGAATTAGGGGATCGTTGGTATATATACCTCAACATTGGAATCTGAAGTCAGACTTCACATGCAATGAACGCTATTGAACAGCGCTAATTCTATGGAATCAATACAGATTGACAATTTTCCCTATACATTACGTCATTTTCACCGAGTGTTACGATACAAACTAATATTTTCATAGTGCAGTGCATAAGCGGAACTTGGGAACGAAATCTCTCTCCCGGTTATCGGTGTTCCTGCTTAAGCGGTGAAGCAAGTTTCGAGCTAATTTTATCCTGAATAATAACAATTTGAATTAAATTTTCGTTCCTCTATTGATAGTGACGCCTGTGCATTATTTTACGACGGCCTCCAGGCTCCCAATAGCATCCCGTTCTAAGGTCTAAGATAGAAAAGCATCTGTGAATATTGAATTTATTCTAAATATGAAGAACAATCCACTGTATGTATTTGTTAAAGATTTGTAAAAACACGGAATGCTATTGAAACAATGTAAGCAACTGTTGAGGCTTATTGGTCACCAATGAAAGGAAATAAAATTTCTTCTAAAGGAAGAAAGAAATGTTATATTAATTAATTTTTTCTCTTTCGCTACTCGGTGAATACAGATGTCCGGTGAGTTTAGCCCTTCTCCTCAAGAGGGAGAGAGAACGGGTGTTGGCTCGTTAATACACTACGCCGTAAACTGGTGTAAACGAAGGAATTCTTTGTAAAATAAGGAATGATAAATGAATAAGGCATAATCTAGAAATTCTGTATGAATAGATGAGCAGTAGTTGCATCTATAAAATAGATGTTTTAGACTGCTTTCTAGTGACCAAAATAAAAACGAAAGCATAAATAAATCCTGTCCTCATCCAATGTGACCATGCCTTGGAGAAGCATATAATTTTTTTGTTTTGCTGCCACAGTGCATGAGAATAACAAGTGGTAAGGACACAAATACTTTGGTTGAAACATAAGCGAGAATCACTTAATGCAGAATTTCAGATCCAGTTATCCACAAAAAGTTATTAATATTGCCAAGTCTATATTGAAATAGTTAACAATTATAATAATATTGTTAATTATAATAATAATTGACAAAAAACCTGCTATTTGTCAATCAGTTATGTCGCGCAGTGCGAATTAGTAAAAGAATCGTTGCTTGCTTACGCTGCAATATAACAAACCTGATGAGTGACCACATTGCTAGGGAAAAGGGTGATTAGGGATAAGCAATTAACACAACTATGTAATGACTAAATTTATTCTAAAATACTGGTATTAAAATTGGTGTAAATTTCATTAACAACTATTCGACTGTCTAGAGTATACCAAATATTTTGATTTTTTCCGATTAATCATCAAGCAAAACACAGCAAAATTATGTTAGAGTTTAGCATTTTTTTCATGCGATTTAGATCAGTACATTTAATGAAAGTGCTAATAGTTTAATTGTGGTGAATGCTATGGCATTGCAAGACGTGGCATCTAATCAAACAAAAGAATAAACTATAATAAAATCTAAATAAAAAATATGAAATATTTAAAAAAATCATATAAAATAAAACATCAAAAAATTAATAAATAAACAAAAGAATAAACCGTTAACCTGGAATTAGCGATGATTCACAACATGCATTAAACTTCACGGAAGCAATCATAGTATAAGAAAAAAGCTATCCATCGCTGAAAGAAAAGCTCATTAAACTAGTTGTGATTACAACTACAGCTTGCAATCCCACGCATTTTCTTGTAAATTCCGAAATCAACTCAAATCAATAATAACTTGGTGGGATTATCATTTATCAACAACACCATCAGTTGTCACTCCTGTGCGAGACGCAAGGTCTGTTATTATGCTGTCGCTATAAAACGACAGGTAGAGTGTAGCTAGATGTTTTACAAAAGATTGAATTATGCAGAACTACACGAGAAAATATATCCAGGGATGAGAATTTTCCGCGGTAATTCGGCGGGCCCTAATAAGTCTACCTACACAAATGTAATTGTCCATTTGGAGGCCCTTGAAATGTGAATTTCCGCCGGGTGCCGCCGTTACCTTATCATTATCCCTGAGTACAGTTTAAGAATATTTTCAGATGTAGGACATGCAAAAATGCTGACTCAATAACAAGATGTGTAATTTATAAATGGAGTAGGCCTATCTGAAATAGCCTCAATGGTGTTGTATGAGGTTCTCTTATAGTCTGTATTCAAGTGTTAATCATATGATAATAACAATCATGTTAATTAATATCAAATAATAGAAGCTTACAAAGTTGAATTTGGAATGCCTTTTATCCAAGCTTCAATAACAAATACGCATCCGATGAGATTTGTTGATTGTACATGTAACAAGGAAGTACAATCCTAGTGCTCATCTGTAATTGTGATGTACTTTTCATCAGATCGTTGTTGCTCCACGCATTCCCATGTTTTTGTAATTTGCCGAGTTACATTTTCAAGAAACTTATGCGTGTTGAACGTCGAGCTTGTAAAATGTTCAGGAATATTGTAGTATTTAGTGATTTGACCACTTCATCTGAAAAAGTATGTCGTAATCTTATGAAGAAAATTTTGAAACACAAAAGTCATCCATTACGTGAAATGTTTGAAAGTCGCGTTCCAACCAGTAGAAACATAGGTCGATTCTGTGAGCCCCTAGATCAAAACTGTTCGCTTCAGCAATTCTTTCATTCGCTTTGGTGACTTGAGTGACCGACTGCTTTCTTTGTCATTTTAATGACAAGCTTCACCTTTGTACGAAGTTTTGTAGTGCATTCAGCGCACCACTGTGATGCATTAATATACTCTGTACATTCATTCTAGTAGGTAGGGCAAGGTGACCAGACCAGACCTTGTTTACCGGGATAGTCCAGGTTTCGACGATTTTGTCCGGGCGTCCCGAAAGTGTCTTGGGAAAGATACATGTTTCGGTTTTGCCGTATCTCAATGCTAAAATTCAGTTTCAGATATTTTCAGTTACATTTAGTTAAAACTCATGAATTCGGAAGCACACTTTGTGGATCTTGACATTCGTCACAAATCCGTCAATCATTGGCGAACGCTCATCAAACATTCATTTTTTATCGTGTACAATAAAACTATATGGAAACAATGTTATTAAAGGAGGCAAAATTGTGAGCACAAATGTGATCAAATATCAATTTAAGAATATTGTCATGATAAATGCATGAACAATTTTGGTGAGAAGAAAATGACGAAAGTGATTCAACATCTTCATGCAAAGATAAAGTATTAGTCGAATTCTCTCAGTGGAAGAAAATAAAAGACACAAAACACAACAGTTTACTGGATAAATCAAAAAGATTTATCATTCAGTTCAGAGATTATTAATAATCCAAAAACAAAATAGCATGAAATTAATTATTACATAACAAGTTACTGAAAAACAATTACAGATACACACATTCATACATACTGTATGGATAAAAACAGATTAAGAATCCGTCATTGTTCATAACCAGGAGGTAATGAGCCCTAAGCATAACGAGGTAAGCAATCAATTATTGAACACCGATTGAAGAAATATGCTAAAAACTACTAGAAATGGGAAAAGCATTCAGCAAATGGCTACATAGATATGAAAAACAAACACCAGAATCACATACGGAGTTCATCATCATTCAGTCACATGTTTGAAGCGAAGGATGTGCACCATGTTTCGGCATTTTTCTCAATCCTCTGATACGAATTGGTCAGGATAATGAAAAATGGATGTAATGGAAACAAACACAGATAACAGGTGCGGTGCAATTGAAAAGCAGGTTACCAACAGTCGGCTTACGCGAAAAGGACGAGGTAAAAAATTAATGATATTCATGGACTTAATAGAAGCGAATATTCCATGATTGTCACAGTATGGGCTCGACGATATTATCCAACAAGGCATTCTAAGATTCGCTGCTTGTGTTAACAACTATCATTATTTGCAAAACATGATAACACCTATAGGCTCATTTTCCTACTTTGTAAGGTGTCCCGGTTTTGGATTAACAAAATCTGGTCACCTTAAGAGGGGCCAAGTCATGCATAGAAAATAATTGTCATATCGCCACATGTTCAGTCATGTAACCCAATAATCATGTCATATGCTGTGTTTGATATCAGCTATTATGTGGAATTCGACACTGATCCCAAAGTCTCGTGCCATCGTTCTGTGTGGTGACAAATCAGCATTTCTACATTAAACCTTGCCGTTGTGAGTTAATCCTGATTCCGAAATTCGATGTCTCCATCACCAGGTCTAACATTTGAATATTGCATGACTTACTCGCATATTCTTATAGGAGTTAACCCCGATCCCGAAATCTCGAGTCTTATAATGTCTGTATATGAGTCTAATAATTGAAGGCCTACAACGTCGTTTAGGCTTGCATAAGTTACATCATTGTGCTATACTTATTCCTCATCATATTATCTTCCTATTGTACTAATTTTCCTCATAGGTTTATAGAAGCCAATCCCCAGTCTTTTTCAATCACGTGTTTGAGAAAAGTCGGGCTTTTGCAAGCTTGTTCTGAGCATTTACTGGTAGATTTTATTTATCCACAAAACTAGGAAAGCATGCATTTATCTGTGGAATCGCGAAATAAATCCAACTGATTTCATTGAGACAAATGTTCAATCAACTCGTATCAAAAGGTGTGTATTCACATCGCCTTCGGATCGGAGAATACATAGTTTTTGATGCTCGTATTCTGAACATCTATCTCCCGAAATCAGTGGGATAATGGTCAATTCATTTCAAGGATTTATTCATAGTTTCTAGCATTTATTAAATTGTCCTTCTATTTTTACAGAATACTAGTTACAAAAGGTGGCCATTCAGCCAGTACACATCTAAGGAACAAAAATTTAAGCATCGATAATTAATCATGTTTGGTATAGAGACCTCCTCTGACTGAAGCAGCATTGCCACGCTGCACGGCAAGACTAAATCGTTGAGTCAGTTGGACCTTTGTTAGAGGTTCACCTAACTTGCTTCCGATCTGTCGAATAAAAAGGGTGGCACCTGGTTCAAACGCAACTAGAGTCTCAATTGAAACTCCCCTGAAGTCGCGGCAATCCATGAGAGTTTCATATTTCAAAGACTTCTTCGTCTCTGCCTCCTTTGCCACTGAACCCGCCTTTCCATTGACAACATAAGGATGAGAATTGTTAAGAACATTAAATTTGTTAATAATTGAAACATAATACTTTGCATTTCAAAATATTTACGGTACTGTATTCAAGAACAAAGAAATGCAGCAATCCTGGAGTTGATGTGAATTTATTTGTTGCTTCGTTGCTTCAAACGTGCGTGGATGTGCGGAATTGAGGAATCGTCCACGCAGCTCAGAAATGCGCAAACTTATTCAATGCATGTTTATTTCATTATATATAATACATTATATATTATATGATAATATATAATGCATTATATATATTTGCTAATGGTTACTATTTTTCCAAAAAGAGTATTCCAATAGCAGTTCGTACGAAGTTGTGCACGGAGCGAAGTCGTACCTGAAACTTTCACACAGCAATGTACATCTCTTAATAACTACTACAAGACTGACGTCTGCCGGATCCGATCGTTTGTCTTTCTTTGGATTGAAAAACCACATGTATATGTATTTCCAATGGAGAACTCCTGACATATTTTTATAAACACGATTATATGTAGTCATTGACTGCAGATTAAAGTCGGAGAGGTATTTCTTGATTATGAATTGTATAGACAGCATAAGCAGATCATGCTCGTTCATATGAGTAGTCGCTTTTCTTATCGGAATCTTTTTTAACTAGCACAACAAAGTCAACACTCTATACTAATATGTATAATAATGACTTCAAAACCCTTTTATATATAGAAATTTCAACAAAATGTGCAATTTACTCTCCGGATAATATGTCTGTATACACTTGCACTTCGTTCACTTGTTAATTCTAACGACCACTTATATGAAAGAGCATGCGGATGCTTTCCATACAAGCGATATTGAAGAGATACCTCTGCGACTTTTATTTGCAGCAAATAACTCAGTAAAATCGTGTTTATGACCGACATGCCACAATTTCTCTATTAGCAATGGGATTTTTCAAAATAAAACATTTATGAACTTGGAATACATGCAAACTTAGATGATTCGGCAGATGCGCAGTTTAGTGTTAGTCAAAAAGTGTACAGTGCTTTGTGAAGGCTTCAGGCACGACCTCGTTCTAGCTCCCGGACCATAGACCTTCGCATTCGTCTCTATATCAAACCATGGATAGACAGCAAGAGTTCACTTGTCATAATCTGCTCTCCTGTGAATAGAACATCAAGGAGCCAATCAAAAAAAAATATCAAAAAAGAACATCAAAAAATATACTTATCAGTGAATGGGATCTCAATATTAAAAAATCTAGCCTACTTAAAAACATGTTCTGAAACACTGTTGAAATACCATGCTTAAAACCGATTTTTAAAAACACAATGTAGGAAAGCAAAATTCTACAGTCATGTTTATAATAGTGGAAAACTCATGTTCAAAGCGTGGCTTCAAGAAAACATCCTTGAATACAATGTACAACGCACGGCTCTACAAGCAGTTTCAAAACATTGTTCTGAATAAGACACTGTATTAAAGGTGATATGTCTGTCCGTTTGACAACGCAGGTGTAAAATTGACTTTACAGACTTTATCTAATTTTAGCAAACCACAACATTCAGTAATCGTGCCTTGAGCTAAAAAATGTTTCCTTGTGTTTCACAGTTTTTCCAACAATGCTGCATATAGGTGCTTATATACATACTGTATCTCCACACTCTGTAAATTTCAAAACATTTTGCAAATAGTTGCATCGTAAGTAGTAAAAATGTGAACACATATGAATAGCTGGCACTTCATTCAATATCAAGGTTTCATCAGCAGACCTAGTTCACATCCCTCAACGTCAACATTCCTCCATTCAATATGCAGTAATACATAGTGTGAATTTGAGATGTATGTATCTCGACTAACTTAGACGAAATGTTAGTAGTGTGCTAAAAGTAGTATTTTAAGAATACCAGAAGAAACAATAAAGCTTAAGTACTAAGTATTTAAAACCGTTATCAACATCATCTACTCTCGCACTGTCGCTACCTATTAACTATTTTTTTTAAAACATCAGTCTATTCACATTGCGTTGAATAGGCCGCGGAAAGATCAATTACACTTTTATCGCAAATTCGAAAAATGCAAGAATTGTAATCATTGAATTAATCAATGTTAAATTTTTTATTGCCATCCATGATAGAAATTATTTATCTAAGTGGTGTAATTTTACATAGCATCATTTTTTTGATTTTGGAAGGTGATCAAATGTTTTATACTTATATAAATACCTGCAAAAATGCACTTTTCTGAATGAAAGTTAGTGACTTTGAGACAAGAGAAAACTCCCTATTCATCTGAGCTGAATGATTCTAAAATTGAAGAGACGTACCTTACACTCGAGATTTACTAAACTAATGCAGTAAATTAATTTGAAAGTTAGTCTGCTTATACTGAGAGTTTTGAAAATTTTAAATCAAATCGGCATCATAATAGACATGTAAAGCAGGGTTGGGGAACGTGCGAACCGCGGAGATGAGAGCAGCCGCTTACCATAAGACACTGGCGATACTAGGAGGCACCTAGATATCTAGGTGCTGCTTGTGTTTTGAAAATTTCTTCCACGGTAGAAAAAATCGCTGCCGACAATATTTCCGTCAATGAATTGCGAGATAAATGTGAATAATTATGTGCGCATGTGTCAGTTATGCGGCGGTCATGAAATAATTCCTTGCCAATTCCTTGTCTACGAGAGACCTCGGCAGCGAGCAGTTTTGAACAGTTTCAGCGAGCAGTTTTCTCTCGTTTCAACTTCATGAAGTCTCCTTTTCGATCCACCATTACTGACGGAAATTTGCAGAATGACCTTGGGGTGGCAACGTCTTCCTTCCTGCCAGATATTGAAAAATATCGAAGAACGTTCATACTCAAAGTTCGCATTAAATAGGACACGCCTTGTATTTTTCACGCATTTAAGAAATAATAAGTAAAGATTTCATTAAAGAGATAGTATTTTGAGAGAAGATTTTCATTAAAGAGATATATAATAATCAAAACTAGGGTTGCTGCAAATCAATAAATAAAACGCATTATTACATCACAAAATCAGATGTCCGATATCATCTTTTAACCAACTTTCATGCTGAAAATGATGAACCCGGTTCTGATCAGAACCGGGTTCATCATTTGCCTAGTCTCAAACGAAGACATAGTTTCGCCGTTAAATAAGTATACTAAAACTTATTTAACGGTTCGCAAAGTTTATCGGACTCTTGAAAAGCCCGCGACTATGAAAAGGTTGCCCACCCCTGATCTAAAGCGTCAAATTGTCAGCATCTTGACAGAAAATGTTAATATACTCGAGCTTCTCTTGCTGACAATTATCATTTAAGATGCCTTATATATGGCACTGGTAAAATTTTGTGTAACTTCCGAATAATTTACTCTCACCGAAATTTGGTGTAGACTTCTGCTTCAAAGGAATCGACAAAAATCTATTATATACAATACCTACAGATCTAAAATGCTACCTATACATTACGGGATTAGAATCTTAAATTTTGAATCAAATGCTTAACTACGAAAGTATGTAAAATTGTAGATAAAGGGAAAAACTTTGTCAATGTATCACTGTCAATACGTGCATGTCGATAGGAATTGGAAGAATAGGAAAACTTCAGCTCAGTTCGTTCTTCAGTTAATGAGCGGCAAATTCTTAGTTCAGCTGAGTTCAGTGGCAGCAGCTGGAATATCCCGTTCGCTCAGTTCACCCCTTCACCGGTGGACGGCCGAAAACCTAGCTCACTCACTGTCTCATTGAAAAAATTGGAATGCACTGCCATGATCATCACTTTCATATGTGAATTGATCTTTTTAAATGATTTTCGAGATTTTGCATGCAATTACAATATGTTGAATAATAAGTAGCATGCTTTGGTAACCATGCGCTAAAATGCGAATATCCTGACAAATATTTGGCATTGACAGGGAGAATTTGATATATAAAAAGAGCAGCTGTTGTGACTTATGAAAGCTAAAGAGTCATGGCCTCAAGAGTGCGGAACTCTCGTCATATTTGCGCGAATGCATAGAGCATCTGCGTCAATGGTGACAAAGAATACGTGTGTGGACGGTGTATAAAAAGCTGTGTTGTTTGGAGTGGACGAGGGAATACCGATCTCTTCCAACCCACTTTCAATAAATACTAAAGTTGTGAACTTGAAATGATTTTGCACCACACTATTGGTTCCAGGGTAATTCCTCTGCGTTATAGGAGACATTGGTTACATATCGCATCTAATTGTACCACCTCCTAAACGACTATTATTTCAATCGGCACGAAAAAGTGCAAATTTGTCAATAGTAAGAATATCATCAGGATGACCACTGGAAGCCATGTCTCTGTTGCTGCAAAAAAAAATTGCAGATTTTGCTAATAAAAGTTAGTGAACATGATCAATCTTTACAAGAGAAAAAGTAGATGTGTAAGAATAAATGTGTCAAATGTTTGTAAACTTGGTAAAATAAATTTTGAATTAAGTGTGACTCTTGGTTGAACTTTACCTCGATAAAAACACATCCTCTCCATTAGCTTTACGCTGCCTAAAATAATTCTGAAGTTGTCTTCGAAGTTGCTGTGATAAATATACTTGGTCAAAGGCATGGTTCCTCAGATTTTTTGATCGTGTAAGAATCTGTCATCGAACTGAAACCGTCAGTTTGCACTTTCTACACGCGCGGCCCCTTTACTCCTTATCTACCCATACGTAAAGAAGAAACAACCTTGTCTTTGTGAGTGCCAAGGAATTCTACAAGGAATTTGCTCCTATCTCAGATATTCTAAAAATTATGATATGCGATCGTTTTTTCTGTCTATGCTCAAGTTCAACAAACATCTCCACCGGAAGTAGGTTACTTGCCGGTATTTACTGTAATGAGGTTACTCTGTTGCAGTAACAGGACATTTTGTAGTTGAATTGCTGAGTCTTCAAGCTGATTAACTCTGGTCTCATTGATCTTGTCAATTCAAGTTCACTTTTCAGATCTCAGAACATAGACTTCATTCATCTACAAGCGATTTAATGGAGTCCATTACTCTACACGAACGAGTAGTCTCTACAGACGTGAAATCAGTGCTGTGCAGTGAGGAAAGATTTCCTCGTTTTTTTATGGATTTACTTCACTCTAGGACCTTATTTTATCGACGCTGATAGCGCTATTAAAGACCAGTCATGACTTATTGTTTCTTTGGAATAGATGGTTGACGCACGAGAGTTTGATGAATCAGATCGAGCAGATCTACCAACAATACTGCAGGAATTCACACGATCGAGAACTGAAGTGACACAATCGATGCTATTTTATCAAGAACGTAATAATGATAACATCCACCACGTGACCAAAAATCGATATGTTGATATCAGAGCGACGAGACCTGTTTACGATGGTCGATGGCCTTTAATTAACAGCTGATTTGTTGAAACTACAGGCAATACCAGGTGTGCACAACACACCACCAATATATCACAGCTTTCAGGGCACTGAAGCCATTTTACCGAATTTCCACGCTATATTTCATATTGACGAGAGCTGTCACTCCGATTACACCCCTAAAAATTATCCGGACATCTATTTAAACTCATAATTTATTATCATAAAATTTGAGACATTTCCTGTTTGAATTTTGCCGATAAATTTTGACTCGTTAGATAATGAACGATATTTGACTTTGCTGTACTCAGTTATCAACATTTATGAATTCCTTGAGTGCTGGTTCTTAAGTTTATAAACATGCACTTTTCCTCAATCGCCTGCATCCTTTGAAATGCTTGGTATCTGAATAATTTCATATCGACAGAAAAGCTCATATCCTGAACTTTCCAAAGATCAAAAATTCTTCTTTTCATTATCTGATTCATAAAATCATAGAAGGCTGGGATTTATTTGAAATTATAGAGAGAAGATTTAGCCTATTTATCAGGCTATGAGATGTTCAAACATGTTAACTTGAAGCAACAAATGACAGAAAGAACCATGATAGAAAACCATAATATGAAAATACTCATGTTAATACAAAGGCACGATAACACCAAGTTATCCAGAAATATGGACAAGAGAAGTCAGGGAACTGTCACACTGGACGAAGACGTAAACGCCACCCGTGCGGTTCCCGGGACTGAATAGAATAGGACTAAAAGAGGCCTTTTGCTAAGTTGATGTTGCGGGGGAACGTGACAGCCGAATCTTAGCTGTTGGGATATGCAACAAAGCTCTTTTTGAGCTTCTCGCCTTCAGCACATCTGGCTATGCCTTGTGCAAGCCTACTATCCGCTGGATGGAGTCGGGTAAAACAACAACAACAACTAACTGTGAGCGCCAGAAGTATTCCAACTTATCATCCTTTTTGTATCAGTTTGCATAGAAACAATGGACGCATGGTGACTGTCTGTCATAAAATTTGTGTCTGATGTTTCCAGTAAAGTCAGATATAATACTGGAGAATTAAGGTCTCGAGCTTTCTTGATTCAAATGATAGCGATGGCGGTGCAAATTGACTAAAGGCAAAAATTGTATGAAGAAAGTTATAGAAATAAAATTAATCAGTTGATGTAAATGAAATATTTTGTGATCATTAGCAAGTGCGAAGCATTCAGTTCTCATAAATAGTTCACGGATGCAAGCCACTGAATAAGGGTCTGATCACATGTGCTTCTTCAAAAAATAGTTAAGTAGCTATAAGTGTTATTAAATGTGAAGGCCTAATTAAGTTTTGTCAAAACTTTTACGGCTCTGGTTACGCTCAAAAACAATAGGCTTAGTCCCGGTAATATGTCATAAAATTTTTGATAGGCTATCTACTGATCCTGTAGCCCTACTATTAAAAGATTTTAGTTGACCGTCGAATAGTAATTCGGTGTACTTTGTTAAGAAATACATGTGAGTATACCGCGGTTAAACATATGCATCCACGTATTTAATAGCTAGGCCTTTTTTGTGCATATGGTGCAAGCTAGCAAAATTAACTTGATTAGTTACTTATAATGGCATCTATTGATATAATAATCTTCACCGCTGGATGAAGCTCCAGATGGCTCCATAAACTAGCGACCCAGACATTTGGAAGTAGTGGTCTATACATAAGCCACATTGGTTTGGTAGCCTTCTTGTTATGATTTGCTGTAAGGCTTCGAAGTCATCACTTAGTTAGCTTAGCCACTTTTATTCGAATTTAAGTTACCAACAGTGCTAAATTGTGCGATTCTCACTCAGACGTTTTACTGCTCAAAAAGGTCTGGACTTAATAAATATCTTACCACTCATGAAATTGATAACGTGAAGAAAAAATATCATTTAGACATTTAGATATGATTTTTTTTAGCACGACTCGCAACTTTAATTACATGTCACTAGAGGCTGCATAATTTACCATTGCGATTGTTACGAAATTGCATGTAGGGGAGGGTTGGGAGACTTGGCCATATGGGAGACTTGGTCATGTCTGAGATCTCAGAAACTATTCACTTGACGAAGTAGACACTCAGTGTTGCCAAGGGAATGCGTCGACATAGTACAGAAGCGCTGATTGGATGATGATGTCAATCAATGGTGTTTCGTACACACTGACATTGCGATTTCAGCGTCATTTTTAGAAACTTTCCCTCATTCTCACGGAGCTTTGTCGGCGAGAAGCAATCACACCACAAAAGTTGCAAGTAAGTGTTCATATTACTGTCTGAACCTATTTTCATAATCTATTAGTAATAATTCTCTATATTCGCTAAAAAAGATTTCATGCGATTGCTAGGTAAATGACGTAACATGGGGAGACATGGCCATAAATTGACCAATTCTCCCCAGGTAATATCAAGAGTGGCCAAGTCTCCCCATGTTTTGAAATAACACGGGCTAGAGCATTTGAATAGCTCATGGCGTAAGACCTATCCAAGCTTTAGTCACTGTGCGAATTGCTTGCATTTTTTGAGATCTCACATTGATTTTCCTCTTATTTGCATGATTATTTAACCCTTTCGATCCTGTTTCGCATCTATGGCTTCCTCCCCTAGCTGCCTGTAAAAATCCTAAAATTTCGGGATTTTTCAAATGCTGTTTACTCGACCAAAAAGTGTTGTCCTGACCCCAACCAACACTAAATAAGATGCCAAAATCAGAAAACATGCAAAAACAGTCGAAATTATCCAAAAAATTTATATTTTTTTAAAAATACAAAAATCATCAAATTTTCACTTGGTGGGACATTAGTCATGTTTAAACTTATTGAAACAGTCACCCAGGCAAAGCCCAGGCTTGTCAGGGCACGAATCACAGTTGTATCGTGATTCTCTTCTGATTCCGTTGCTGAAACAGACACGGCAACGCTTCAATGGATTTTTCTTGCCAGTTGTGGATTGGATTCTTTTTTGCACATGTGTAGTCGTGCGCTGTTCCTCTGATGGTCGTCTTTTTCTTCTGGCTCCCTTTGGTGTTGATTGCAAATCTGTCAAGACTCGTATGGCATCCCTTAGGAAGTCAAAGAAACTCACGTTGCTTTCTTTCTCTTTTCTGTATACAGCCCATGAATTGAAAAGTAGCCGAAGAATGCAATTCAGGCCGATCTTCTTGTACCAGGCATGCGATTTGCGAGCGCAGTTGTATTGACGAATAACTTGGTCTGTGAGATCTATCCCTCCCATTTCTTGATTGTAATTCTCGACAATTGATGGCTTGAGCACATTGGTTCGAACATTGCCCTTGGAAATCCTTTCTTTTTGCACCAGAGAAGCATTGTCACACGTGGACATCAGAAAACATCCTTTCTGTCACAGAATTTTACCGCTATTATTCGGTCCTTTTCAGCGAATGCCGATGACACAGGTTGCAGTTTCTTTTGAATAAGAATTTTTGGAATTCCTCTTTACGGTCTGACTGTTCCACGAACACCCGTATTTCTCGAAAGAAGGTACTCTATCAGCCGCAAGCTTGTAAACCAATTGTCTATATTCAGGACGTATCCCCTGTCAAGCATGTCAGCCTTTGAAAGTAATCGAACGACTATCTTTTCACTATTCGAAAGCGCCTCAGTACCAGGCTCGCCGGTTTCATAACAGGTATCCTAGCCAACATAGATTTGAGAATAAATCAATCATGTAATGAATGAATGAATGTAATGTAATAAATCATGTATCCCGTTCTATCTGCAAGAATGAATAACTTCACACCAAACCTGGATCTTTTCGTCCGAATAAACATCTTGATTGAAAGCCTTCCCTTGAATAATACAAGACTTTCATCCAAACTCAGAGATTGAAGTGGTCGGTACTGAGAACAAAGATCATTCACAATAGAGAAGAAACCACTAAGTCTGCTTTCCTTCTTGGATGGGTCCACCGCAAATGGATCCGAGAATCTCAGGAATCTCAGAATAGCGATGTATCTGTCACGACTCAGACACTTTGGTTGTAAAAAGAAGGGAGTTGTCATCATTTCTTCGGTTTGCCAGTAAGATCTGATTGTGGGTTTCTTTACGATGCCCATTAGAAGAGTAATACCAACAAATGTCTTCATTTCTAAAATAGTAACATTTTTCCAGTGCATTTCTTCTTGCTCTTCCTCCATCATTCGAACATTTTCAATAAGGACACGGTCATTCACCCATTTTGTGAGGGTTTCAAACAAATTGTCTGGTAGAAATTTGATTATGTAATCTCTCACAGTAAATTCGGTACTGTCAATCTCTGTATCTGTCCAGCCCTACTCTCCAAGAAACACAAAGTTAGTTGCATCACTGACATCTGTCGGCTCGATGATAGTCCACCCATCTTCGGCACTCGCTTCTAGATCTTCACTGCCATCAGAATCGGTATCAGAAGACGACTCATCTGTAATATGGGGAGGATCAAAAGTCGTATCTTCATTGTCCGAATCGTCTTCACTTATCGGAATCAAAACCATAGCGACCGACTGGCTGCACTCGGCGTGTTGAGTGCCTGTTACTACTTGATGGTGCCGCTGCCATTGAAAGAATGATCAGAAATTAGTTGTGACAAATGACAATATACCGTGAAAGCTGCTCTACCTAACAACGAATCAGCCACGCGCAATCTTTACCGGACGTCATTATACAATCACCATCAATCAATACTTTGAATATGCTTCATGTGTGGCTCGACTGAATGCAGGTGACATCGCACTGCAACCGCTGAGTTGTATTGCCGACAATCAGATCATGTAAAGACAGCAGAAACACAAGACACAGCTGATCGCAGCAGCATGAAACTAATGCATTACTTGCCCTCAATAGACTTGATGTACGTGTACATGTAACCTACTACATGTACATGTACCATTACAGCGGTTAATTCTATTAAATATAGTTGGTTTGCACATAATATGCGCTAAAGACAACATCTAACGTGTTTTACAAGCAACTGGAATACTTCACGCCTAAACAGTTAGCAAAATTTCTCATGACGACACGCTGTCGTCATAGCGCATGTAAGCGTGACGACAACGTGTCGTCATAGGATCGAAAGGGTTAACCTAATTCTATTACTATAGACTTAAGTAAATATTTTTTCCTGATGGAATATGATTCGTCATCGCATGTTATCTTTATCCAGTTTTTTGATAATAGATCAGACATAGCTACGGTTTTTGAATATTAAATGGCCGTCACGTCATTTATTGATATCAAAATTAAATAATGAGACATTGTAGCGACGTTGAGACCTTACGAAATCTCATCATTTCAGGTACAATATGCCGCGAAGGTACTCTCGAAAGGATGCGAGTAGAACACCCTTCACAGAAGAATATGTAAGAAAAGCAGTTGAAAGGGTGTTAAATGGCGAAAAAGCATTTAAGGTCGCCCAATCAACATGTATCCCACGCACAACTATAAGAAGAAAGGTCGATATACTCAGAAATACTCCGGAGGCAAGCATTGCTACAAACTTTAAGAGATCGCAAGTTTTCACTGATGAACAGGAAATTGAAATATGCGAATATTTAAAATCCTGTTCAGCTATGTTCTATGGTTTAACAACCAATCAAACCAGAGAATTAGCATACCAAACGGCAGTTTTTAATAGCCTCAGGCATCCTAAGAATTGGGACGCTGATAAGAAAGCTGGTCTGGATTGGCTGCATGGATTTATGCTGCGTCACCCTGACTTGTCGATTCGAAGACCGGAAGCAACATCACTTGCCAGAGCCGCATCTTTCAATGAAGCTAGTCTTAAAGAATACTTTGACAAACTTGAGCATGTGTTGCAGTCATTTCAATTCAGGGGAAGACAGATATACAATCTGGATGAGAGTGGTTGTAGCATCCCGGGGAAGTAAACAAATTGGACAAATATCAAGCAGAGAGAGAGAGGCGAGTTAGTAACAGTATGCTGCATTGTTTCTGCCATTGGTGAGGCCATACCACCATTCTTCGTATTTCCGCGAAAGAAATATAACAACTTGATGTTGCGAAACGCTCCC
This sequence comes from Prostheceraeus crozeri, assembly GCA_907163375.1. NCBI lineage: Eukaryota > Metazoa > Platyhelminthes > Polycladida > Euryleptidae > Prostheceraeus > Prostheceraeus crozeri. The sequence continues at coordinate 58,201 of CAJQUW010016958.1, read as the reverse complement.
GAAGGGAGTGTTGGAGTAGCAACAAGCAATGGCTGGATGAATTCTGAGAAATTTGTTGACGCATTGAAACATTTCAAAGATCATTGTAGGCCTTCGTCAGATTATCCTGTACTCCTCATAATGGACAATCACGAAAGCCACCTGTCTCTGCCATCACTTGAATTTGCGAGAAAGAACAACATTCATATCCTCACACTGGTGCCCCACACAAGTCACAAGACTCAGCCACTCGATATAAGTGTGTTTGGGCCCATGAAATCTTTCTATTATGAAGCTGTGACGTCATGGATGATGCGCAATCCGGGCATTAATTTCTCAATCTACCATGTCGCTGAACTTGTTCGCCTGGCTTGGTTGAAGGGAGCAACAGCTAAGAATATCCAGTCTGGATTTAAAGCAGCTGGCATATGGCCTTTTAACAGACAGGTTTTTGGAGAGGACGATTTTGCTCCCGCAATGGTTACCGACCGCCCTGTACGAGATTCTGCGGCAGCACCTCAGGCCTCACATATGCCCTCTGCGACTCTCAATGAATCTGCGGCAGCACCTCAGTCCTCACACATGCCCTCTGCGACTCTCAATGAATCTGCGGCAGCACCTCAGTCCTCACACATGCCCTCTGCGACTCTCAATGAATCTGCGGCAGCACCTCAGTCCTCACACATGCCCTCTGCGACTCTCAATGAATCAGCGGCAGCATCTCAGTCCTCACACATGCCCTCTGCGACTCTCAATGAATCTGCGGCACCACCTCAGTCTCCACCTTTGTCTTCTGCGAATCTCTCACGGGCACCTCAATCAGATTTCGTGTCACCTTCTGCATTCATAGGATATCCTAAGGTAAGAACAAATCAAAAATGCTTTGGCTGCATTCATCATTATGTCGATAGAAATTTCATTAGGTCTAGGTCTTCATGCACAGATTATTATTTCACGCGAAATTTATAGGGCCAAACGAATTTACCAAACGAATCGTATTTTACTTTAAAAAATATCATATGCATTTTTAGTAGTAACCACATTTGCTGCTCTTTTTACTGTTGCTAAACTTATATTAAACTCAATATCAATCGTATGTCATCAAATATAAATCTTTCTTGTTAAAGTAGGCCTACTTTTGTAATCATCGTGTTATTATTTCAGCCATTCTTCTCATTCATTTTCAGGTTGCTGCAAGATCTCCAAGTGCTACCAGACGACGACGGAAGAAGCGATCTAGCATGATTGCTACCTCGAGTCCGGTGCTCAAACAATTGAGGGAGAGTGCGTCAAAGAATCCAACTGATAAAAAGAAATCATCCACTACAAAAAAATAAGGCCTCTGCTGAACAATTCACAGCGTTCAGCTTCAGTGACAAGGAGAACGAAATTGGAAGCGATTTTGAGGCTGAAGAGGAATCATATCCTTTGAAATTAGAAGGAGTAACTGAGCTATCTGTGGGTGACTTCGTCTTGTGTCAATTTCCATCGAAAGGTTTGCCAGCATTCTACATTGGTCAAGTGCTAAATGAGGTTTCAGGAGGTTTTGTAAAGATTGACTTTCTACGTAAGTATCCGAGGGTTGACAATTGGTTTGTACGACCGGATGTAGCTGATGTCATGGATGTGCCATTTGAATCAGTAAGTGCACACTTAAATCGAATCACGCGGGCCACCACGAAGAGAACACAGAATGTGTTTTCATTTAAGGAAGAACTGTGTGGTATCAATATCAATTAATCGAATGAGTTTTGATTTTTACGGTTCCTGCCAGGCCTAAGTAATTGATTAATAAACGATTAATATTCGTGATTTGTTTAACATGCAACTTGCCCTTTTATAGTCTACGTTCACATTTATCTTTTTTATCTGAAGATTTTGGCCTGTTCCGATTTTAAACTTTTGTAAGTTCGGCAATGTGGAATAAAGTCATCAATTTTTTCCTTTCCGAAGTTTTGGTTTTATAGAGAAAATAGAGTATATTCGAGCTTAAAGTGGGTTATTGTTTGATTAAAATGCGTCAATTGCATTTATTAAGCATAGGAATTTCAAAATTCTAACAACTTACCTCCACTTAGGCCTATCAAGTAGGCTATTCAATAGTCCACCATGGTGCCTGATGACACCTATTGTGGCGCTGAAGCATGCAATTAGATTGTGTTCCCCCTTAATTAGGGTTATGGGGCCTTATTCAGCTTCAATAGTATATTTTTCTTCAATGGCCATGTCTCCCTACCATGGCCAAGTCTCCCTATCAATTTGGCCAAGTCTCCCAGGGTGTGGCCAATTCTCCCCATTTTTATACTGTTGCTGAAATCGCATACAGATTACTTATGCTTTGAGTAAATTAATCCAGGTCAATGACCTTTTTTCTTGACTCCCCGGAGCACTTGTATACAAATTTTCAGATCGATTCGATTAATAATTTAGGATAAATCTATAAAAATGTAAAAGAACCTGTCTATGTGGCCAAGTCTCCCAACTCTCCCCTAACCACGTTCAGAAACACACAAAAACGATTTTTTGCAGACCCATGTCGATAGAGTGCGAGTTTATGCACGAATTATAGTCAATCCATTTTTGTCAACGAATTCGATGTGAATAACCACAAATTGCTTTTAAGCTTATAAGATGCAACGATGCTCATTAGCAAGACTTCATCATCATAGCGATTTCACTATAGCGACATGTCAACGACACCATACCATTGTCTCATGGGCATCACTGGCACTGTCATGTGGAAACGAAACAAATTTATGAAGTCAAGAATATTTCATCCAGATGTTGTGCAAACATGTCATTTGGTTGTATAGATTGAGATTCGAAGAAACTTAATAGAAATAGTGGGATTACTTTCCTATTCCCCGAAGAAGTTTCATATGTTGCACATAGTAAAACAAACGGATAATTCGTGATTCGTCACTCTTTCCATCCCCAATTTGCACATTTTTACGCTAGTCTCTACCCTTAATTCGTCAAGGAACCTCAAATCGATCGCCCTCTCATTTTAGCGCTATTACAAAATTCTCTCACTTGCGGAAAAATGAATCATGCTACCGACAAAGAAAAATGAAGTCCATAAAGCTGTTTAGCGTGGGACAAGCAATCAATTTATGTCCACAATCATGGATTATGTTGTCCTTCCGCTTGGAAATCAGTAAATGAAGCAAAACATTATCATTTCAAGGTTGATTTGGGATATACTGTAAAGTAAACGTGCTCTTCCTCCAGTTCTGTAACGTCCACTGATAAATAGACTCACGAGACCCACACAAAGTGCAATGATTCTTGTTGGAATTAACTTATCAGCATCTCTCAACTGATGTTACTCAAACAAAAAGACGTTGTAATGAAGTTTGCGAGAGTTAAGGTAGAAGAGACAGGCAGGCAAAACATAAGCCTATATTCAACATTTGTAGCAAAGCATTTGCTTGGAACACGCAAGGATCATTGCAATGATTGTATTAACATTGTGGCATAAAAGCATTCATTAATAACTGCAACAGTTTACTGATGCTTATTCAATAGAAACGTAATATGAAATTTCAGATGTTACTTTTGATATTTTAATTCAATAATTCATGGGAGATTTTGTGTGGAGCTCATGAAAGTAAATTTAAAGGCTCGGGTCTGGCCAGACCGATCTTGATAATTTACCTAGTATTTGCAGAAAGTTTCATTTGACCGTTAATAGACATTAACTGTAGAAATAATTTGTTTTGATTTAACGGGAAAGAATAAGTTGTGAATACCTGATACACAAATACGCAAGTTTTGAAGATGCTAATTACGGAAATATAGTTATAGCTAATTCGCCTATATGGTTAATTCGACATTTTTTGTATGCCCCGAAGGATGACGAATTATCCGAAAAATATTGTAATGGTCATGTTAATAGCAGTTGAAATCAAGAAATTATGCTCATTGAACGCAGTGGCAAACTATCACAAAATGGTATTCCCGAGCTATTTAAGGGCTGATTGGCTATTTCGCTGAAATTCATGGGCGATTCCCGGGCTGCCCAGGCTCGGCCTCCAACCTGGAAGCACATGTAGCCTATATGATAAAACATCTAGTGCTACTAATGCAATGAATATCCCGTGCAAGGCAATCAACAATGTTTGATAACCTTTTCCACGATAACTTGCATCCAAGAATTTTCACATTAGTAGCGGTTTTCAAGAGAATGTTATCTGACAAACACTGATGATGCAGCCTTTCTTGTGACTTTGATCATCACACTTCTCTCGCTCAAATTGACATCCATGCTGAAGTTGGTGAGTTCAGTGGAGGACATGATCGATTTCTTTTTTGGTCATCGAATTGTGTATGAAATTCGCCTATCTCTGTTCTTCCATGCAGATCACTTATTCGGAGCCAGGAACAAATATCAGTGTCAGCGAGGATGCAAATTGCCAGTGTATTGCATATTATAGTAATCTATGTGATTCTGATTGCTCAATCTCTATGAAATCGTATGTCGGCAAACACCTTGCTCCATAAACAAAAAACACTCAGAAAAGTTTGGTGTAATTTGCAATAAGTCTAGTTCTGGTTTTTATGCCATGGATGAGTTCTGTTAAATAATGATGCCATGTTCCACAAAGTAATCATGCTCTACCGTGGATATCTATACTGTTAGGAAAGCTAGTAATTTCAGCTAAGTAGTAAGCCAAAAATGCACTGCAAATGTCATGGAGTAATCAGACAGTCGGACTTGCGCATACGGAACACGTTTGTAGAAACAGTTCGCTTTTAAAGAAGGATCTTCCATATCCCCCTGATCGGTCAATTAAATTGGATGCAATTTGACCCTCGTATAAGAAATCCAGAAGGACAATCAGGTTTTATGGAATTTTTTCACATCTCATTTGCATTGGAATGTTTACAAATAACAATCCGTAGATGTGAACAGACAATCACTACATAGCATTAGAGTAGTGCTTGATCGATTTCATACTTCTCTGACGTCTATTTCCTTTGTATTTATCAAGCCATAATCTGGTTTAAAAATTTAGACAATAAATAATGCTAAACTAAAATCAAATATGTGAAGAATGTGATGCCTTTTATCAATCTCAAAAATGTGCAAGAATATATTGAAGCTGCAAAATGGAGAGGGCTAATAGTGAGCATAGCCTTTAAATGGTGCAATACTAAGTAATTGACTTTCAGCAGCACTTTTGATGACTAAAGGTTTGAAATAGCCTTGGTGCTGATGCACGATTTCATCTACATTTTCGCCGGCATGTCGCCCTGCTTGAAGAAAAAAGACCATACAAAATAATGTCATAAGATGCATATAGATCAAATATGCTTTTATATTTTGCTTTTTTTCAGGTGAAAGAAATTTTAGAAGTTTTAGATATTTTCCACTCACTTATCACTGATTTTGAGGGTGGAATTTAGGTTTTGTGGCCCCCCACCTGAGATTCCAGGATTAGCGCATTTTTGCGGGATTCTGAATCCCGGGATTCATTAAAATCCGTTTTTAGGCAGTGTAAAGATGGAGTAGCAAGGCTACTCAATCCGTGTAAGAATAAACATGAACACCTCCTGTGAGCCATCTATGGTGTACGTGTACTGTGCAGATGCAATGCGTGAAATGTGAATGTTAACGCGCTGTAAGAACTAAATATAGACTTAGAGTGTGTATTACTTATGCACACATTTTTATTTTATACTAGAATCAATTTTCACGTATCTTTGTGCATTATACCAAAAATTATTTACTTCCATTGATATCAAAAAATAAAACTGCATGGATGTTCAAGCAATCAAGAGAAAGAAAGAGGGAGCGTTATGCATACAGCAAGCGCACTAATATTTAATGAATTTTTGAAACGATTATTACACAACATCGTGCTTTTACCAGACGTCACAACAGTCGCGGGATATGTATTTGTATTTGAAAATTCCAGGTTTTAATGAGAAAAGCGCATATTGTGTACGATAACCAGTTCTGCTTATTGTTATAGTTTATGTCTGGATGTGAAAGGAAAACTTATTACTATGTCATGGACATTTATGAACATGTCTGTCTGATATCAAACGCTGTAGGCAGAGTTGGAAAAGTCGGAATTGGAATCCCTTTTTCGTCGGAATTTTAATTGGAATCGACGATATTTAAATCTACTGGAATTGGAATTGGAATTGACCTTGATAAACCTCAATTCCACTTTTTCGAAAGACCTGTGATAAATCTATTTGTACAAAAATTGAAATCACAGTACTCGGCCGTTGTGTTAACTGCATGCAGAGATAAGAGAGAGACAGATCGACAGAGGTAGCTTTATTCTATTGTTGAATAAAGGGTGTTAATTGTGACTTAGATGGGCCTACAGCCCCGGACAATGTTATTTCAGCGATTAAGAAGACAATGAAATGACAATCATCTTTGTTCAATCTGTTATTTAGTTATTTATCAAGTAAGATAATTAATCAAAATAAAGCAATTGTTGAATTTAGTTCTTGATAAGATAAGCACAAAAATTGGAGATTAACTTAATTGTTGTACACACGAAAAACAATTGGTTTGGAAAGAGGAAAATTAACGCTGCATTAAAGGGCAGCTACCCTGTCAGTTCAAATCATAATATAGACAGTGTCAACAGATTATTCTAATAATTAATTATTCAATTACATGAACTATCACTCAACTTCCAATCACAACAATTAACAATATTAATTTCAAGGACTATAGTTATATAGACACGATACGCAACGATAAAAGAACAACTTTACACTTACAGTTCACTTCTTAATGTTGAATTCACTTCAATTCGATCGGACTCACTTACACCAAAATAATGTGATAATTAAATATCATTGTCACTTATACCGTCAATCTTCAATCGCGCTCGCTGATGTGTTGCCGTATACGCTGCTGTGTTGTTGTTTGCTAGCAGGCAGTTCTTGTTGTTACTTCTGTAGTTAAGTTACACCGCGAGAGCCCGGAGTTCTTCTAACAGCTACTGAAGATGTCGTATGTGTTGTTGTTGGTAGTTGTTGTTGTGTCAATTTCTCATCGTTTCTAATCTATACAAATTTTTGAGACTTGACGATAAAACAACTTTCTTTTGAAAATTGAAAGAGTTTCCTTTAATCTCTGCTCGTTAGCTTTCGACCCGACCACATTTCGTTCTTATCACGGAATTTTTAATCTCCTTTTTTAACATAGACCGTTAATCAAATTTCATGATATCATTTTTATCGTCGTTTTTTCCTTCATCAACAATCACGTTATTCTCACACTGAATTTCTTTCTTCTATCAATTGATTAATAGATTTATTCGCATCTCATCTCTCTCTCTCTCTCAGCGTTTGATTCTTTGCTGACCGTTAACTTTCTTTTCTTTTTTTCGCGAGATGTTGAAGATCTCGTTTACGAAACGAAAATGGCGTGGGCTGACCGGTTACATATATACATGCACACATGAAATATGAGCTATTAACATGAAAACGCACATAGGAACGACGCAGGGAACGGCACATAGGAACAACGAGGATAGGATAAGGGCACATGGGTTAGATTGAAACAAACAAACGTCAGATACATTAACATAAGACACTATACGCGACTTGCAATTATCGGAATTGAATCTTATTAAGGAATTGGAATTGGAATTGGATTGGACTGTTTTGACTGGAATTAGAATTGGAATAAAAAAATTTCAGTGGAATTTTTCCAGCTCTGGCTGTAGGCTACAGTTTATCGTTCAAAGTGCTCGTCTAAGAATTTAAAACAACGCCTAGTATTGTTCAGCCTACACCAGCCTAGGCACTATCAGTAAATGCATCAAACTTGCTAATCCTGGGATCGCAAAAAATCACGGGATCAATACTGGCATCAAAAAAAGTCGGAATTTTGAAAACCCTAGCGGAATTACCACAATTTTTAGGAAAAAACTCGAAAGAAGGTCTTCTCGAAATGCACTGTCATTCTGCCTTACTTTCTGCAAAATGTTTTCAAATATGATGACATTGTTACGAACATGAAAAATGAATTTAGAAATCGCAGGAAAACAAAGGAAGGGCAAGCAAGAAAGTTTGATTCTCTGTTTCAAACTGCTGCTTTGCACTATAGCCTTGATGACAATAATATCTATTGTTGTTGTGGAGCTTCATCAAAATCAAAATTGATCAAGTGTTGTTCCTCTGTGTCTTGCATCTGCAGAAAAGAAATTTACATTTTGAAGCTACACTCATTACCAGGACAACAAACATTCCAATGAGCAAAAGACAGAAAATGACAAACATGTTCCGCGATGCTGAGTGTGTGATGAAAGGACAGCTGGGGACGTGACAGCAAAACATGCTGCTGAATATGCATACTGTGATAGGTGCTTATCCAAGCTTCAAAAAAGTTTCGATCTCAATGTGAATGCCATCATCGAGCGCATTGTTAACCGCGCTCTTAGTACTCACGTTAAGAGCTTTATCTCTGATGATCAACATGGTTTTTGTAAGGCCAAATCTACTACAACGAATTTATTACGTTACTGTGAATTTATTTCATCATCTTTTGATGATAGAGTTGAAGTGCATAGTATCTACACTGACTTTTCTAAGGCTTTTGATACTATCTCCCATGCTTATTTATTACTTAAGTTGGGAAATCATTTTGGTATCTGTAACAATGATTTGATGTGGTTTCAGAGTTACCTTACCGATCGCTACCAGCGTGTTATTTTGCATGGTTTTGCGTCGGACTGGGCACCTGTTTATTCAGGGGTACCACAGGGGTCTATTCTTGGGCCCTTGATGTTTCTTATGTACGTCAATGATATACCATCTTGCCTCGAAACTTCAAATTGTCTATTGTTTGCAGATGACATCAAAATTTTTAAAAGAATATCTAGTTTGAAAGAATGCATAGACCTGCAGCGTGATTTGTCCAATTTTTGTGACTGGTGTTCAAAATGGAAGTTGTGTCTGAACGTTGATAAATGTTTTGTGATGAAGTTTTCCCTTAAACGTGTTGTACAACTTACGTTTGACTATACCTTGAACTCTTCGTCTTTAAACCATGTCTCACAAGTGAAGGATCTAGGGGTCATGTTTACCAGTAAATTGTCTTTTTCACTTCACATCTCTATAATTGTCAAGAAAGCTTTCCGCATGTTAGGTTTTGTTAGAAGAACAATGAAACACTGTCGTAATGTAAATGCACTCAAAGTTTTATATAATGCTTATATTCGATCCCATCTGGATTATTGTTCGCCAGTTTGGTCACCTAACGCAAAATGTCACATACAGAAATTAGAAAAAGTTCAGAAACGTTTTGTAAAATTTTTGTCCTTTCAAAATCATACAGTGTATGATACCGATCGTTATGTGGAACTCTGTGACAAGTTCAATTTGACAACATTGCAACAAAGACGTAAGATAACTGACTCTGTTATGTTCCACAAAATTTTGCACGGCAAAATCAATTCGTGTCATCTTGTTTCTTCGTTTTCGTTACATGTTCCAACTAAACGCACGAGGCATACGGGTGCTAAAGTGTTGTGTTCCATGAAGCCGTATCGGTTGGTTGTTAGAAAGAATACATATTTTCCACGAGTGATGAGTGCCACGAATGATGAAAATCGCATCGACTATTTTGACATTGGTCTCAGCAAAAGTTGCATATCAAAAGCCATCCGCTCTTCTAGTTTTTAAAGTAGCCGATAATGTTGGTTACCTTTTGTATTTTATCTCTCCTTACTTTTACTTTTGATTTCTTGAATAATTTTCGTGTGTGTATTTTTGTAACTGATGTATGTGACATGTTATTGGCACTTTGTGCTGTTTGTCATTGATACAAATAAACAAATTTCAACATCTCTAAAGCTCTGTCACAATTCACAGATCAAAAGCGTTGACGACTTGAAAAGTGAGATGGCTGGGATTCCACTAATCGCTAAAAATATCACACGGACAATGTGTCTGCTTAAGGGCAACATAGACCTGAGTGTTGCAGTACTGGCTCACATTTTGAACTTTTTTGCGATTGTTACAGCTGACTGATGAATATGATTGAAGTGAAGATCCTAGATCTATTGACTTTTGCCGGGAAACCTGTAGAGATAGCCTTTAAAACGGAAATTGAGAGTAGAAAACAGAAGTAATGGAAAGGTTTCATTACTTTTTACATTTCATTACTTTCCATTTCCACAGAGAACACGCTGTCTGACAAGCATATTTATAGATGTTTATGGTTGCTTGATTTATTGTCTATCATTCCTTTATTCGCACATGTAGATGGCGCACAATACAGCTGGCAGAAAATTTAGAGCATGTTGTGCAAATCACATACTCGTATATCTTCATACTTCGTTAGCATATTACTTCACATGTTTTGCAACCTAAAAGTCCGCAATTCCCATGCTGTGAGATATTCAAACTGATAAGTCGACACTATATGATGACAATTCTCTAGAGGTTGTTGCTGTCGTATAGAAATACAAGGAAGAATGGTCATGTAATGAAACTTTAATTCTGCAATTCCAATTGAACAAAATATCAATGTCATCAAAAACGAAAAGCAAAAAAGAAGAGGTTCTAATGTTCAAGGCAGAAAGGAATGCGGCAGAATTAAACAACATCCTACATTCCATCCCCCCAATACCCACCCAATTCATTGAAACTCAAGCTTTATGATGCTCCATGTTGAAAAGAAAAGTCAAACACTTTCATTACACAACCATTCCTTTTATTTGACTCCGTCAACAGCAAACTCATGATGATTAAATAACATGTATTGTATAATATATAAGAGAGAAATATGTCAGCGAAATGTAATATTTTTCAAGTAATTTGTACACGTATTCTATGTCAGCTGTACGTGCGCCATCCACATGTGAGAAAAAGCACATCTAAAGCACAAGCAGTCAAGCATCCATAAGCATCTATAAAAAAAGCTGTGAAAAAGACGACTTCTCTGTGGAAATTTCCATCATAGCCTCTGACTCCAATACATGCCAATTTGCGTTTCAGAGAGGCTATCTATTATATTTAATAGTTATTTAAGCAATAGTGCGAAGTATTCACCTTTATTGCCTTTTTTGAGATCAGCATGTCTATGCAGGAGTCCACTCCAAAGGCGAGCAGTGCGTCATACCGTAGATGAAATAATATTTCAGCTGGAAGTTTTTCTATATTTATGAATTAAATTAATTGGTCTAGTTCGCAAAATCATATACGGTGCATGTTTCAACAATGTACATCAAGCGAAAATGTGCGATAAGTTCTTTGATATGAAATAATAGACTACTGTGGGATGCAGGCATTATTCTCATTAAGGCGATGGTTATCATAAAAAAGCAAGACCCATTCATATATTTCAATGAACAAAAGGAGACTATAGGTATTAGCTAGGGTAAATATTGAATTGATTGAATAACTAAGAACAACCCTTATTTAAGGACAGTTTTTATTGATACCAAAGCCTTCCTTATTTGCGGATTGACTGAATTTATGTGTAGGTTAATGACACGAGTAAAATTCTTGCAAAATTATAATGGTCATTTTATCTGCATAAAACAGTAAATTCCGCAGCGAAAAAACAATTATAATGCAATTTTCTTTCTCTGAACGAAAAAAATCATGGAAATTGGATTTTCCATTGGAATAATATTATTGGGATAAGCACAATTTTAGAAACATTATGGCTTAATCCAATTTTATGAATTATTTATTTACAAAATTTATTAATTTATACTTAATTTGGATTTTGTCTGCGAGTGTGGGGTAATCGATGGATTCCCTCACATTTAAAAAGATTGAGTATATCAATTAGAAGTCTCTCTCCCCAAGTTAGTAGTATTTGCATAACTTATACTTTGAGATAATTCGGAAACCGCAGCTATCCGATCCCTCATTCCCATAGGATGATGAAAATCATTCCAGCAGTCATTTATAATAGAATAAAGGACTATAAAAGAATGAAGGACTTTGACAACTGTGCAGTTCTTCAGCTTGTTCAGCCCAAAGTAAGTAAACACTTTGGTTCAGCCATTCTAGATATTTTAAGCTAGTTTGGGCCATTTCGAGCCGTACTGACGAGTCCTTGTAGGGTGAAACTCAGCGTCTACGGCTGCCAAGGAGTTGTTGTGCTTAAATTGTTCAAGTCTGAGGACATCTTTATATATATATATATACTGTATATGTATATATATATATATATATATATATATATATATATATATATATAATAATTATTACATATATATATAATAGTATATGATACCGGTATGGACCAAAGTGTTAACAGTGCTTGCTTTGGTATGGACTGCAATCCCGGGATTTCGTGGGATTAATTCCAGGATTAATTTCTTAATTTAGTTGCCATTTTGGTAGTAATTTATAGATGTTTTACTACTTCGCCGATGGAAACCGAATAGATTTTCGAAAACTTTCGGATCTTTGAATTGCTAATTCAATATCGTAACCTATATATTACAAGGATGTGGGAACAGCAGCAAGTCGGAATCGCCAAAAGTTGGCTCAATCACTTACAATATCGCAATTGACAAGTCGACTTTAAGTTTATTCCGCTTTTGCACAAATTGATGACGGCAAAATTGACAGTAGCAGGGAATAGGGAACAGTTGCGAATTCCAAATTTTTGCAATTTTCTAATCTGAAGACCCGGGATTAGAGCCTGCCTACAAAATCCCGACTTTTTTCGATCCCGGGATTCGGAATTACAAGCTCTGACCCGGAATCGAGATTAACAAAATATAAGCATACCAGCTGAAGCTACAGGTAAAATGGCAAGATAATCAAAATCACAGCTATTTCCTCAATGCAATGCACTAGCACATTGAGATTCCAAAACCCCAAGCTCGGAATTCCGCGATTGGAAAATCTTTTACATGCATATGCCATTTTATCGCAAGCTAAGCTAATTCTGTGAATGACAACTGTTTAATTTTACATTTCATACAGCTGTTAAAAATTAAAATGAGAATTTCATTAATGATTTTTTCCTACTTTTGACAGTTTATCATTACTAAAATCATACACAAGACAGGCCAAGACGCTAGGGGAGGGTATCTGGATGTTGATGATGACTGCAGTTCATAGATTTTATCATAAGTATGTTTGTGAAACTCACTATCTTAATTTCAAAGTATGATTTACATGTACTACATATATATAGTAAATCGGCGCAAGGTGTTTATGCGTTTACCTTACGTATAAATGCTTCGGTTTTTCAACGATAGGTTTCTCTACTAAATGATCTAAATGAAAATTAAGTCTACTTGCAATTGAGGGTATTTAAAGCGTTCATCAGATTCATGAAAGAACAATCCTTCTTGTTTTTGATCAATTAACCTTTCCTTACACTGCAATGACAGCACAGTGACTGGCGTTCCCCAGGCATTTTCTTTCAAGATTATACAAAAAGGATTGGTGATATGATAATTCTTTTCGTGAGAATTCTGTCTATGCATTTTAAGCATAGATATCCGGAACTCGGCATATATACGAATGAAATGGTATCCAATTCGAACAGAATCACGGAACCAGCTACTTCGCGGAGAGAACCTAAGCACAATGTCAGAGTCCCAGTACATGAAGATGGTGGATGCATTGGAGAAAAAGTCTCAGATTTAGGCCTCTTACAATAGCGGTGGTGAATGAAGACAATTGGCTACAAGTTTACATGTGAAAACGTCGACTGGATATCGATGGATTCGCGAAGGCGAAAAGTCTGATCAACGAGGAGGAAACCGTCCTCGCAAACTGAACGATGATCATCGTCAGTTTCTGATCACGAGAATTGAGGATAATCCAGAAGTACGTCTGAATGATTTGAAGAATCAATTGAATTCAACATACAGTATCGTAGTTTCAAATGAATGCATTCAACAGTTTTTAGATACGGCTCTACATACGCTAAAAGCTATACGTTTTGAACTAGAGAGGGCCAATATGCAAGTTAACAAAGAAATACAGAAACAATTTGCAACCGATATTTTACATTATCAATCGATGAATTTGCGTGTCCTATATATGGATGAAACAAACTCCATATCACAAGGAAGGGGGGTCGGTCACTTCGAGGAACTCGATGTACAACAGTGGCTGCTGGAAGTCGAGGAGCCAACGTGCATCAGCAGTATCGGTTTGATAAACCATGAGGTTCGACGAGGATCCTTCAAAAAAGAAGATGCCACATAATGGGTCCGTGAATGTTTGAGAAGTGCCAATGAAATCTACAACTCTATTGTTGTGTTTGTTGGTCTTGGACAATGCCCATGCCATACCGGTATTGATGATGTTATTCTGAAGGAAGAGTTTCGGATGCATATCATTTTGCGGCTAGCACCATATAGCCCGATGCTAAATCCAATCGAGCGAGGGTGGTCATGTTTGAAAGTCGCTGGGAAGAGCAGACTTATATGCAGAGTATACTTTCCAACGATCATGCGGGCGTTAGTCAAACTGAAGCGAGATTACGACAGCTTGAGAGTGCACTAGTCAACTCAATACCAGAAATAACACCGAGCTAATGTGCGAATTTCGTGGTGTCCATCCAGAACCTACTCCCTAGTGTGTTGAAATTGGAGGACGTTCAGTTGTAAATCATTCAATTATGTAATTTACGTGTGTATGATTACAAACGAAAACAATCTCTGGAAACATAATTTTTTTATTTGTTGTTCAAATGGGTGAGATTTATGAAATATAGGGTAAACTGCTTATTATAATTAGATTATACAGTACATACTATGTCTATCAGTTGATTCGCCGTCATTAAATTACGTTTATTTAATGCTTATTATTTTTACGTCTTTAAATACAGGTAATTCTCCAAACGACAAAATCGTGTTACTTAAAAGAATGAAGTAAAAAATAAGTGAGGTAAACGCATAAACACCTTGTGTCGATAGTACACTGTATATATATATATATATATATATATATATATATATATATATATATATATATATATATATATATATGTAGTACATGTATATCATGCTTTGAAATTAAGATAGTGAGTTTCATAAACGTACTTGTGATAAAAACTATGAACTACAGTCATTATCATCAACATCCAGATATCCACCTCTGACGTCTTGGATTGTTTTGTGTATGATTTTAGTAAGGGTAAACTGTCAAAAGTAGGGAACAAATCATTAAAAAAATTCTCATTTTAATTTTGACTATTCTCATTTTGATATTGACAATTCCCATTTTGATATAGACTATTCTCATTTCAATCTGGACTACTCCCATTTCAATTTCGGCTGTTCTCAATTCAATCTGGACTATTCTCAATTTAATGTTGAAAAGGTATAGTCATTTTTACTGTCAATATTACTTCGAACATAGATTCCAAACATTGCCGCATACACGTTAAACTGCGATTGCAGCACAAAGGCAATAGTAATGAACAACATAATGAGGCATGACGTCATCATAATGACGCTTCGAAGTTATAATGTTCCACTCTTACAAACTAGCATCGGTAACGCTGTAGAAAGTTGCATGAAATGAATGAAAATAATAATGTTACGCATTTTTACGGCAGGAACTAGCATGACCAATTAATAATTTCATTTAATTATCATAAATTTTGTATATTAAATGAAAATCAACTAGCTAATGACGTCATTTTCGACGGAATTATGTCTTCCGAGATAGCAAATCGTCATCATACAAAAGCAAACTGTGCCACCTATTATCGACATCAAAATGACTGGACGCGGCAAAGGTAAAAGTGCAGGCAAGAGCTCTGGCAAGCAGAAAACCCGTTCTTCACGGGCCGGTCTGCAATTCCCGGTCGGTCGTGTGCACCGTTTCTTGAAGAAGGGAAACTACGGAGAGCGTATTGGTGCCGGTGCACCAGTCTACCTAGCTGCTGTCATGGAATATCTTGCAGCTGAGGTCCTCGAGTTGGCAGGTAACGCTGCTCGTGACAACCACCGATCTCGTATCATCCCACGTCACCTTCAGCTTGCTGTCCGCAATGACGAGGAATTGAACAGACTACTGAGCGGAGTCACCATCGCTCAGGGAGGTGTCCTTCCCAACATCCAGGCCGTACTTCTCCCCAAGAAGTCCAAGTCGAAGAGCTCTCAATCTCAAGAATATTAAAATAGCCGTAATGCACGTGAACGCTTAAACGGTCCTCTTAAGGGCCACCTACCTATGCTTCTGCTCTAGTGTTAAGAAGACCGCCCTCCGTGAGTCGATTTGAGGGCTAGGATTGTTTATCTCCGAGTATTTTGGTACACTTGTGGATGCCATATATTAGTTTCCTCCGGTAGCTTAGTGCTAGTGTAACACATCCGGACATGATGACAAGCTTGCGGTGCCGAGGTTAATGATATCATGCTCACATGTAAGGTTCCATGGTAAAAATAATGAAATGAGCACTCCTTTGTTATTGTCTCATGCAAGCAAGTCTCACACTAGTTAGTTCAGTCGTACTGCAGTTGTCGCATGCATGCTATGTCAAAAAACGGACGTACCGATTAGTACATCTACGGCTGCTGAAATCTCGAAATTTGTGTAAATGGGGTTAAAAGTGTAAACACGGCGTAAATTGAGTTATGTTGTATGCGAAGGTAGAACCCAAGTATTCCAATGTGTTTTTGTTGCTATGAACCCTTAATATAGCTCGACCTGCTTCATCAGAAGAAAGGATTACTTTCAGGAATTTTTCTGATTCATGAGTAGAAAGATAAACAAAATGATGTCTCTATACCTGGGGTGAGCAACATGCGACTGTATAGAGGCATTGTGCGGCCGTGACAAAAAGTAGGCTTAATAAAAAAGAATATTGTACATGTATATTGAAAATATTTCGGGTTCAAGGCAATCGAAAAACAGTCGTCACTATAGCAGCATACTGTCATTATGTAACTGTCGATTACCTTCATGTCCATGCTGCTTGGAAAAATGCGCGCCCGCTGGCGCGATAAGTCGTTCTAGCAGTTGGATAACTCATGATTAAAATCTTATAGGAAAGTTCCATTCATGGCTTCCTTAGAGTCATAGGCTAAAAGAAACAAAAGGGACAATAAGTTTGCTCGAATTGTTCGCGCTCGGAAGCTTCAAGTCCATGCATGGCCTGAGTAAGGATGCCTGCCAGATCACCAACCTTGTGATGAATGAATGAATGAATTTTGCATAGCTCTTGATTCCTTTAAGAATTATCACAGCAGCTTAGCAAAGTCTTTGCTCCTTCGGTTGCCCTTACAAAAACATTCAACTTTTCAAGTGCTATTAACACCTTAAGCTTGAAATCTTTTCAGGTCAAAAATGACCGTCGGTCGTGCGTGGTTTAACTTGCTAACTCATTCTTTACGAAGGAGGCCTTTATGCGATTTTCAGTGCGTCATTCATCAGGGAGAGCTAATTTGAGTGGTGGAATATAAAAAGGATTGGCTATTGACCTAGTTGTTTGCACACATACTAAGTGCGGCCGTGATGATTCTTTCGTCCGTCGAAATGGCGGCCGAAAATGTGAAAGGTTTGCGCACCCCTGCTGTATACAGATGATGGAAATTATAGAGTTTGAATGAAAGGAAGGAAGTGGTCTCTATAACCAAAGAGCTGTTTGAAATATTCTAAGGCTTACAACAAAGAAAAACATTTTACTAATACTTGGGCTCTTAACTTACGATATTTAAAAAAATGATCCAAGGGTTCCATGATTCACATGTTTTGAAGGATTGTTTCAGCTTACTGTGTAATGCATTCTAATTTTGTGTTTGCTAACAATTCATTTATCATTTCATAGACATGCATAAACTGAAAATGTGTTTATCTAAATCTGTTATCTTAGAACACGAGGTAAAGCCATGTTGACGAAAAAACGATTCACCAACATGAACAAAGTGCTTGTGTTTTTCTTTTTCACTTCTCAACCATCATTTTCGAGATAATATTTGAATGGTTTTCGAGAAGCATGTAATTAAATTTTTGCAACACCTGTAAGCAATATAGAGGCATTGGTGTTTCCTCAGCATCATTTTATCGTATAATATCGAAAAAAATCAAAATATTATAAATTTAAGATAACAACTCTTGTCATATCTCTCTACATAAACACACTACTGATATGTAGGAATCACCAGTAGTGAAACATTTCAAATGGATATAGATCGCAAAGATAGATCGAATCGCAGTCCTCCAGATGCTTCGTCGTGGATATATTTGGTACGTTCTTGATGGTATGCAAGCATTTAAGCGCAGAAAACATTTTTTAAGGATGATAAACTTCTTTCTATGGGATTTGCCACTCTTTTACCTGTAGCTTACAATTTCCCGAGAAGAGCAGAACTGCAATTTTTGGAAATTGACTTGAAGTTTCCGCATTGTTAAATTCTCCCTACTTTGAATTTGATTTTTAGTTGCCATCGGTCGGGATTCAATCATTTTGAAAGAAGCAAACATAAGCAATTTTCTGTGACCGTGTTGTAATTGTATTCCCAATATTTCGGCTTAGCCTTTATCAAGGATGCAGAAAAGGAAATTACACAGAATGTCATTAAAAAAATTTAAACTAACCCATCTATGAAATACAACCTAGAACCTTAGTAGAGCATGGACATTGGGACATGCTAACACAGAGTTTTAGCAAAAATATCATGGATTACAAAAAGATTAAAAAAAATCATGGATTATAAAACGATAAATATATCTATAAAGGGAGGAAAGCTAAAAGTTAGACAGAATTAATATGATTGAGTAGCATTTCAGTTGGCCTTGCTTTTATCTCCTTCTTTTCGACCCTTCTTCTTTGAGCCATGCACTGCAAGTTTCGATGTAATATTGAAAGGATAAATATATCTATAAAGGGAGGAAAGCTAAAAGTTAGACAGAATTAATATGATTGAGTAGCATTTCAGTTGGCCTTGCTTTTATCTCCTTCTTTTCGACCCTTCTTCTTTGAGCCATGCACTGCAAGTTTCGATGTAATATTGACCATATGTGATGGACTTGTGTGTGATTGGGGAGTTGTGTGTGATGAGATGTTTATAAACTTCAGATTCAGGGCCTTTTAGATGTTCATTAATTCTTGATCTCATTGTTCTCGAGGTTTCCCCAACATATAGTTTGTCGCATTCGTTGTTGTTACATTGTATTAGGTATACACAGTATTTGGTGCTGCATTCTCCATTAGTTATTCCATTCTCGCATACATCACATTGTTCATAATAACACTTGTTTTGGTTCTTCTTAAGCAGACGCTTCAATGGAGGGTTGGTGAATACTGGCCGCACATGATCAGAGAGATGTGTTCTTCTGACAAGTTCGTTAATCTTGCGTTTGACAGGGTTGCCATACGTCCGGATTTTATCCGGACGTCCGGATTTTTTGACAGAATCTGCTGAAGTCCGGATTTTTTGTCAAAACCATCAAATTTCCGGATTTTTATCGAATCCATACTAATGTTCGTCAGTTATTTCTTTACCCGTTTAAAATCATTCGACTACTTGCTTTGGACTAAAGTTGATTCATCCGTATCATTTTTGCAAACTGCTTTTTTCACAGACTACTAGGGTCCAATTTGGGTAATTTTATACATGCACTATGCTGTTGTCATAACAGTTTACTTCTTGGATTTGCACAAATATATTTTGACTTGTGAATGTGTTTGCAAATTGTATTGTATAGAAGAATTCATTCTACCGTAACTGTTCTTCAGAGGCAGCGCGGCCAGAACAATGAAGCTCGGATTTGCATGAATTTCCATGTTTTGAAATACATGTATATAAACATATTCTTCATTTTTCAGAAAATTTTGATCTTATAAGAGTATAACGCCAAATCTAAAGAATTTCTCGATTTCGCTAATCGTTATCATTTCTCGACGTGACGACCAACATTAATGGATTGATCTGTACTCAAGGTATTGTTGCTGTGGAAAAAATGGAAGAACCAGTTTGTCGCCATATAAACGTGAATTAAGAGGGTGTTTGCCTCAGAAACTGATGCAGCGAAGACAAACAGTGCTTATGTACAGTGCAGGAAAATGTTTCCTAATGATGTGCTAGCATCAAATTTCTCGTGTGGGAAAACGAAAGCAACCTACCTCATCACAAAGGCAGTAGGCCCATATCTGTCGGAGGAACTTTATGCCGCCTTAAGGTGTGGTTTGTTCACACTTTGCCTAGATGAGACGAACAATTCATCTGGGTACAAGCAGCTCGATTTGACTGCTATTTTCTGGTGCTCCAATGAGCAAAGAATCCGTCTAGAATTCCTGACCTCGATTTACATGAAAATAGACCGGAAAGATGTGATTGAGGCTCTTGCAGGAAACCGAGCGCCACCCAAACTTTGTAGTGCTGAGATAATTCATGCTGAAGTAATGAATTTTCTGAAAACCGTGAACATCTCAGCCAAAAACGTACTTGCCATCAACCGCGACGGGCCGCATGTTGTGACAGCCTTCATAAAACTGTTCACATCTTCTATGATGTTATAGATATATGATATTATAGATATATATGATGTCTTCCGGATGTTATAGACTTAGGTTCTTGCAAGCTACATACATTGTACAACTGCGTGGAAAAAGCTATGGGCAAACTGAAATTCAAAGTGCTTCAATTTGCACTCGACATGAAGTATTTCTTCAAAGGGCAAGCTCTCAGATCCGAAGAATTCGGTGCTCTGCGAGACGAGCTGGATTTACCGAACTTGAAACTAATTGATCATAGTGGGACGAGGTTTTTGACCTTACTTCATTTTGTGAATC
This sequence comes from Prostheceraeus crozeri, assembly GCA_907163375.1. NCBI lineage: Eukaryota > Metazoa > Platyhelminthes > Polycladida > Euryleptidae > Prostheceraeus > Prostheceraeus crozeri. The sequence continues at coordinate 37,509 of CAJQUW010016958.1, read as the reverse complement.
GAGTTCTCACGCTCCTTGATGCGCTTCGAACCTATTTCGTCCACTATTTGCCCAAAAAAGGATTGGCAGATTTGGCAAAGAATGATCGGTATGAGCGACTTCGCAGCGCATTTGCATCAAGGAAGACAGACATATACCTCCTTTTTCTATCGGAAGCACTTCCCCTATTTCAAGAAATGCAATTATTTTTACAGAGAGACGATCCCATTGGGCCGGAGTATGTGTATAGAATTTTTGGCATGATGGCTTCTCTATGCGGACGATTTTTGCTGCCTTCTGTCTGTGAAGACATCTTCGTGTCGAAGATTTCAACATCAAGCACGGCCCCTGAAAATCAGTCATCAGACGTTGACATTGGCCACCGAACCGAACGTTTATGTCTGAAAAATTTGCAGTCTGCCGAAATGACACATTTCAAACTCGAAGCGAAGGCTTCTTATTTGGAGGCTTTCCACGCAACCATGAGCAATCTCAAACTTGATCAAAAAGAACACATGCGTTTGTGGCGAAAGTTGACATTGCTGTGTCCACAAAACCGCACGTTTCAGTCGGATAAGGACAAGACAAAAAAAATTGAAAAACTTGACGTTTCTTGCAGGTCTCATTCCCACAATAAAAGTTGATGACATGCAACCATTAATCGAGGAATGGAAACAGCTGGCAATCAACAATGATATTCAGCCACTCAAAGAAGAACGGCTAGATGCTTATTGGAGCAAGATATTCGAAAAGCACAAATATACGCTGATCAAAGTTCTTGTGCAGGCATTGCTTTGTATTCAGCCACACAATGCTGCTAAGGAAAGAGGATTTAGTGTAAATGCAACCCGAAACTCTGAACGGTATCCGGCGAGTGCGATCTCACTTGAAAAATATCGATTGATTACAACATTTTTCAGTAACTAAGTCCCTCATCGACTTAGCTCGAAGCTCATCCCGGCGATACTTCCAATCATATGAGGACGATAGTGCTCGTGATGATGAAGAATCATGAACGTAAATTTTTAGACTATTTAAAGAATTGTTTTTGCCAAAGAAGAATTTTTTATCGGATTGTTTTTATGGACAGATTTCAGTGAGCTAGATTGTTTATACTTGACGTGTTTTTATTTATAGTGATCATTTGTCTATCAGTGATGTATTATTATATAAACTTGTTTTCTGGTAACGCAATCACAGATGCAACGTTGTATTCTTTATAGATTTGTTGATTCATAACCCAACCATAGGCGCAGTGATGTACTTTTATGAAGATTTGTTTTTCTGGTAGCGCAACCATAGGCGCACTGTTGTATTATTTATATAGATTTGTTTTTCCGGTAGCGCAATCATAGGCACACTAATGTATTTGTATATAGATTTGTTTTTCTGGTAGTGCAATCATAGGCGCACTGATGTATTTGTATATAGATTTGTTTTTCTGATAACGCAATCATAGGCGCACTAATGTATTTGTATATAGATTTGTTTTTCTGGTAGTGCAATCATAGGCGCACTGATGTATTTGTATATAGATTTGTTTTTTTTGGTAGCGCAATCATAGGCGCACTGTTGTATTATTTATATAGATTTGTTTTTCCGGTAGCGCAATCATAGGCACACTAATGTATTTGTATATAGATTTGTTTTTCTGGTAGTGCAATCATAGGCGCACTGATGTATTTGTATATAGATTTGTTTTTCTGATAACGCAATCATAGGCGCACTAATGTATTTGTATATAGATTTGTTTTTCTGATAACGCAATCATAGGCGCACTAATGTATTTGTATATAGATTTGTTTTTCTGGTAGTGCAATCATAGGCGCACTGATGTATTTGTATATAGATTTGTTTTTCTGGTAGCGCAATCATAGGCGCACTGATGTACTTTTATAGATTTGTTGATTCTTAACACAATCATAGGCGCACTAATGTATATTTTTATAGATTTGTTGATTCAATCATTTAACGAAAATCATAGACGCGCTGATCAATATTTATATAGCTTTGTACTGCCTATATTTGTTAAAAGGATTTGTGAAATATTTTCAAGGCTTCTGAGATTTATTGATGTAGTATTTGTTAATTGAATATATTGCGGGTTCATAAAAGCTGCGATTTTTCATTCAAAATCACCTGTCATTTATGAATGACGAGGAAAAGAGATACGCATGATATTGATGACAATCTTACGCATGATTATTTTCCATTCACAGTTAAGTATAGAAGGCAATTAATGTTTATATTTACTCTGATGATATAACATTAGAGCGTCCGGATTTTTTTCTGGACGAGTTTGGCAACCCTGGTTTGAATTTGCTGTTTATGAAAGGCAAGACTATGTTTCGCGGTTGTTGTTTATCTTTATTAGATTTATTTCTCTGATGTTTATTATTCAGACAAAATGTCAACGAATCGTTAATCATTCGCAATGGGTATCCATTATTCACAAACTTTTGTTTTATAGCCGTTAATCCAATTGATTGTTCTTGTTTGTTTGATGAGTTACGGATTGCTCTTCTGATTTCGTTGGTGATCACATTCCTTTTCAACGACATTGATTTGGTACATGTGAAGACCAAGGTAAAATGTGTCCTGAATGACATATCTTGGAAAATAAAGAAGTCGAAAACGTTTTATTTACTGGACAAAAGTTGATAGTCAAGTCTAAAAATGGTAAGCAGTTATTATTGGGTAATTCTAATGTAAACTGGATAAAAGGATTCAAAGAGTTAGCAATATGAAGAATTTCATCGGGTGAGATATTCTGATAGATAAGAAAAATGTCATCTATATATCTCTGATACAAAATGAGCCTGTCATTTAACTGATTGCACAAATCTTGTTCCAAATTGGCCATATAAATGATGGCCAAAGGTGGTGAAGCATTGTTTCCCATTGCTAAGCCTGATGTTTGGTGAAAAGATTTTCCTTCATTGATAATAATATTTGAAGAAAGACATAAGCGTAAAAGACGTATCATATCACTCTTTGTCATATCGGGAACACATGTATCTGTCTTGTACATTTCAAAATATTCGGAGACGATAGAAATAACACCTTTGACGTTGCCTGAGTTTTCAATCGGTATGGAGCCATATAGGTTGATCACATCCAAAGACATGAAGTTAATGTCATTTGGGATACTTTGCGAAAGAAGTCTATCCTTAAAAGAAATTGTTAATGCCACATGAGCTGGAATATGGTTTAAGAGCGGATTGAGAATCTCTGCTAACCATTTAGCTAATGCCGTTGATGGAATCCACTGCAGCCACTATTGGTCTCCCTCGTATTGGTCCTGGTTTGTGATCCTTTGGAAGGCAATACAGATTGCTGGGAAGAGGTTCACTACATTTGAGATTCAACTTCTTTCTTGTGTTTGAATTATGATAATGGTTACTTATCGTTGCAATTTCCGTATTGAACTTCATTTGCGCTGATTGCGGTTGAATCAATCTACAAGGTTTGTAGTCTTTGGTAACGTTTCGGGTCATTTCACTGTAGTCTTCAGTATTCAAAGCAACGAGTTTCTTTGTTTTGTCACTTGGCTTGATGACGACATCCTTTTCATTGATGGATTTTATAATTCTTTGTTCTTTCTTCCATGTTTTTGGCATATCAAAATTTTTCATTTCAGCGATTAAACGTTTCATCCCTCCTTCGAATTCTTTTATTTCATTTTCACAGCCGGAAATTGTTGCATGTAAACGACTGCATGTCATTTCAATATCCTCTTCTAAGCATTTCTTTTGTGATGCCGAAATAAGTTTGCTTGGTGGCACATAAGATGGTCCTTTGTTCAATAGCTTCAGTGCTTCTTCTCTGAAGTTGAAGTCAGACAAATTTTCAAATGATGAGATAGAAGCAGCAGTCACTTTTTCATCTGTCAATGTCACAAATTTCTTAGTTTTCTTTCTTCTCTCTTCTTCTTTGATCTTCTCAACAATATTTTGATCAGAATACGTGAGCGGACCTTAAAGCATCTCCCTACTTTACGTTGAAAATGTACAAATTGAAATATCGAGGTTTGTGGCTTCTAGGAGACTTTATTAAGTCCACTTACATCTGTGTCAATACTTAGACTGATTTAAAGATTTATAAGCTGTTGCTTCTAGAAGAATTTATTTGCCTGTCTTTTTCCGAGGGGGAAATTAAGTAATGTAGTGGTTTTCTGATATACTTTTTCCGGAGGCCTAGATTCGGGGGAAAAAGAATATCATAACACCGCGGCTCCACCTTTGAACCATACTCTCTATGCTACTGATGCAAATTTATTCTGAGATTTGAACTCAGATCGATATACAGGATTTCTGGTATATGTCAATAAAGTCAGTGACATATATAAAGCTGGACCCATGACTTGTTAAGATAGGAAGAAGCACAAGACCCTGTATGATGATGGTAGATCCATTGTTCTTCTCCAATCGGGTCTACCAGAACAGGAGGAGGCTATTCGAAAAAGGATTTTAACGTAAGCGTCGCGTAAAAGTCCAACAGTCGTATTAAAAACATGCTAAGTCCTCGCGACAATTATAGTGCACTGTATACAGATCAAAATATCATGTCAAAACAAAACCTTTTTTACGCAAGAAGCAATATGCAGTGTTGAGAATATAATCATAGAAACCACAAACTGAAAAGGATTCGACGAAAATATTCGGAGCATTCATAAAAAGCTGCTATGAAAACAACTCCAAGGAAAAATCAATCCAATTCTTGCAATTAGAAGCTATGACTTCCTATGAATATTTACGAAAACACCTTCAATATTTTCCTACATATTTAATCAGTCGCATTAAACTTCATGCACACATTAAAATACTTGAATCATCAACTTCCAAGTTTGTAATGTCAATCTTCGTTTTTCTTATGTCGTGGGTTGAGTTCCAAGAGAAAAGTAGCGAATAATTTTCGAAAATATCTGTTCTCCAGATTTGATATTCATTGACTCATGTAGTTAACACACATTTCCAAATTACTTTAATCAATTTCATAGCAATCAAGAGAACTTGGTAATAAATCAGCAGTGTGAAGATGATAAACGATCATTTGTGTACATGAATCCAATGCAAGACATTTGAAATTCTCGTAAATAGAAGAGTATCTCCGTCGACAGCACAATGATGATCACTGGTATTACCACCGGACAAGAGGCCAACTATAAGTTGAGTAGTTGTACTGTTATTCGCAGTGCAGTAAAGTGGTGTACCTGAATCTCCGCTACATACTGGAGTCGAATCTTTTCGTCTAGCTGCAAGCATCGAACGATGAACATGTTCCATTGTTCTAGAAATCTGCATTGGTATCCACTTCATTTTTGAACCAATTGGTGTGTTGTGTCCCCAGCCAAGAATATGACAGTTGACAACCTCTGTCAAGCTTTTATCAGCTAAAATCAGATGGTTTAAATGGAAGTTTCCAAATATTAGCGCATTTCCAGTCAATTTTAAAATAACAATGTCATTCGCAAATGTTCCATTAAAGTCAGGATGAGGAATAAATTCTACAACTTCAAATATTCTTAATGAATATTGTATAGAAAGTTTTGGATCGATGGCTACTACACGGAAAGGACCTCCAAATTTACTGCAATGAGCTGCTGAGATTGCTGTGGTTGATGTTATAATAATTCCATTGCAAATTTGATACCATCTTCCATGTCGCAAGGCTTGAAGTGAAATCAACATCGGAGTGTCCTTGCGAAGTAACACTATTTCACTTATGATGAAAATCAGTATAAAACGGCAAATCAGCACATGCATGTTCGGTGACTTTTCGATAAACACGGATTTTTTAGATTTGCTGAAATAACGAGGACAAGTTCTATAATAACTCCCTGAAAAATAAAAATAACTCCCGGAAAGGGACATAGATAGGGATATAATTGATTTATATCCCTATTTATTGCTTGTCTAAATAGACTCATAGATTTCTTCCTTTCCGGGAGTTATTTAGTTAACTCTCGGAAAGCTAAATTTCTATGATATAAAATCCAAACTGTGTTAGTTACTATGATACCATTAATTCTACACTAAGAAATCTGGTTTTCAAATTCATTAACATCGTAATTCATTGATTCATTTATCTATTTCCACATAACGAATCCGGGACGATGAATCTAGACGACGTGATATTCAATCCTCTTGTTGACTTTTCTGTTGATTTTGTTGGAGATTCTGACCCAAATTGTTTGGCAAAAGAGGATGTGGAGAAAATGTTGTAAAGTGGGATAAACTTGCAAGACCACCAATCATTTAATTCCTATTATGAAAAGGGGAACGACAAACATGATGTGACTGAGAACTCCTCTAGAAGATTCGCTACAGTTAATGTTGAGTCACATATTGATAATGCTCAGGCAACATCCGTGAAAAGAAGGAATGTATGGGTTAAGAACATTTTCAACACATGGTGCGAGGAAAAAGTCAAAGCGGGTGAAATTGACAGTCATTTGCAACAACTAGAACATTTCAATAATGACGAAATAAACGACTATCTATCCAAATTCATACTCGAAGTCCGAAGGCAAGACGGAACCTTTTATCCACGGGAAAGTCTGCTTTCTATTGCTGCAGGACTTCAAAGTATTGTAAGAAAAGAGCATCCAGAAATCAATTTATTCAACTCTTATAAAACAAAACGCTTCACTGACGCACTGGATGCATCAATGAAAATGTCAACATCATCACTGCCACCAAAGAATTGTACAAAGCACAAACCGATCTCAATTTTTGACGAGGAAGAAATTGTTAAGTCAGAAATTCTTGGTGGAGACACTCCAGAGAGATTAACAAGAACATTATTTTATCTGAATGGCATCAACTTCGCACTGAAAGGTGGCGAGGAGCAGACGAAGTTGACAATCAACCAGTTTCAAATTGACTCGAGAAATGGTGTAAAGTGTCTTATATACAGCCCAGTAACTGGGAAGACGTGCAATGGAGGTCTGAAAGATAGAAGAAAAAGTGCAAATGAACGTTGCTATTTTCACAACGAAAACGACAAATTGAAGCATGTCGAACTGTTCGAGAAATTTTTGTCTGTTAGACCTCCCAATGTAGACCGCTTCTACTTGTATCCATCAAAACATTGGAAGACAACATCATATTGGTACACCAGCAGACCTCTTGGGAAGAATGTAACGAGCAAGATGGCAAGATTTGGCCTCGTTAAAAGAAGCCAACCGTTTGCTCTTTTTCTTGTGACGTCATCTCGGTATACGGGAGTATGGCGTGCACCAACACAAATGCTTATGAAATTACTTAAATGAATTACTTGTAATCTAGGCCACAGCCACTGAACCAAATAAATCATAGAGACAAAAACTGTTCCTGTCACTACCTGTAACTCAAAGGAAAACGAACAGGGTTACTGAGCAAGACAGAATTAGTTCGCCAATTAAGTTCTATTGCTACTTTAGACTAATTAATTCTCATTTGCGCAGTAACCCTGTTCGTTTTCCTTTGAGTTACAGGTAGTGACAAGAACAGTTTTTGTCTCTATGATTTATTTGGTTGAGTGGGTGTGGTCATAGATTACAAGTAATTCATTTAAGTAATTTCATGTGCTGGTGCACGCCATGCTCCAGTATACCAAGATGACGTCACAAGAAAAAAAGGCAAACGGTTGGCTTCTTTTAACGAGGCCAAAAGGAGAAGTAAAATTTTAGTTTGTTCATTGCTGTTACAAACTTGGGATCATGAGTAATTCATATCTTAGCTCCACTCTGCTATAACGTATTTAAACAGTTATATAGGACGACTAATCTGTCATGAACACTGTTCTATTTCTTTCTATGCTTACTGTCATTTGCTTATTTTAGTATGGGCTACAAGTGTATAGCATTGTCATTTATCTATGTACTTTATCTTGAACATTTTTCTATGTAAATATACCCTTTCAATTGATGGGAATTACGTTCTATAATAACTCCCTGAAAATAAAACTAACTCCCGGAAAGGTACATAGATAGGGATATAAATATATTTTTCTGAAAGTTATTATAAAGCGTAATTATGACTTCAATAGATAGGATATATTTCCATAGAAGTGTAGCATTTCAATCATTAAAATTGGATTAGCCATAAACATCGATTAAATAGGTAACAAAAGAATTGAAATTATGAACAAAGTGCTCAGCAATATCATCATAAAAATAGACATTCAGCTCCTCTTGGAATCATGATTGATGTTGATAAAATAATCAATAATATTAAAGTTAGCATAACGACAACATTCGACAAATTCAAATTTCTTTTTGACTTTTTGTTCATCAAATGCAAAAATCAACTTGTGATTTGTAACATCCGGTGATGGCAATGATTTGTTTTTTTCACTTTCATTGAAGTATCCAATGAATCCACCTAGTCTTGAAATGATTGCATAGATCAACTCGCTGATTTCTTGTGATGCTCTGGAGCCCGCAGCAATCGAGCTCAGACTATCTCTTTGGTAGTAGTGCCCATCATATTTTCAACTTTCAGCAATGAACTGTGATGAATATTCGTCAATGTCACAATCAGTGAAACATTCTAGGTGCTGAAAAGGTGATGCTAATTATTTTGTCTTTACTTTCTCTTCATGCCTGGCATCATAAGGGTTTTGAACCCTTTGGTTTCTTCTCTTCACTCATAATGATTCTGCACTGATAATCATGAGAGTTACATCCTTTGTGGCAAATCGTCTTTCCTGAGTCGTTGCCTGATTGGTATGCATTTGGCGTGATTTTGTATGAAATGTACTTAATGCTTTGTGATCTTGAACATGCATCGACTTGAGACATTTTTAGGATCAAAACAAACAAATCAAAAGAATAATATGATTGATTAATAACAGCCATCCATTGCAATCTGGTAGCCTGTATGGAAATGTACTGTACATTATGGATCGCTTGAAAAACTTGAACTCTATATCATAGCCAGTAGAAGTCTAAGAGAGTTATCTAAATAAATCCCGAGAGATCGTGCGTTATTTGATTTATATCCCTATCACTCCCGAATCTCTATTTCTATCAAGGTAATTCTCTCAGGCCTGAGACCTTCGGGAATGAATGTAGACATCCCTTCGAAAAAAGTACGTTATAATTTATACGTAAGTTATAAATTAAGTTATAAGTAAGGTTACAGTAGCATTGCATTCGTACACTTGCGGATTGGAGAACGCCATCAGTCCTCACTAGAATTACTTCAATTAATAATTTAAATTAGTAAGCAGCATATTCTCTTATTAATTGCTGCTGAGATGATTTTCATCATCGTATGAGAATTTCCTTTTAAAGTAATTATGTGTATATGTATGTACAAAGAAGCAGAAAAAGAGACTTCAAAGTCAAGGATAAATTGAAAAGTCAAGAGTCACGGTCCCTTTATGTTAGATGATGGACAATATGTCTGACTCCCTGTTCAGTGAACCAATTTTGAAGAATTATTTAATGATTTATTTGCGGTTATACAGCATCAACCGGCGCACAATACCACAGCTCTATCTATTCGAATCAAAGCGGTCGCCGGGCAACTGTTACGACCAATCATCAATCAACTTATGACAAAATCAAATGCATCTTTCCAAAAAATAAACATTTTCTCCCACTGTGATTTAGTGGAAGCCCCATCAAAGATAAAACAATTTATTGTTTCATCAAAACTGATAGATAATCCACCACAAAGAATTAACGAATGTGGTATTGCTGTTGCTTGTGGCTCCAAACGCTGTAGGCCTTGTCAACGCTGACAACGCTTGACAAACGCTGTAATGTCTTGTCAACTAATGACTCAATCGTTTCTCCAGTATCAGGACTATCATATAAAATTGACGCAAATAATACTATCATGCAATACAAAGAACACAATTTACTCTATTCGCTTCGAAAACTGTGACTTTATGTATACTAGTGATTCAGGAAGATTCTGACGGAATGAATAAAGGGACATCGATGCGATATCAATCATAAAGATGATACAAAAGTAGTATATTTTCATTGCGTCTAACATAGGGATGACGATTCTGAAATGAAAATATCAGGTCTGAAACAACTTAACGGAGAAGACAAATAAAGAAAAATCGAAGAACTAAAATTCATAAGTCAATTCATGGCAGATTGGCCACATGGTGTCAACATGCAACATGTCCTTCAAAGGTAAGGTCGCCCATTTTTGAGCCTAAATCTCCGATATCCTATGTGCTATGATAACATCACTAATGTGTCTTTAGAGAGTGCAATGACTTATAATATTTTTTACCTTATAGACCATAATTATCACCAACTTATTTTCTGTTGCGTCATGGTTCATGCTATGCAACAACTGCATAATTATTTGCATAATTACTCCAACTTATTTTCTTTTACGTCATGGTTCATGCTATACAACAACTGCATTATTTTGAAAATTTCCCCACGCATGTAATTTTTTTCTTTTAAATCACTGACGAAGATTGAGGCAGTACTCTAATTTCAATTAAAACCGGCTGAAGACCTTTTATAACTATAATTAAAATGATTTGAGAAGACGTTGACCTTTTACAATAATACTTATGAAATTGATTTGAATTTATTCTGCATGAGCCATCTAATGATAAATAATCACTTTTGCATTTAATAAGGTATATAGTGTACTTCTTCAGTTTCAGCAAAATGTTACTTATAGTTCATTTGATATTGCTTATATGGTTGTTTGATTATTGTGAGTACATACATCTAAATTATTATGCTTCAACTGACAATATTTAAATCAATCTGGGTATTTATGTGTATTTCTCTATTATGCTTAAAAGTCAATGAAAAATTAACATTTTGATGCACATTCTCGAGATATTTATGCAAATTCTTTATAGTAGGTCTATAATTAATGAAACTCAATTCGTATTACATTTACGGTAATATCAGATGCATGCTTGTAGACCGGTATGTAACCCGGAATATAATAAGTAAAACAGCAAGCCATTCTTTGCTATTCCCTGGTCACTACTTTCGCATATTGTGCGCATGTCCTTACATATAGCGTGAATACTTAATTAAATAGCGTGAAATTTTAATTGAAGAATTTTGACCATTGAACGTACAGTGAACCATAAGGCAAGTGCCATAAATTTTCTACAAGCAAGAGGAGTTTTATACACTCAACGCTTTTGCGACGGTGGTCATGAAATGAGATTGCATGAGCAAGTGAAGACCTTTGGCAATCCAACACTCGCGAGTGTCAGCAACAAAAACAAATGATGTCTGTTAAAAGCAGCTGAAATCTGATGATATAAAACAGCCGAAGCTGATGTGAACTTATGTGGCAGCGACGCTACCTCAATGGGATTACTTGGAGGCAAGACTGCCTGAAATTGCTCTCTGCATCCCCGTATAGGCGTCGTAGTTTTTGGGGCACGTTTTTTGAATAATTCTGAAAATGTTGGGGGGGGGGGAGAATAGAAATACCGCTAATTGCTTTTCACATTTATCCCCAATGAATGCAGAATTTAAATTGTGAGGTAGCACCTTCTCCCTGTCCTTCCTGCTTTTGATCATCTGCATCACATCTCGTTTACCCTACCGCATCCTGCACACTTTTTGATGGAGGTTTGTCGTCAGAATTAATTAAACTCAAACGAAGAACTTCATTATAGACGAAAGAGCGTGCTTTCATCTGTACACGGACCCTTTTCTTCCATAAGTGCTGTGTATACAGTAGATGCTGTATATTTTTGTATTTGAAGATAATCACCTGACTTTTCTTGCCATGTCAGGGCATTGACGTTTAAACCATAAAGTCTTTGATCCATGCTGCAGCCATGGTATTATACATATGTAACTAAGCTGTCATCTGCCATCAAAGAGTTTCACTTTGAAAATCTCTTTGAGTCATCAGCGCCATCCCATCAAGCCAGATTCAGTGCAGTGATCAACTCTGACGCATCATTTTGGTTACGGGCATTGCCTTCAATTGGACTTAACCTACATCTCGAACCAAATGAAATGCAGATCCTGCGGAAATTTGGCTTGGGTTAGTTAGAATTATTCGAGAGTAGCACGATTTGTCCAACTTGTCCTTTGGAAAAGGCGCAGATTCTTGATTCTGTAAGACATCACGCCTTGACCTGCAAGTATGGTGCCGGTGTCGTCAATCGTCACAATTCTCTGTGGTGTTCGATTTTTGCGAATGAGTCCACCTGTCTCTTAAACTTGAGAATGACGTCAAAATAAGCACAGGCCAGCCGACATTCTTCTGCCTTGTGCGGAGTTAGATTGGCGTTGTACAATCGCCACACCACCTACGATGCTTGGAGAAGTGTGGCAAAATGTACTTTGAGGCACATTTCATCTCAAAGTAGGCATGAATTTTTAATTTTTTGTCAGCACTCTTTTTAAAGTTACTTTTAACTTCTTTGCCATCCTATTTTCTTGTTGTTCTGAATAAAGTATGTGAAACAATGAATATGCATGGAATGACTATACATGGACTCTCTTATTGAAATGTATTGTATAACAGAAATCATAGAATACTACCAATAAAAATTATATCATGATGCAATTATGAAGATATTTTTGGTGTTTCATACAGACCCACTCTTTACAAAACATTGTTTTCTATATAGGGCCTACTAAAGAATTGCTTCATCGATGTTTGTACTAGATATTATGTATATTGAATCTACGTAACGAATGAAATTTCATGGAGAAGCGATGTGATTGGACAGAGTAGCAGCAGCTTGTCAAAGTTGAGGTAATGGGAAAAGTGACTGCCATAAATATCCACGGTAGTTTGGGTACGAGCTGTGACTAGGCATGGAATAAGGGTTGCCAACTCCATCGGATGAAAATGCCGGACGATCAATGAAACATATAACGATTTCATTCCAATAAGGCCAAGAGAGAAGAACTGGAAATACACGTACATTCCGACAAATATGCAAAGTGCCCCGTAAAAGAAAGAAACAATTCGAAACTATTTTTTTTCAATACCATTTCTTTAATAAAATATTCACAACAACCTGCACAATGGAGTAAAATCTGAATTAATGAATTAGACTTTTCATATTCGCAACAATGATTTGATAAAAAATACTTAAAGCAAACTCCCGAATGGAAGTAAATTTAACCAATGTCTCATTTTCAAATTCATCAACTTTTTATCAGATTTGAGCAAGACCTGTCAAATGCTTACTGCTTAAAGTTATATTTGATCACTCTTCAAAGCGGTCAAATACTTTGATCTCTTCAGAACATATTTGCAAAACTCATCAAAATGAATGTCAAAATTGAATTAAATACAAGTCCGCAATCGACAGAATTAACCAACAGTCGATTTCTGTCATCAGTCTAAAACACTGAGAAAACCCGTTCAGCAAAGGCATTTGAAAATGGAATCAACATAAGCACTGATGCGACTCTGAAGAGAGAGGATTTAGAAAGTGGGGGTCACTTCTTTCTAGTGAGCTTTCTTACAAAATCCAAAACACGTCTTTGAGAAGCTTCATGTCGTCATGCAGCTGATTGTCCACTGGTCCGACACTAGTGAGTACATGCTGATCCAAAACCTCTAGAATCTCGTCCAGTGTCGGAGGACGGCTTTCATCAAACAGAGAATCAATCGTAAAAGTCATGCTTATCCTCGGGAAAATGCTTATCCAAGTACAGACGAGAGCGATCGTACATCAATAGCCTCTCTCACATTCTAAGGCTTTTCGAATTCACCTTGAAGTTTTTTCTTCGTTTAGACAATTCGGGGTCATACCAAAGAACTGTCCTTCCTCTTGGTCTCAACTTAAGCGCGAAGGCCAGGAAATCTTCAAGTGGCAACCGAAGAGTTCTGATGCAATAAGAACACTGAACATCTGACAGAAAATGAATGAACATAATAAAGCTTGATTTCATTGATGCTGGGCTCGCTTGGAAGATGGACTAAGTTCGTCCTCTTGATCGCCAAGAAGGCTACAGATGGCCCTGTCTGAATGATCTCCGCGGTTGAATATCGTAGAAAGATTTTATGGGCAAAATGCTCTTCACGATGCGGTAGAGTCTCTCGCAGAGAGTCAATTATCTCATGACCACATGTCGCACTATTTTTTGCTAGTCTTGACAGCTTGGAATTCTTCCTTGGAGCTTGGAATTCTTCCTTGAGTTTCGCCTCTTTTTTGGTTTACTTCGAGAGCTCAGCGAAACACTCCAGAACAGCATTTTCTACATCATTTCAACAGAGTATAGTAGCTACATATACTACATGCAGCATTGTAAAGAACATGGTTGAAGCAATTGGCGTGGACAACGGATGGATTATCTCAACGCAACAAGACGAAAACTGATGAATGAACTGAATGATTCACGTCGTAGTTTCAACTGACACAGTCAGCTCTGTGCGGTTACAGTTTACATTTTCAAGCTGAAGACATTATTTCTCATGAACTTGAACGGTTTTTGCGTTTCCCTTTCACTGTGGACTAGAGCTGGAACGCTTAGCCAATAATCAAAAATGTTGATTATGATTGTGATTGTGATAAAGGCGGCCATAAACTTGATTATGATCATGATTGATTAAGGCGTTCAAAATTGCTACTATGATTAAGTGGTCAGACACTTTATTATGGACGCTGGATGGGCTGAATACGATGTTTATTACGACTTTCAGACACTTTGTTGAGTCAATGTTAATTTAAATGCGTTTAAGTAATAATTGTTCTGCGTTCAATTAACAAGCTCACTGAATTAGTATTGCATTTATCATTCGATTTTGTCAGCGACATCATACCGTACAAATTGACGAAAATATTGAATCCACCCAGTGGAAAATTTTGATAATATGATGCTGGGCCAATATCTGCCCGACAGAGAGCTGTTGGGAAGTTGTCGGCAGATGAAAGCGTGCGTTGATTTGTCTCTCCTGTCGGCAGTGGTCAATTGAGTATGTTTTGATTATCTAAGGTACACGTAAAGAGAAAACTTCGGAGGGAAGATATTCCATGACGATCGGCGTGAACGCATTTTCATGACCTGCATCAACAACTGACACTTTCGACAACATTGTGTACTTTCCGTCCTAACGTATACGTTAGTAGCCTACTAAAGTGAGGCTGTCACTCTGTCATTGACGGCCGAGTTCTGATCTCAAATGATGTTCGGATGACTAAAATTAAATTTAATCAAATTTGCTGATTAATTAGCGTGATTTTTATTATGATCATGATTAAATTTTCAAAACCTTGATTATGATTGAGATTAATGTTTGAACTAAATTTCAATGACATGATTATGATTATGATTAGCCTCAAAAAGTTAATTGATTAAATTTTTGATTGAATAAAGAATTGATTAATCCAGCTCTACTGTGTACGCATCTTCAATAAATGGATCCTCATAGGATTCTGAAAATACCGGACAAAACAAACATCGTCCTACTGCATACGGAATGAGTTTCATAGTTTGAATTACAACATCATAGTGAAGGAATGGGAAAATATGTGATCAGCAATTTCTAAATAACTTAAAGAAATTCTTTAGTGAGATCAAGCAGTCGCATCCTACAGGGTGTGGCATAAAAAATGTGACTAAATTTTAATGTAGCATCTAGTTATCCAACAGAAATTAAGGTCTCATTTTGAAGACAATACACATCTATATTACCACATTCAGCATTGCAATATATGATTGCATTTGAGGATGAGACTACAATGTGCACACAACGTAGAGGAACTCGAAATCCAAAAAACTAGATGAAGAGAACAACGATTGAATGGAAAAGCTAGCCTACTTTCAATTTTTTCACTTAAACGATAACCATCATTACGAAGTCTTTCTGCTACAGATGATCACACAACACCAATTGGGTGATGCTCGTTGATGAACCTTCGGCCATCACACCTTGTGACGAAACGCCATTTATGTTTTAGTTCTTCCAAAGTCTCCACATCTCTTCCACATTTCGTCCAAGTTAGACCCCAAACATTTTCATTTACTACTTCCATTTCTTCACTTGAATGACAATCATAAATGGAGAAATATTTCACCATTGTTACAAATGACCATACAGCTTTCATTTCAATCATCCAGTGACCAGTACTGAGTGTTTGTAGGTCAAAGGCAAAGCAATTTATCTCTGTGTTGTAGGTACATATAGCGATCGATGTGTTAAATCAAATATCTTTAGGGAAGATAAGTTTCATATGGAAATCAATACCCAGTATCATGTGGCTTTCATCAGGAAACAATATAACTTGCATATGTATGAGCTATCTGCAAAGCCGAATTTCAAATTTGGAATGAGACGTAATTACAGTTGATCCAATAGCTCGAAATCCTTGTTCAATTTTGTGATTGAATTATGTCACAACTATACGTAGAGAGAAAAAGAGTTTATCAAGCGATGCGTAGAATGCCTACTTCCCTTGCACCCGCAATGGACCCCTTATAAAATTGCTAAAGAGATAAAGAGATCCCGCGATGAAGAGTTCAATGATGGATCATGAACACATTGAATGTAGTCTAATGGTCAAAAGTAAGTGTGATGAAAATGATGATGTTTGGGAAATGTTGGGGAAAATGTTTGGGAAAACTTGGACGAAATGTGGAAGAGATGTGGAGACTTTGGAAGAACTAAAACATAAATGGCGTTTCGTCACGTGTGATGGCCGAAGGTTCATCAGTAGTAAGAAAACGACGAACACCAGATAGCGCAAGATGGCCGCCATCGCTGACGTCCCCCCCCTCTGGAACGGCAGAGTGTCGTGGTCGGCCGCCGTGGTGCTTCGGGTCTGAGTCCCCCCCTCTGGAACGGCAGAGGTTGTAGTCTGTCGTGGTGTGCCGACCAGGTGGGTTCACAAACTGTTCGCTGACGTCCCCCCCCCTCTGGAACGATAGAGTGTCGTGGTGGACTTGGGCGACCGCCAGGATTAGTCTTGAGGCTATAGTGTGTGATGTTTTTGGTGCAATCTGCTGAATGTTGGGTTGTAAAATGGGTTGTTTCGAGTGGAAGGAGTGGTCGGATGAGAAAACGGAGGTCAGATTCGTATTCAGCGTGAAATTCTGCATCGGTATGGTGAGTTTCAAGGCAATCGGTGAGAAAAAATTTTCAACATTTTTCGAAAAACGACAGAGTTAGAATTTGGGACGTTTTGGTGTGTAGCGTCAAAACGAAGCATCGGATGAGAAAACGGAGGTCAGATTCGGATTCAGCGTGAAATTCTGCATCGCTATGGTGAGTTTCAAGTCAATCGGAGAGAAAAAATTTTCGGTTGACGTCCCCCCCCTCTGGACAGCTTGCTTCGATTTTGGCTTCCAGTGGACGGATTTTGTCGTGCGATAGCTCGTTTGAAAGCTAAGAGTGAGACAAATTCAGTGAAAGAAACGGCTTGTTCCTATCTGTCTTCGTTCAAAAGTTAGAGCGGTTACAAGATTTTAGGTCGGAGCTCGCTCACCTGAAAAAATCCTAAGTGTCAGAGTGACTTTGTATGGGTAAAATTTTGAAAATTTTCCAAAGTGTGGAATTTCGACCTGGGACCGTCACCAAAACATTTTTCATCAAATTTCACTGACCTCCCCCCCCCTCTGGACAGCTAGCTTCGATCTTGGCTTCTAGTGGACGGATTTTGTCGTGCAATAGCTCGTTTGAAAGCTAAGAGTGAGACAAATTAAGTGAAAGAATCGGCTTGTTCATATCTGTCTTCGTTCAAAAGTTAGAGCGGTTACAAGATTTTAGGTCGGAGCTCGCTCACCTGAAAAAATCCTAAGTGTCAGAGTGACTTTGTATGGGTAAAATTTTGAAAATTTTCCAAAGTGTGGAATTTCGACCTGGGACCGTCACCAAAACATTTTTCATCAAATTTCACTGACCTCCCCCCCCTCTGGACAGCTAGCTTCGATCTTGGCTTCTAGTGGACGGATTTTGTCGTGCAATAGCTCGTTTGAAAGCTAAGAGTGAGACAAATTCAGTGAAAGAAACGGCTTGTTCATATCTGTCTTCATTCGAAAGTTAGAGCGGTTACAAGATTTTAGGTCGGAGCTCGCTCACCTGAAAAAATCCTAAGTGTCAGAGTGGCTTTGTATGGGTAAAATTTTGAAAATTTTCCAAAGTGTGGAATTTCGACCTGGGACCGCCACCAAAACATTTTTCATCAAATTTCACTGACCTCCCCCCCCTCTGGACAGCTAGCTTCGATCTTGGCTTCTAGTGGACGGATTTTGTCGTGCAATAGCTCGTTTGAAAGCTAAGAGTGAGACAAATTCAGTGAAAGAAACGGCTTGTTCATATCTGTCTTCATTCAAAAGTTAGAGCGGTTACAAGATTTTAGGTCGGAGCTCGCTCACCTGAAAAAATCCTAAGTGTCAGAGTGGCTTTGTATGGGTAAAATTTTGAAAATTTTCCAAAGTGTGGAATTTCGACCTGGGACCGCCACCAAAACATTTTTCATCAAATTTCTCTGAACGAGGGGGGGGGGAGGGGGAGTCAGTGAAATTTGATGAAAAATGTTTTGGTAAAGGTCCCAGGTCGAAATTCGGAAGTTTTAAATTTTTCAAAATTTTCACCACACTGGAGCTCTCACACTTAGGAATTTTTTCACTTGTGGCATGTTACATGGACATGTGCTGACGGACCAACTTCCCGTGATCATATGAGAATGGTTCAGGTGTCATATGATAGAGAATGATGAGACGAATCGTTTGCAACAAACCGCATGTCGCTACGATGAATACTTTCGGAGATAGAGCCATTTTAAGTTGTCTTCCGAGCATATATAAACCCCCGACAACGTAAGTCTGATCACTTCATCGAAAGACGAGGTAAGCGACGGTCGTCGCTCTGAGCTCCCGATATCGGGTGTTTCAAAGGACTCTATCTTTTGAAGTAGGCAAGCTATCTTCTTACTTCAAAGTTTGTATGATAGAGTTTGATAGTGTCTTTACTACTGATAAAATTTTTTAAAAGTAGTATGAGTAGTAAAATGCGGAATTTTTTAAAAATTCTTAATTTTCACTTTTTTCAAAGTTTTAACATATATACTAAGGTTTTTAAGTATCCTGAGTTCAAATATGCTATCAGATTTGAAATTTAACTATGTCTAAGGCAGCTTTGAGGGGTTAGATCCCAGCTACTGATCACTACCTTTGACTCGGCGTTCCTGTTACCACTTCGGGGCAGTGACAATGATGTCTTCAGCTGTAAAGAGCGGGTATCGGGGAAGATCTCTCACTTCCCTAGTGATCAGTATAAGGCCTTCGGGCTGTCGACGGGATCGAGTGCCACTCACTACACTCTTTAGGAATATGACTGTACTACATGATTCCAAACTTATACAAATTTCATTATCTTACAGCTAACGATAAATCTAACATGGCTAATGACAGGAACCGCAAATACCATATTAAAATGTGCACATGTGGGCGAGTTAATCGCAGTGCGGACGCCAAGGCTCATGTCAAGAAGGCGGGCACCGGCCACATGATTATCTTGAATAGGGTTGCGTGCGTGAAGTGTAGAGTGCTGAAGGGTGATGAGGATGAGGCGCGTTTTTACAGAGTGCATGCTGACTGTAGTGGTGGTTTAGTGACTGATTTGAGATTTACGCAGTTGATTGTGGAAGAGAGGGAGCGAATGTTGGCGATGGAGCGAGAGGGTAAGGCTGAGAATGTTGTTGAGAATGTTGTTGAGAATGATGAGTTGGCGAGAGCGGTTGCGTCGTTGGAGGGTGAGATTGAGCGAAAGAGAGTGCTTGAGAGTGATGATGAGGATGATGTGGATTTAGATAGGGAGCGTGTGAGGAAGCGTGTGAGGAAGTTGAGCTCTTCGTCGTCGGAGGTGTCAAACATTGTCATCACCGACCCTCCGAAGAGCTCATCTTCCCCAAAAGTGAAGAGTGGTGGGATTCGTGTGCAGTCGGCGAGGTGGTTGAAGGATGAAGAGAAGAGGCATGTTTCGCAGCAGATGGCGCGTGATTTGTTGGTGAATAAGTATGAGAGTTTGAAGAAAGTGAAGGATGAAGTTGTGAAGGAGTTGGATGAGTTGAAAAAGAAGGAACTGAAGTCGAAGGAGGTAGCGGATGAAAATATTAGAATGAGGCGTAGTGTGACTGATTTGAAGAATAAGACGCGTGAGTTGGAAGAGAAGAATGATGAGTGTGAGAAGAGGGCGAGTGCTGCGGAGAGAAGAATGAGAGATGCAGAAGCGAAGTTTGAGGAGATGATGAAGGAGATGAGTGTGTTGAGAGCGAGGAATGTTGAGTTGGAGAGGACTGTGGCTCGGCGGGGTGATGAGAGGCAGGCGTAAGAGAAGTTGGAGCGCATGAGGGATGAGTGGGAACGTGTGAATGAGGATCGTTTGTTTGAATTTCACATCCCTATTCGGGATAATCATTTGGCCGGCGAAGTACTCGTAAACCAGAATTTAGACGAATCCATCCTATGCTACAATGGTCATCCCACGAAAAAATGCCTCCACGCCAGCCTACGAATGCGCGGCCATCTCCACAAATTTTCGATTCGGAAACGCGCGAGACTGCCAAAGGATGACTAACTTGGTAAGTGAAAAAGTAAATAAGATAGAGCTTATCCTAAATCCTAATCTATATATCCTAATCTATATAAATCCTATAAAGTAATCCTATTCTAATACATATCATTTTCATTGCAGATCTTTGCCCGCCTTCACCACCCCATCACGACACTCCCGAGAACGAACCATCGGCTCTCTTAAGGGCCACCTAGGGGCAAGACATGATAGAACCTCCACGCGGTTTGCCCTGGGCAGTCTTCGGACTGGCGAATACTATCATTAAGTTGAATCTGCTATCAGTCAACTTGAACGTTGCGTCGCGTTAGAGGGGTATATAAACCACTGCCTCTCATTTCATTTCATTTCAATCATGCAGACGCCGAACAGTCAAGTCAGCTCTCCTCGCGGACCGCAGTTAAGGCCGCGAAATTTATTTGAGGAGTTTGTCAGGCTAGAGGAGCAAGACAGAGTTTTTAATAATCTTGCTCGGATTTGCAATCCGATGACAGCAACTGCTGTCAATCCAACGGAATGGCGCTACATTCCACTTTTTAGCCATGTACCAGTTAGTGTGGAAGTCGACAGTGCTACCAAAGAGAGAGTCAAAGACTCTCTCAGCAGAATTGGTAGGGTGTAAGATGACGTTACTCCCGAGAATGAACCATCGGCTCTCTTAAGGGCCACCATGGGGCAAGACATGATAGAACCTCCTCGCGGTTTGCCCTGGGCAGTCTTCGGACTGGCGAATACTATCATTAAGTTGAATCTGCTATCAG
Source organism: Prostheceraeus crozeri (assembly GCA_907163375.1). Taxonomy (NCBI): domain Eukaryota; kingdom Metazoa; phylum Platyhelminthes; order Polycladida; family Euryleptidae; genus Prostheceraeus; species Prostheceraeus crozeri. The sequence goes on along the minus strand of CAJQUW010016958.1, from coordinate 16,289 downwards.
TCAACTTGAACATTATGCAGTCGATTGCTATCCCTGAAGCATTCTGATTCGCTGTTGAGCAATTCATTGTTGAAAACCCTATATAAGCCAGAAGATTGTAGCGCTTCTCATTCAATTTGAAGTCACGATGGAAGCGACATCTGCCGACAACATTCCCGTCTTCACCGATGAAGACAACGCCATTCCCGAGTTCGTCATCCTCGACGAGTGGGATGAAGAGACTGAGAAGAAGGGGAAGATCAAGAGGATCGTTTGGACGGATGAGGTGTGGACTCCAAATACCACCCGCATCCGAAAGGTGCCAGATGCACCAGTACGACCTCGGCGGTATAGGGTCTATGACAACCTAACCGTCATACCCATTGATTATTCCAGCCAATAGTCAAATTCACACCCCTCGAGAACGAACCATCGGCTCTCGTAAGGGCCACCATGGGGCAAGACATGATAGAGCCTCCTCGCGGTTTGCCCTGGGCAGTCTTCGGACTGGCGAATACTATCATTAAGTTGAATCTGCTATCAGTCAACTTGAACGTTGCAAATGAAGTTCGGTGTAATACTTCCTTTCGACGGGCGTTCCTGTAAAGGGCGGCGGTGAAACCCGTAGCTATGTATACCGCAAGGGACATTCGGCAATGGTCAATCTTGTTAAACCTCTCTGCGTCATGTTTGCAAGTGATTGCCTCTGTCTCAACGTAGTATGCATTCGCGCCAGGGCGACATTTAGCCAACTGTCGAAGGTTGCCTAAAACTTTCCATTGCATACGTTATGAGAGCCATGAGTTCTACCTGTCTCTATCAATGAGACGAATTGATGAATGGAATGAAATGGGAGGACACTCACGCGCCACACGCAACATAACACACTTCTCTCTTCCGTAGTCTAACAAGCTCTTTACACATGGATCGCAGTCGATTGCTATCCCAGAATCATGTAAGCTATCTTAATTTTATTTAACACTATTTCATCTACCATTATCACCCATATGAAATGTTATAAGATTTGCAAGTTAAACTAAGCGTGCTACTATTTCCAAATGAAAAAGTATACATGGTTAAATTATTCACTAAAACCCCATTCAAGTACGTCAGTATGAAAGCAAAGATAATACGAAATAAACATTTATTATGGCATGTATTTCAAAAGGTCTTCATCGTCAATATCGTCCCAGAGTCTGACTTCACATAGATCACAAAAACAGTTGAGCTGCTTTAAACGTTCTTCTGCAGCGTCCCTCACTTTCTCAATGTACGCCCACTCCGCCACGGTTCGCGGTTGGGAGTTAGGGGTGTACCACTCCCATATTTGATGCAAGTGCGACTTGCTGGTCATCTCCATCACCCCTTCGGCATCATATTGTAAATATTTCCACCGTATGCCTGCTAGGTCGGGCAACTCCTCTTCATCGTCCTCCGATAATGATAACTTTCGTATATTGTCGAGATTGTATGTCTTCTCCACCTTCGCCTTTCTTGGTGCATTTGGTGTAACGAGCACCTTTGCTGATGTGCATGGAGAGGAGAACTCCAATGCGGTATTTGGTGTTGTTGGAGGACTTGTCATGTTGTCTTTGAAATGCTGACTTTGAATAATGATAACTTTAACATTTTTCTAATTCTTAAGTATACACAAGCAGCCAATCAGAATGAACATCCAATGAATGAAGAGAATGAAAGTATATAAGCAAAGTGACATTCATGTCATTTCATTTAATCTGTGAATCATAGAAGTGACGAACGCACGATCTCTCTCTTTGACTATTATTCTGTCTGATCATATTTCATTAAAATGGTAAGTTAAAGATTTCCTCTCTCATCTCCCTCAAACGTGTGACTAATATCATCTTCCTCAATTTCAGGCATCAACTTCATCACCAACGCCCTCCCTTCTCGAGGAAGGTTTAGAGTTATTGAGTCAAGGTAGGTTGTAACACTACACTGAGGCTTGAACAGAGATGATAGAATGATTTCTCTTTCAGGTGATGTGAGTTCCAGCTCAGAACTGTCGCGACATGGCAACGAGTGGGAATGTGCTGACTGTGGGCACATCTTCACGAGGAAATGGGATCTCACCCGACACATCAAGCGAGGTGTTTGTCGACCTAAGCCGGCATCAATCTCCGGAGGTGGGGATGATTCTGTTAACGTCGTCTCCTTTTCTTGCGACTTGTGCGCTCAGTCTTTCGAGACACGTTTTGAACTATCTTCGCACAGACTTCAACATACACACACGAACGATACCTACACCAACGGTACCTCCTCTATCCGACTCACTGAAGTGTCCATAAATAATTTAGTGAGGAACTACCAGATGGACTCCTCAGAAACCATTGCTAACTTTGAGGAATGGTTTCATCAAAATTCATCATTGATAGAAGCGCTCTTCAACAAATTAGACAATTTTAGGATGAAGGCGCTCATCTATCTTAAAATAAAATATGTAAAAATCGACCACCATACTGGACAAATAATAGAGAGGTTGGAGTTTCACATACCCTCCTCTCCTGCAACCGAGGTTGTAGACTATGAGTCTTAGATAAGTTTTCACATCCAAGGATTAAAATTAAATATTGATAAATTTAACGAGCGCGATAGCGGTCTCATTTTTGACGGCATTGAGTCCGCCTTATTTAAAATCAGTTTATTAGGAAATCATAGTGGTCGAGGCTCCTTTAAACTTCCAAAAATTTTAAAAAACAAAACAGCAGTCATTAATGTCGATTGCGAATCGCAATGTTTTAAATATGCTGTCCTCTCCATTCTCCACTATAATGATATCAATGCGAATCGAAATCGCACATATAGCTATAGGCAGTGGGAGAATGAATTAAACTTCGATGACTGTAATAGTGACGATATGAAAATTAAAGATATAGAAAAATTTGAAAAATTGAACAACATTAAAATAGTTCTCCATGTTTGGGAAAAGGGATTGAAGGGTGTGCGCTACAACTCGCGTTCGAGTTGTTATGACCACGTTGTCAACCTTTTATTAGTAAGACAGGATGATAGTGAGGAATGGCACTACTGCGGCATTCCCAAAATTTCTCGCTTATACCACCACTTAAGAAATTCTACCTCATCAGAGATTTATTACTGTGACAGATGCATTCGGAACTTTAGGAGTAAAAACAAATTTGAAACTCATTATGAGTGGTGTAAGCGAGGTAAACTGCAAATGGAACGCATGCCCAAAGATAAGGAGTTTTCATATAGAGAGAATGGCGATGAACTAAGTCCTCTTCGTGTCATCTATGCTGACATCGAATGTTATATCGATGATAACATCCATCGACCAGCAGCCATTTCCTGCTATGAAGTATGGCATGACCATTTCCAAAATAGAAAAAATAAAATGCACGTCTGGCAAGGTGAGGATTGTATTTACCAATTCCTACAATTCCTCAAACCGGCTGTAAAATTTCAGCAAAAGTATGATGGTGAACTCTATCGCAGATCATTGCATATGACAGCAGATGATCAAGTAAAATTTGATAGTTGCAACGTTTGCCCCAAATGTAGGAAAACATTTGATGATGATAAGATTAAGAAAGTGCGCGACCATGATCACATCACTGGTAAATTTAGAAACGCACTATGTTCAAAATGCAATTTTTCACTTAGGATGAAACGGCGTACATTACCCGTCATTTTCCATAATTTCAAGGGCTACGATAGCCATATGATAATAAAAGGAGGTTTAGGTCAAATGAAAGAGTGGAAGCTTGATGTAATAGCACAAACGAGAGAGAAGTTTATGGCCATGACAGCAAAAGTGCCTGTCGATAAAACTAAAGAAAATAAGACGGTCTATTTTGATATAAAATTTTTAGATTCCTACCAATTTATGACTGCATCACTGGCCTCTCTCGTACAATATCTAAAGTTTCTTCCACTAACACAAAATCTTAAGAAACAATATCCAAATCTAACCGATGAAGTCATCACACGGAAAGGAGTCTTTCCATATGCATATTTTGATGCGATTAGTAAACTCGGCGAGACTTCTCTTCCGCCCATAGATAAATTTAAAAATGATTTGATCGGCGCAGAATGTAAGACCGAAGATTATGAACATGCACAAGATGCATGGATAAAATTTCACTGCCATACATTTGGCGAATATATGATTGCCTATCTTAAGTTAGATGTATTTTTGCTGGCTGATGTATTTCAGGAGTTTCGACGAGTGGCATTAGAAGAAGATAAGTTAGATCCCGTCCACTTTGTCAGTCTACCAGCCATGTCATTTAAGTCTGCTTTTAAAATGACTGGTGAGACCATTCATCTCTTACAAGATCCAGAGATGTATAATTTATTTGAGCGAGGAATTCGCGGTGGTCTCACATTTGTAAATAAACATAGGTTAAAATCAAAAATAGTAGGCGATGATCAGACTCATCTTAAGTATTATGACCAAAATAATTTGTATGGTAGTTCATTATCCAAACCGCTACCTCACTCTGAGTTTAGCTGGTTAGATGATAGTGAAATTCAACATTTCTCCAACCCTTCCAACATACTAGCAATTCCAGATGAAGGTGATTGGGGATATTATTTTGAGATAGATCTAATCTATCCAAATAATATTAAACATAAAACCGTAGATTTTCCACTCGCACCCGAATCAGGTGAAGTGAGTAAAGATATGTTTTCCGACTTTATGAAACAATTTCATAAAGATTTAGAATCATGTGGACAACCCAAGTATAAGCCTTGCCGCAAACTTTTGCTCACTCAATATGATAAAGAAAACTATCTAGTCCACTTTAGCATCTTAAGATTTTATTTAGAAATTGGCATGATTTTAAAAAGAGTTCACCGCATTATTAAATTTAGACAGAAAGCCTTCCTCAAACCCTACATAGATAGTAACAGCCAGAAACGTGCACTAGCCCAAAATAATTTTGAAAAAGATTTTTATAAATATAAGAACAACAGTCTATTTGGTAAGACGATGGAGGATGTTAGAAAGCGCGTAAACTACAAACTAGTTAATGATGATCAAAAGTATCACAAATTGACCTCATCACCTCTATTCATCGATAGAGACATTATCGATGAGGATCTTGTAGGTATTAAAATGATAAAATCTGAAGTTGAGTTGTGCAAACCCATCTATATTGGTCAAGCTGTTCTAGATTACTCCAAGCTTGAAATGTATCAACTCTTCTATAAAATACTAAAACCGTGTCCTCTCGTAAAAGAGGTTCGTTTGTTGGGTGGTGACACAGATAGTTTCTTTTTAGGTATTACCACTCAAAAAGATTTAAATTTTAATGAAGTAGGAAAATCTTTAGAAAGATATTTTGATACATCAAATTATCCTGCTGATCATCCACTATACTCCATCAAAAATAAGGCAAAACTTGGCTGCTTTAAGGATGAGACAGCAGGGAAGGAGATAGCTGAAATGATTCTCCTCCGCCCTAAAATGTATTCTATGAAATTAAAGGATAGTGATGATAGCATTAAGCGCGCTAAAGGCATATCAAGATCATTGGTCTCTAACATGAAACATAAAAATTTCAGGAAAGCTTATAGAAATAAAAATATAACGTTTGTCAATATGACAATCTTAAAATCTAAGTCGCATGAGATCAAAACTCATACTTTTAGGAAACGGGCGCTTTCAGCATGGGAGGATAAGAGGTGCTGGTTAGAACACAACATATCTCTTCCACATGGACATCCTGATACAGGCATACCACCACCCAAAAGAATTAAACCCACACTACCACATTCAGGAGACGTCTTAGCATAATCATCCTTAACTTAGTATTTTGATGTTGATTTCTGTAGATAAACATTGTTGTTTAATGTATCGCATGAGATTGTTTTTTCCTTGTGAATATGTGTCCACATCTGTACATTCCCCATGTGATGACTTTTCCACTGAAAGACATTTTTCCTATCCCTGTATATTTCCACCCTTCACGAAGTAAAAAGACTTTTTGTATATAGCAATGTTTATTGCTTCACATTCATGTACATATTTCAATAAATGTTGTATAAAGACTTCACTTTGTTTTCCGAAACACTAACGTTATGAGGGATTTAGTATCTTTCACGTGGATGCACTCTTGTAAACCATTGGTAATTTTGATAGCAATAGAGGGTATAGTTTGTTTGATGACGGGATGATAGAAAATAGATTCAAACATCTTCTCGACTATTCCATATGAAGCGTCTTTATCATGAATGAAATCGCGTAAAATGTATTCTTTTTTCTCACCAACAGAAATAGGTAGAATCAAATCACTTTGAATGTAAAGGTGCTGTTCATGTTTATCAAGTGTCATTGGTGTTTCTATACCAATCGTATGCGCAGCAGCAAACACTGTTTGTAGCATTGAAAAACCAAAGAGTTTTTTCAAATTTTTACTCAATTGACATTGAATGTCATCACCCAGTCTCAGAACAACGCGTTGATTTTCAATTGAAAACGAAATGTGGTGTGTCTTTACATCATATTTACTTTTCATCACATGCTTCAACTTCTGTTGTATATAAGGATTTACTACATGAATGAAGCTTTCAACTGTATGATATAGACGCGGCATTATATTGATAGCAACTTTAGATTCTTCATAAGACTGGTAAATTTTCTTGATGCGATCGCCATAGATGTCCACCCACCATTCATCATTAACTGAATCAGCTTTAGTGTGATATTCATGAGAAGCATACACCACACCGCTTCCAATAATAGGTGTATAATGTCTTACAAAATGACGCAAGGTTGGAGAGAAATAAACTGTAAGTTTGTCATTATATTTCTGAATAACCAACTTATTTTTGTCCGCCATAATTTTTTCTCCATACTTCTTACCCACAGTCTCATTCCATCGTTTTACTAACTCAATAAGTGATAAAGGTTGAACACCACGCTTTTTCAAAATGATGCGTTCTTCGCATTCTACAACATCTTCATCAAATATTTTAAATCTATAATGAAATTTGTTGATTCGATTTGAATAAACTTTTTTAACATTTGCAGTAGCAATTGACGTTAGATGTAGTCCATGACCAAAACCAAGATGTGGATAGAATTCACTATCCAACCTCAGCGTAAGACCTTTAGTAAAAGAATGAAAACGGAGGAACTGTCTCCCACTCCAATGATAGATAGTAAACTCATAAGCTTTCTGATTTTTATTCTTCATGATGGAAGTATTACCACTGTTGAATGCCTTAATAATTTTCTCATTCCCAAATGGCTCATAAGAATCTGATTTTATCTGAATCCATTCATAGTTCCACTTTCCATCTGATGTTAAATTGTATGGGAACTGAAATGCATTATTCATCGTTATTCCATCATGGGTGCGAGGAGTCAATATCATTTCTTCCAAATCATTCACATTCTGAATATTGCTATCATAGCAAATACTAGAAACGCCAACCTCCCATTCACCTTCTAAATGCAGTGGCCGATTTAATTCTACTCGATAGTCTGATGGTTTATTTTTGGGAAATTTATTCATAGAAGCATTACTGGGCAAGTAGATTAGAAACGAGTCCTTATTTTCACTTTCCATATTATTCACATTGGAAAAATATATTAGCATACGTTTGCATTAACTCTTCATTCGGAAATGGAGTGTGATACTTGTCAAAGCATCTTTATGAAAAGGAATCAACGCACCAGCATCGTCATAAATGGCAATATCAATTTGTGGGATGTAGTTTGATTTCAGCTTTGTATAATGCACTTTCTTGAAAGTATGCTCAGATAAAATACTGCAGCTCTTTGGCTGGTATGGTATCATTGCTAGCAATGGAGCTTCAACATCTCCCACACGTACATCTTCACCAATATTGGAATATATCTGAAAATAGTTAATACGACGCGATAGCGACATGTCTGCGCTAGCTTTGGTTACAATACCACTTTTAAAGATATTTTGATCAAAACCCAAAATGTCCATTAGAGTTTTATCCATAATTAGTTCAATACCTTTTCCACTTATAGTGAGAGACAAAGTACCTTCTTTTTCAGAAAATGAAATATGTTGGCCATTAATCACTTCATTTAAATAATCTACAACCAATTTAACCGAAGTAATAATGCGAGGCATCAACACTCTTGTTTCATGTAAGATACCACCTAAAGGCTCTACACACTTTCTGTATAAAGATACGGTCCATTCTGTATCAAATTGATTTGACCTTTCACATGGTAAATGTTGCATATCAGATTTTCCATGAACAGCTGCAGAACGATGTCGTAAGAACTGATGAAAATCTTTTGAACAAACTAATACTAGATCATCATCATTTAATTTGCTTATTGCAATATGATTAGATGAAATAATATAAGTCAATGTTGCCACTTGTTTGCCATCAACTCGAAGGAGATAATTAAATTCCTTCAATAATGTTTCAGGAGTCATGTTTGTCTTTCTTGGCTTAATCACAATCTTCTTCACCAACGCCTTCTCATTTCTTGGAATAAGATCTACATAATAAGCTTCCTCTCGATATATTAACTGTTTATGACCACTTATGTGGTAATTAACGTTAAAATTATCATAGCTTGTTAAGGCGCTAGCGAGGTAGCCTAAATCATTTCTTAAACTTGGACTTAAACCAACAATCCAATCTTTCTCAACTACATGATGTACATAATTATAATCATCATTGTGCGGAGTAAATTGGACAATATGTTTACACGCTTTATTCAAGAAATCATATATAAACTTTTTACATGATAAGAGATCTTTCTTTGGCCACTGTGGAATGTATATGTAATGTATACGCCTTGCTTCTACATCTTTACTATTGTTTAAATACTTCATTTAAATTGTCATCATTATTGTGTACTGGTATGAATATACGCAATGGTGGAAAATATACACTTTCTGTACGCGACACGCGGTGTTGTTCTCTCTTGTACTTAAATGCGGAAGACAGAATAATTGGCGACGGAGGATGAAAGCGAATTGCTGAGGATGAAAGCGAGTTGCGAAGTCTTCTGCAAAAGTCGTGAACTCTTTGATCGTGAATTAAATCAGCTGTGAAAGTAAGACTGGGTAGTGACCTAGGCTTATTTAACTTTTGTGACATTGTGCGTTTCCACTGTCATGGAAGATCTAGGCAGTTTGCCAAAGTTCTTATGTAAATCGATTGACCCAAATCAATTGTCGGTCTCTTGGACTAGGTGGCTGCGTTCTTTTAACTACTACATAGTTGGTAGGGGTATTACTGACGATGTAAAAAAAAAAGGCTTTACTGTTGCACTTAGCAGGCCCGGACACCCAAGACATTTTTGATACGTTGGTAGCAGCACCCACAGAAGACCCATCCAAGGATAGCGAATTTGACATAGCGCTGAAAAGACTGAACTACCACTTTTGCCCTATGCGAAATGTGACTTACGAGCGGCATGTGTTTCGGAAAATCAGGCAGGAACAAAACGAAAATTTTGACCAATTTGTTACCAGGTTGAGGCAACAGGCTATTTACTGTGAGTTCAAAACCGCCGAAGATGACCAGCTCAGGGACCAAATTATTGACCAATGTCAATCTAACGTGTTAAGGAGGAAATTACTCGAAAAAGGCAACATTTCACTCGCTGATGTTATAAAAATCGCGAAGACTACTGAAATCGCTGACTATCAGGTGAAAAGGTTTGACACAAGCGAAACCTCTGTGGCAAGAGTACACAGTAGCAGCGGGTCCAGTGGGAAATCGAGGCAAGGTCAAAAGAGTTGGAAAAATGGACATAGGCCTAATCACGGTGGCAAGGACAAATCAAAAGGTCGACATGGAAAGTGCTTTAGGTGCAACGGGGAAGGACACCTGGCCAGCGACCCATCATGTCCAGCTTTGAAAGCGAAATGCAATAAATGCGGGTTGAAGGGACACTATGCGGTGTGTTGCAAAACGAAAAAGACGAGAGCAAAGGCAAATAACGTCGAAGTTGAGGCAACCGCAGAAGTCGAAAAGGAAAACCATTTTGCGTTTACCGTGGGCCAAGGTACCGGTAATCCTAAGGGCTTGGAGGAGGTTATTTGCTTAGTTGACAAGATACCCTTGAAAATGTTGATTGATACCGGCACAACAGCCAACATAGTGGACCGTGGGACATGGAATAGGCTCAAGAAGCAGAAAATCCGATGTGACTCATGGGTGACGACAGGTAACCTACACTCTTATGGACATAAGAACAAACCACTGGAAATTATTGGAAAATTCAAGACAACGGTACGCTTCGAAAACAGGAAATGCGAGGCAGAATTCGTCGTATTCGAAGGGGAAGATGAACCTCTAATGTGCCGTGCTACAGCCGAAGAGCTGGGATTGATCACTGTAAATGTGACGGCCAGGGCAGTGGACGGGGTAAATAGGGAGAAGCCATTCCCCAAGTACACTGGCAAGCCTATAAAACTGCACATAGACAAATTGGTTACGCCTGTGAATCAAGCACCGAGGAGAGTGCCATTTAGTATGTTGAAGAAGGTTGAAAACAAGATTCAAGAACTGCTGGATTTGGACGTGATTGAAGAGGTGACAGGTCCAACAACGTGGGTTAGTCCAGTAGTGGTGGTAAACAAGCCAGATGGTGACATCAGATTATGCGTCGATATGCGACAGGCGAACAAAGCCATTATTCGGGAGGTATTCCAAATCCCTACGATCGATGAAGTCCTTGAAAAGGTGAATGGGAGTAAATGGTTTGGAAAAATAGATCTGAAATGGGGTTACCATCAACTCGAGTTGGAGAAGAGTCCCGCGACATCACCACATTCGCTGTGCATTGTGGAACGTACCGATACAAACGGCTAATGTTTGGGATTTCTTCTGCGCCCGAGGTATATCAAAAGACAATTCGGAATATTATCAGACAGTGCGATGGAACAGCCAACATTGCAGACGACATTCTGGTGTACGCAGACAGTGAATCTGACTTAGAGAAACGAATGGAAAAGTTGATTGAGACGTTGAAGGCACACGGCCTTACGATAAATCAAGAAAAGAGCATCGTGAAAGCTCAAGAACTGACGTTCATGGGACACCGGCTGTCCCCAAGGGGCGTGAGGCCTACAGAAGAGAAGACGGCAGCAATACGTGACGCTAGGCAACCGACGAGTGTGTCTGAGGTTCGAAGTTTTATAGGACTCGTTAACTTCTGTGGACGTTATATACCAGGACTAGCGACGTTAGCTGACCCACTGATGGCGCTCACTAGGAAGAATGCGAAATTCGTATGGCAAGATCAACAGCAGAAAGCATTTCAGGCTATAAAGGAGAAACTGTGTAATGCCGAAACCCTAGCCTACTTTGATATCAACGCCGAGACATCATTAATCTGTGATGCAGGTCCAGTTGGACTGGCGGCTATTCTGTTGCAAGTGCAAGAAGGAGAGAAACGCGTGATTGCTTTTGCAAGCCGAGCACTGACTGCGGTAGAACGCCGATACTCTCAGATAGAAAAGGAGGCACTCGGGGTAATATGGGCATGTGAAAAATTCCACAATTATCTACTTGGTGTAGAATTCACTCTGTTGACAGACCACAAACCTCTACTGTACATATACAACAAGATTGGTCGTGGCGGATGTCGAGTAGAACGTTGGATGTTGAGACTTCAGCCCTACAAGTTCAAATTGCAGCATGTGAAGGGAACGGAAAACATAGCCGATAGCTTATCAAGACTGATAGCAGAGCAGAACGCCGATTGTGACAAATCTGACATGGAGTTTTACGTTCATTTCGTTGCGACTACTGCGACTCCACGTACTGTGACGACAAAGGAGATTGAAGTAGCATCGTCGAATGATCTCGAACTAAAGAAAGTTCGTGATTGTATTACAGCAGACAGGTGGGAAGACTGTCCAAAAGCTTACAAAAGTTGCCGATATGAGCTATCGATGTATGGACAACTGATACTGCGAGGAACTAGACTTGTCATACCAGCGAGCTTAAGAGAGATGATTTTAGACTTAGCACACGAAGGACACCAGGGTATAGTGAAGACGAAGCAAAATCTAAGGAGCAAAGTTTGGTGGCCTGGCATGGATGCTGACGCCGAGAAGAAAGTGAGAACTTGCCGATCATGTCTTCTAGTGACCCCCAGCTTACTATGAAGTCCCAGTGCAGTCTACAAAGCTTCCTAACGCTGCGTGGGTAGAACTCGCAGCCGATCTTATGGGTCCACTGCCGAATGGTGACTATCTTTTTGTCGTAGTCGATTACTTCAGCAGATACTTCGAAGTCGAATTTCTGAGGGATACATCGTCACTGAAAATTATCACCTCACTCCAAAGAATATTTTCAAGATTTGGTCTTCCTGAAGGGATAAGGACGGACAACGGTCCCCAATTCGTATCGGAGAACTTCAAGGAATTTCTGATGTCTAACGGAATTGAGCATCGAGTGAACACGCCGTTGTGGCCAAGAGCCAATGGAGAGGTGGAACGCCAAAACAAGACATTATTGAAAGCCTTGAAAATTGCAAATGTTGAAGGCAAGAATATGGAGTCCGAGTTGCAATATTTCTTGTTGGCCTACCGATCGACTCCTCACGCAACAACAGGTGAAACTCCGGCAAAATTACTGTTGGGACATGAAATTAGGACTAAGATTCCACAATTGAGACCAAGTCAATCAGATGTTCACCAGCATGTGAGAGACAGAGATGCCGAAATGAAGACAAGACAAGAAGATTACAAGACTGTCAGGCAAGGTTGTGAACCAAGTGTGGAAGTCGGTGACACAGTGTTGTTGAAACAAAGGAAGATGAACAAGCTCACTCCGAGGTACGCAGATGAAGATTTCGTCGTGACGGACAAGAATGGAAGTCAAGTGACCGTGACGTCCAAGGAGACTGGAAACAAGTTCATCAGGAATTCAACACACGTGAAGCCAATACCAGCGACAGAAGAACTCGATTGGGATGAGCGGACAGCTGAAGCTCAAAGCGTGCCGAGGCGAGATGAAGACAAGAGTAGCGACGCCAGCGAAAATGTCAGTGTCCACAGCAGGCCCAGTAGAGCTAAGCAGCTTCCTAAACATTTAAAAGGTTATATCTTTTATTAAGTTTTGTCGAACGCACTTATGCCATTTAGCGGACGATTGATTTGAATCACTCTGATCGATTCTACTGATATGCTCAGTAACGCTACTGATGTTACTCACATTCTACTGTGATGTTTATCTGATTTTAATCAGACCTGTGAGTTAGTTCGACAGACTAACTGAACTTTTGTGCATGTGTGTGAACTTGCGTACACGTTTTCTATATATATGTGAACTGTCTTTCAAAGACGAGAGTGTATACCTATGTATTTATGTTGACACGTTTATGATTCTGATTCTTGATATGTATGTACGAGTATATGCTTACACGCAATTGCATTTATAGTGATTCAGTGATTTGTCATCGGATTGATATGTCTGGTTATCAGTGATTTGATATCTCAGTTATTCGTGTGGATCGTGCTATGACGCTACAATGTATATGGATGGTGGATTTTCTATTCCCAGTGTGATCGTTTTCCAGACTTTTGATAAATAGACATGTTTATAGTACTCGACTTGAAAGTTGAATATACAAGTAATGTGGTAAATGCTCTCCTTGATGTAACTCGTCTTTTCTAAAGAAGGGGAGGGATTGTAATGTATACGCCTTGCTTCTACATCTTTACTATTGTTTAAATACTTCATTTAAATTGTCATCATTATTGTGTACTGGTATGAATATACGCAATGGTGGAAAATATACACTTTCTGTACGCGACACGCGGTGTTGTTCTCTCTTGTACTTAAATGCGGAAGACAGAATAGTATACTCGGCACCCCTTTTCACATTGATAAGCAGCTGTACGCCTCATATTAATAGTCATCACCTCATGATCAAAAGTATAGACACAGTTGCTATAAACAAGTTGAGTGACACCCACTTCCCAATTTCCATTTAGCTGTTGTGCATGATCAATGGGAGTAGAAAAGAGTGCAGCTCGATTACTAGTAAATCTCTTTGTAGCCGCATTGCTAAGCAAAATATGATAAAACGACATTTTTATATTGCTAATCTGCAACTTTGCATAACATCATGAAGACTTGGATTTTGGACTCTCTACAATATATCAGAGTTGATCGTGATGGAAACGTACATTTCAAAAATTCTCAGGGTCATACATCAAGAGGAATTACATTAACATGGCGACAATTTGTCAACCTCAATGATATCATGAGGGATTTGGAATATTTTGAAACATTAAGATTCATCTCCTTGGGTGATCAAGTTTGGCTTCAACATTACAGAAATGAAATTCAAATCTACCATTCTCATTCCGCAAACTGTTTCTCATTTCGCAAATACAATTGAGAGAAGTATAGAAGATATATACATCGCTCCATCATGACATTTATTCGTCGTGAGTTCATCGCCCTACTATGCAAATCTTAATCAGACATGACTACCACACATCATGAGTTGGAAATTAGATTCCCTACAACGTATTGAAACGGATCATGATCGAAACGTCTATTTCAAAGATTCAACTGGAAATGTGAGAAGAGAGTTTGCTTTATCTTATCGTCATTTTCAATCTCTACATCATATCATGAAGGACTTGAAATACTTCTATATGAAAAGACATTCACGTATTGGAAATCGCATCTGGCTGCGCGTCAACAATCGGCGAATTCAACTCTATCATTACCAACTTCATACTAACTTCACATTTCATCAAGGTAGTTGGGAAAAGTATAAAAGGAAGGTACATCGCTCAATTTACTCATTCTTTCATCATGAAGCGCCATCGCTACACCATCGTCAACATTCTCCGTCGCTTCAGACTCTACACCAAAATCGATCTCACAACATTACACCAACAGCTTCCAAACAGCAAGTATTACCGGGCCGTCCTCAAATGTTAGTGGTGAAGATGAACAATTCACGGAATCTTCAACTCTTCCCAAATGGGACTGTACAGATTCTCGGCGCCCTTTCTCATTCATCGGCGCAGTCAATGCGCTTAGAGCTACGAAGACTACTACGTCGGATATGGAAGAGGGAGAGGTGTGTGATGTCGAATCTGACTGTGGACAATATGGTGATCTCTACTCAATTGAGTGACAGTCTATCATTTTTGAAGATTCGTACCAGCAGTTACAGTTTGTGTTATGAACCCGAACTTTTTCCTGCAGCTCTCATTAGTTGTTGGTTACCTGTGCATGTGGCAATCTTTCATAATAGTAAAGTGATCATTACTGGACTAAAATCTCATGTACAAGCAAATATGATCCTAGACTATCTCATTGAGTATGTACGTACCCAGCGGATTGTAAAATAAAGAACAATTTTTCCAACATGATGTTTTTATTTCAAATCATGATAGAACTTACAAATCATTTTTTCATTAGAGGATGGATTACATGAAAAGTTTTGAATAACAGATGCAAATCGAGATACATGTAAACGTCTTAAGATGAAGTACAGTACAAAAGCACCACACGTTGATGAAAGTGGATGTTGTAGTATGCGTTCATTTCGCTGATATTGACGCGTATGTTTTCTCAACCACTGCTGTGTTGGTATATTTGGAGGTTGAGCAAGAGAGTCAAATAGTTCACCACGTCGGTCTTCTCCAATAAAGATCGCTTTCCAATGCTCACCGCCTAAATTCTGTGAATGAGTGTTTAGCACAATAAAGATGGGATAGTGATTTACTGCAGGTGGTAAGGTATCGAGTGAATAGACATTATCGAAAGCTTTCAACGTCGCTTCGTCTGCATTACGCTGCACTTTAGTCTTAATATCGTCAGCAGTCAACCAACTCATTAACGATTATACTGAAGAATCACGTCACGATACTTTGTAATTTCAATATTTGAATCGAAGACTGCATAAATTAATACATTGATCGTCTCAGGTAGTGTTCTTTTGAACGTCAAATCCAAACGAATATTATGAGGCACGTTCGCTTGACGATAGGGTGCACTAATATCGCTGTCAGCAGTCAAATCAAATGCATAAATAGTATATCCACTCTTAAACTCTTTCATAGTAAGTCCGTTGGTGTCATCCGTATTGTAAAAGCCAAAGACATCCATAAAATCAACATAACTGCGCATAAATTGATCCGAAGCAAAATCTGGTTTGTAGGGTGGACCAGGATGACTCACACCATTTACACGTAAAGCAATTTCACTTAACTGATTGTGTTTAAAATTGAAAGGATTCTTCTTTATATTACCATTAAATGCATCATTTTCAACCATTGCCACCATGAGGAGCTTCGGTGCTTCCGATGGAAAGAGGACATCTTTCATGAAAC